>JAJGMV010000286.1:0-512150 GCA_021527685.1 Aphanomyces euteiches
AACTTGATTTTAGTTGTATCATTTGATTCAGGTAATTGTTGCATCTTGATACGTCGCATGTGTTGTTGATTGTGGTCTTCATGTCGTGTGTAACAGCATGGATGGTCTTGGGTGATGTGGACATGGGACAAACTTGTCGTGTCTTCGACGTCAGATGGGTGCGGAGTAATCTAGGACTGGCTTCAGAACGTCCACATGTTGTCTTTGACTAATCTTGGACGGGACCATGGCCACCAGATGACTTGGAACTAATCTTCCACTGGATTTTTCTTGTCGCATCGTGACGTCGTCGTCGATTGTTGGCGCGTCACCGTCGATTGTGCAGTCGTCATGGGTGCCTTGATGTCGCATGTTGTTGAGTCGACGATCGTATCTTGATATTTGTATTGTCTTGCCAGAGGAAGTCCACTGGATTTTTCTTGGCGGAGTTGAAAGTTTTGAGTGGCAGAGAACTTCCTTGAGGATGTTTTGCAAAGTTCCTTGGCCATTTTTCAATTTTGCCGCTGCCATGCCGCTGTGATGCTGCCGCTTTGTTGCTTCGGTTTGCCGCTGCTGTCCGTGGTCGTGTCGTGATGTTGTTGCCGCTTACTGTGCGTGCTGCTGCTGCTGTGGTCGCTTGTGTGCCGTGTCGTTGCCTTGCCGTGGTCTGCTGCTGCTTTGTCCGTGTTGTTGCTTTGGTCGCTTGCTCTGCTGTGCCGCTGTTTCTGCTGCCGTGTCCGTGCTGCCGCTTGCTATGCCTCCGTTCGAACGACGTGCCGTGGGTGCGACTTGCCGTGGATGCGACTTGACGTGGGTGTGACGTGGGTACATCTGCCATGGGTGCGATCTGCCAGGGGTGCGATGGGTGCGACGGCGACACACGTTGGCTGAAGAAGGCGATTGGCTTCAAGGAAGACAAGATTCAAGGCGTTCAAGGCGTTCAAGAACAAGAGCCAGCTGGAGCGAATAGCGAGCGGTCAAATCTCCGTCCCTTCGTGAGTGTCGGGACGCAGGGCCTCACCCGTCTTTCTGCTCGTGGTTTGATTCGGCTGGCTTTTGAGAAGAAGGCGTCCAAGGCGTTCAAGGAAGAAAAGCGCGAAGACTTTTTTCAAGTCGACTCTGCTTTTGTGGGGTCGCCAATGCGTCGCTTGAAGTGCCGAAAAAAGCTGGCTGTGGGTGTGACGAGGGGGGGATACCTCCGATCGCTCCTAGGCCAGTTGGTAGTCCCCCTACCGGATACTTCTTGAGGGCGCGTTGCTTTTTTACTTTGCCGCCGTCGAGTCATGGCTTCGGCCGTGACTTTCAACCCTTGGGACTTCGTCTCAAGGGGATGCCCCGGGGCTTCAAGGAAGACTTCAGCGATTTTTGGGTGGGTATCTCGTGCTTGTTTGTATGACTTGTTTAGGAAGCGAGCGAGCGAGCGAATTTTGCGACCGGTCGCCCATTTTGGCGTCGATGATTCGTCGTCGGCGCGTCCAAGAAGGTGGGAATTGGCTACGCCGGGCCAGCCATCCGCGGTCCATTCGACCAACTTCGTAAGTTCTTTCCTTTGTTTTGGCTTGACGTTTGTGCTTAGCTTGTTTTTTTCTTCGCTTTTTCAAGGAAGTTGGCGAAAATCTTGAAGTCGACGCGAAAAACCTCGCCGATTTTGTGCGAAGCGCTGCCCAATTTTTTAATTTCGTAATTCACCTTGGAATTATCGATTTTTCTTGATTTTGTAGTTGGTTTTCAACTTGGGCTTGCCTTCAACTCTTTGGCGCGCTTGCGGGTAAGTTGGCTTCAAATCCAACAAAGATCTAACTTCAAGTTGTAGACTCATCAAGTTGAGTAATCAAGCCGGCGTAATCAAGTCAACTTGAACTTGAAGATTGCGGGATGTTTAGTCAAAAATCGGCGGTACGAATCACGGTGTCTTAACAATCCAAGGATGATCATTGCTTGTTCATAGGTGTCTTGATCGTGATGAACGTGCCGAAGCCATCGCCGGACATTAGATGCCCAAAAGTCCACGCAACATCGTTCAACGCAGGTAAGTGTGGTGACTTGGCTCGGTCAAACTTGACTTTGTTTCTGTGTGTCCATAGGAGGTGAAGAATACCGCAAACCAGCATAAACCAGAGTCGATGGAGGACGTCTTGATAGCGAGTCCATCGTTGTGCGACTTGAAAAGCATCAATGTTTTCGATCCACTCCCAGGTGAAGCGAACCCCAAACAAACTCCAGGCCTCACGATGTTGTAGCCAAAGGTCACGCGTGATTGTGCATTCCATGAACAAGTGCCGCAATGTTTCTCGCGCATAACAATTCGGATAACAGCATCGAAGCGCTCTCGGGTCAGTGGCCTCCTTGTACTTGAATTTATCGCCCACTGGGATGATGTCGTAGAGAATTCGCGTCCAAAGGTCAGCTTGAACGGGCGTCACAAGACTGGCAAAAGGCTTGACGCATTGTGAAAGGTACTTGGCGATTTTTGCTCGAGTCTCACGTGTGCTAGAGTGGAAGGGATGCGGCCGCGTTAACAAAGGAGCGTGGAAGCTCACTCGCTTGATGATTTTCGTTGTCCACGACTTGAACGGTACGGCGACATCTCCTTGTCGATATGAAATCACTATGTCTGGAGGAGGATTGTTTTCGACTGGGGTGTCTAGTCGCTTGTTGGCTTGAGTCCAAACATTCGTTGCAATCAGCGTCACCAGCTTGTAAAAGTATCTGAAGGATGTCGGGACAGGTAATTCTTCGACGAAGTGGTCCATGTGCTCGTCCATCGACTCACGAAACTCTTCGTAGGTTGGCCATGTTCGGCTTGGAGTTAAGAAGTCCTTAAGGCAGTGTATGCCTCTCCAAGCGAGGTGTCTGTACCAGTCGCGATGATTTTGAAGCGTGATTGCCAGCGACGAAATCCCGTCTCGACCCGGGACTTGAAAGAGAGGGTGCGACGACAACCACAATGGCATTTGTGTCATCTGGCTCAGCGTAGGTTCGTGCGGTGTCTTCATCGTCATTGGAATTTGGGCCCATTGCTTCCAGACATCGCGCCAAAATGGTGAGAGCAACTTGAACTGGACGAGCTTATTGTTTGGGCTAGGATGGTACATCATGAAGTCCCAATTTGCCACTCGAGAGTATGGATACATGCAACGACTCAAGCGATCTGTCGGTAAGATTGCCCATTGTGGAGGCTCGTCTTGATCGGCTTGGACTAGGAGTTGAAGACGAGTGACTCTTTGTTTCCGAATCACTGAAGCAATATGCGGCACTTTGAAGCCCGTCTTCGAGTCATGGATTAGGCCACTTGGAGCAAGTGCCAAATACTTGTCTTCGGCTAGTGTGCGTCGGCTCATCACAAACTTGTTGACCATGGACTGCCATTTTCGCACGGTATTGTCTGGTATCGGTAGCACCATCGTGTAATGCCACAGTTGTGATAGGATCATCGTGTTCACAAGCAAACGCCTGCCTTTGAGGGTTCTTGCTCGACACGCCCATGTGGTAAACGACTTGTAAAACTTGTCGCTGATGGCATTGATTTGAAGCATAGGATCCAATTGGTGTCCCAGTTCAATCCCAAGATATTTCACTGGCGTCCCACTTGGTACCATGTTCAATCTTGGATGTTCGAATACTGATTGAGTGTTGTCTAGCGTCAAGACTTTGCTCTTGTTGCGATTGAGTTTGGCTCCAGAGTGTCGGCAAAACTCGTCGACGAGCTCAAGCTGTGATTCCAAGTCCCCCACGGAGCTGGAGATGAGCGTTGTGTCGTCGGCGAAGAGAAGAACGGAAGCAATCCCAGAGTCCGAGAAAGCGTAGCCATACTCGGGTGATTGCGAAGCATTTGAGCGAGCGGCTCTATCGTCAAGACGAAAAGCATCGAAGACAACGGACCGCCTTGTTTGACTCCTCGCGATGGATAGAATGGATCGGTAAGTGTGCCATTGATGTTCAAACTGACTTGGGTTTGGTTGTAGAGTAACTTAACCCATTCAATGAACTGATCTCCCACATTGAATTTCTTCAAAACGGCAAACATGAACTCGTGATTCACACGATCATAGGCCTTTTCAAAGTCCAAGAACATTGCGTAAGCTTCTTGATTGAAGGTGGTGCAATGATGTTGAAGATCTTGAAGGAAGATGACGTGATCGTGAATTCGTCTGCCCTTGACGAAGCCATTTTGTTCGGGTTGGACAATCATCGGTAAGACTTGAGACATTCTGAACGCTAACGCGCGGGATAGGACTTTTACTTCAACTGGAATCAAGGCGATGGGTCGATAGTTCGCTGGGTTGCGTCGATCGCCACCTTTGAAGAGCAGCGATATGGCCGACCAGCGTTGCGAGGCCAACATGATGCCTTCCTGAAGTTGGTGGTTGAAGACTATCGACAAGATTTCACCAAACAAGGCTGGGTGCAGCTGGTAAAAGCCAGCCGAGAACCCATCGATTCCAGGGGACTTGTGAGGATTCATCGTTTTGATGGATTGCGCGAGCTCGTCGATCGTTAACGGCGCATCCAAAGCCTCTGAATCGTCCTGGGGTAAGCGGCGCTCCAGGACATTTAGGAAATTTGACGTTTCTTGTGGACTTCTAGGTTGAAAGTCGCCTTCACTCATCACCGATGACCAATGTCGAGTGAACGCTGCATGAATTTCCTCAGGTATGGCAGTGACGTTTCCTTGTTCATCGTAACATTCGACGATAGGTATGGAAAACTGCCGAGCGCGTGGTTTGCGAAAGAAGTGACTTGTCGGTGCCTCGTTCTGGTGGCGTGGAAGTCGAAACTCAAGTCCGCGTGGTGTTGTTTCAAGTCCTGCTTTTTGGTCTCATACTGTGCCCTTGCGGTATTGAGAGCTGCTTCGGTGAGGCGTCCGTGATGGTGTCGTAACTGAGCTTGTAGCCATTGGATCTTGGCCTCTTGAAGTGCGTTCTTTTGGTTCGTGACCATACGAGCGTGATATTTCTGGAGAAAGCGTTTGGTGCGGCGTTGCCATTGAGTCCACATGTCGCCTGGTTGGTTTGAATTCCGCAGACGCTCGAGGAGCTCACCGGCTTCAGAGACGATTGCTTCGCGAACCTCTCGGATCGCCAAAAGTTCTTTGGGAAGCTTCCAATAGCATTTGACACGGGTTGTCTTCACAGGTTGGAGCTCCACTTTATGCCATAAATGATCCGTGTTCGCTGTAGGCTTAAAGTATTCGCCCGAAGCATACATTCGACAGAAAGCGGTGTTCAAAAAGACGTAATCAAGTCGATTGATTCCCTTGGGTGAGGAGTAAACTTTTTTTTGTAGGGTTGAAAGATCGCCAAGCATCAATGACATCCAGTTCTTGAAGCCATGCAAAACAAGACTGCCTGTTGACTTGGTGGTTGGAGTTTGTGGACCCACGTGAGTCTAATGCTCGATCCATGGGGAGATTGAAGTCGCCCATGACGACATGCTTTGATGCAATTGGAAAGTTTCGTGGTAAAGCATCAAAGAAGGCGTCCCGCTCGCTGTCTTCAACAGGTGCGTAGACATTGTGGTAGTAGATGGGATCATCTCCCCACATTGAACTGACCACCATGTAGCGATCTTCGATGTCATATTGGCGTTCATGATGAAGTGTGTCAAAGCCAGGGATGGTGTGTTGGAAGATCATGGCGACACCACCAGATCGGTATTGCTCAAGTTCGCCACCAAGGAGCCGGTGGTCATTGGCAGCAATGAAGTACTTGTTTTTTCCAAGAGCATGATCAAGGTGAAACATGAACGTTGAGAATTTCTTCTCACTGGCAAATTTGGTTTCTTGTAGGGCGACGATCTCGTTCCGTGAGATCATGGTGTTGACGAGTTGGTTTCCATTGTCGCGAGACAGACCATTGATGTTGGCCGTGACGATGGACAAGTTGACAAGTGAAGAGTTGGGGAACGTTGGCTGTGGTGGTGTTTGGTTTTGATGCGCTGAAGGTGGTTGTACTGAAGCCGCGATGACCTTAGTACAACAAGTTGTTCCTGCGTTGCAGGCGGGTATTGTCGTTGCCAACAAATGCTGTTAACGAGTTGTCTGTAGGCTGGTAGGCATCAACGCTGAGCTGCCATATCCGCGAAGACATCTCGGTTTTGCACACCCGATTCAGTTCTTCCGCAAAGTATTGGCCGAACAGCGACTTTAGCAAAGCCCATAGCGTGGATGGTGCCAACATGCGGCCATGTTTGGCTGGAAGCCACGCCACTGGCTGACGTGTGAGGTACAAGATCCATGCATCACTTCTGAACACTAATGGAGCTTGCACAGCGATCCAGAGTTCGAAAGCGGCAAGAGCATCTTCCACTTGATCCGTTGGAAAGGCAGGGTGTTTTGGTGCGTCTTCGAAGAAACTCAAGACGCGTGAGATTTCTTCAAGCCTTGTCCACTTTGGATGTTCTTGAAAGGTAAACTTGAATCCATTCGTGAATGAATCGACTACTGGTAGTTGTGTCGCTGACATCCATCGTTGCCAAGCGTGCATACGAACGACTTTAAGGTAATCGCTGTACGTATGCGTGGCTAGCTTGGTGAGGACGACGTTCATGCTTTGCGTGTGAGAATGGACAACTTTCCAGAGTCCGTCAACGTTGCATCGACGGATGTAATCAACAACATCAAGTTCCGTTCCGGCAATGTCCGTGGTGTTTGCTTGATTGTGGTGTTGGAAGGCAGCTCCTTCTTCGACACTGGCTTGGAGCACTTGGACAAGCTCCTCCATGGTGAGGTTGTCTGGGTGCCAGCAAAGCTTGTTGTCGGCCACATGTTGCCTCTTGACAAAGGCGTCACGTGCTTTCAAGCTTTCTTCAGAGATCTTCTTGATCGCAGGTATGTACACACGAGTTGGTGTTTCATGTTGAGAGTCCACTGGCGTAGTAGTTGCTTCGATGGTTGCGAGGGCATTGAAGAAGTTGTCGGAAGCCCACGAGACGAATGTTGGAGATGCTTGTGCAGCGGCTACTCGCTTCTTCGAACGAGGTACAACAAAGCCATCTTCGTCGACGGATTGACTCGTGGTGCGCTTAGTTGATTTTGGATCGACTTCCATGTTGGAGCTCAACTGCGATGAAGCAGGAGGAACAATTGGCTCGATCTCTAGAGGCGTGACTTCCATCTCTTGTGACTCTTCATCGCCCCCCTGAGGTAAAGGTTCTTCGTTTGATTTTTGCTCGGTAAGAGGAGGGATCACTTCTATAGTTTGTGACTCTTCACTCTGACCTTGAACTATAGGTTCTTCGTGTTGCTTTTCCTCGTTGACTTTGGCGCGTTTGGTTTGTGTAGCTCCTTGGTCCTCTGCGCCTTGTCCTTCTGGTTCCGGCAGTTTCTTCTCTGGATTTTGCATCAACGCTGCTGCGTGATCCAAGTCCAAGAGATGAGGTGAAGCAGAGGAGGTGCGAGAAGCCGAGCGTTCGAAATTCTTGACAAACACATTGTAGGCCACACCATCCATCTTCAGACGGTCTGCTGGATGACCATTGACAACGAGTTGTTTGGGGACTTCTGCCTCCAAGAAGTAGACACGCCACACATTGGACTGGCAGGAGACATTGGGTATGTGTTGCCGGTACGCTTGAAAGATTGGCTTCATCTTCAAACGTCGTAGCAAACGGAAGAGCTTGGCCGAGTCGAAGTTGAATCGAATGCCCACGATGTCCATGAAGAAGAACTTGTCCATCGGGTCGTTTAATTCTTGTGATGGAGATGATCCAAGGCTCCTGACCTTAGGCACTGGAATAGTGAACTCCTTGCCGAAGATCGAAATGGTTTTCCCAACGAGCATGTCCTTCACGTGACGCGAGGTAACGGACACGACGATGTCGCCGATGCGCGTTTTGTTGAGCTGAACGAACTCCAATAGGAGATACGACCAGGCGGCATTTTGATTTTCCTTGAAGATTGCATCGATGATTTTCTCGTTGGTGTAGACCTTGTCGTAGAGGGCTCCATTCGTCTCGATCCACATCGTTGTGGTGGCCTTCTTGACTTGGATTGGGGTCGCCTGCGAGATGGCCTCAAGCACGTCTTCCTCGTTGGCATCTTCTTGGCTCGCGAGGTCGATGAGTTTGCTGAGGTACTCCGGCTTGGGGCGGTTGACGACAGTCTTGACTCGTTTCGGGGGTGCATTGTCTTGGTCGCCCTTGAGTAGGTCGGCATAGGATTTTTTCTTGGCTTGTTCTTGTTCTTTTTGGGGTGGTATTTCGCGTGGCGGAGCACCAACGGGATCGGAGAGATCGACGATAACTCGGCGCAGCGCAGGATCGCTCGCTTGGTCGGGTGGAGAGGCTTGTTGGGACATGGCGGCGTCTTCGGCGTGGTGGGAACCATCTTCGTGGCGCTTGTCGGACTCGCTTGCGTTGGACTCGACGGAGATTTCGTTGGCGTGGAGTTGGCGATCTTCAACGTCGGTGGAAGGAGACGACGTCGGACCTTGCCCTTCTTCTGGTGGACCAGAAGGCTCAAAGTTCTTCGTGGAGGCGACATTCGGCGGAGAAGGCTTGGCGGCATCGGCGGTGGCAGTATCGGCGGCGGGAGATGACATTGGTCGAGGGTACCTTACTTTGGCAGTTGACTTGAGTGGTTGACGGCAAAAGTAAAAGTGCCCTTATAGCTCAGTGGTAGAGCACCCGCTTAGTAAGCGGAAGGTCCGCAGTTCAATCCTGCGTGGGGGCAAAACATTTTGTGCCTTTTTCTCTTGTTTACACTCGACCTGCAGTTCATCCACTTGACCTCTCAAAATTTATTTACCAGAAAGACATTCCTCTGTGGATGTATCTCATGAAAATTGTACTCGAACAGTAAAACCAGTAATCATCCATCAAATCGCCTGTCACCCGTTTCTACGCAGTGCAAACACCAGTATTTTAGGGAATGAACACTTACGCTCTAAAAAAACAAGTTGTGGTTGATTCCTGGCTTCGAGCTACACAAAGTATAACTGTTGTGCAAAAAGACGCATATTAGTTGGGTTTGGTGCGATCTCAAAGATGTTGTTGTATTTGGCAAACATACCGAATAATTGATCCATTTGTTATTCCTTCCTAGCTTTTGTACATTATTATGACCGTATCGACAAGATATCACACTGTGGATCACACCAGTTTCTACTGGTTAAAATTAAGAAAATTCTCAACGTCACATGTCCCTCAAGCGTGGCAAAGAAGTCATTTGAATGTCGTTCTGTAAGACTTCTAGTGAGCTGCAACGCACACAGTGCACACGGTGTACACGTGAGGCTCATTTTTGTCGTGAATTTACGACTCTGACGTCGTGCGGTCTCTTTTTTTAGAAAATTCAATGATTTATCTTTGCCGACTTTCTGCTCTAACGTCCGTCACAAGCATCAGTGTTGTGTGAGATTATTAGGTCAGGATTAATAACGCGAGAACACAACAAAAATTCCGTGTGAGTACGATAAGTATTTCCTTTAAAGAAGCGCAGGCAAAGCAGAACACAAACCTTGCGCCTAATGTAGATCTCTCTAAACTAAAGAAAAACCCCTTCTCTCAACGCGGAAAGCAATATCATGTCTGAACTAACTGATAAATGCAATCGTAGTATTGAAATAACAGGAACTCAATGTATGAGACGCCCTTATTTCTGCGGTAGAAGGGTAAACTATAACAAGTAGCGCAGAAAACAAGGCATACGTCTTTGGTGCATTGGACTGATGCGGTGCCATTGTTAACGATCTTAATGACCAGGCCTGGATTTAGAACAACGCTTTATTGAAATTTTTATTCAGTGTGACAAGTGTTATTTCCATACAAAATGAGTCGCAGAAGAAATCACACCGTGGATCACACTTGAGTGTGATAAATACCACGTCAAATATCTCAATGATGCAGACTTTTTCACTAGTTTTGACCAATGAAATTCTATATCTCACAGCAATTTTATTTTTGTTTGGTCAGATTTCTAAAAATACAACCTTGGTTTGATTTTGTCTATAACATATGGATTTGTTCTTTCGACGGTGTCTCGACTCACTCAACGTGAGTCGTCACCCGACCCTAGCCAAGCGACGACCGGCTCGAGCCGATAAGCCGCTGAAAAACCTCTTTCCTCTAGGAATAGCGCCGCTGCGTCCGCCTCTCTTCGTAGGGAAAATATTTCCAGCCAAGATCGACGAGTGTCGTTGAGATTGTCGTACTATTGTTTTCGAAGTTGAAAGACAAACATTACATTTTCTATACAGTTTGTAAGTTTTCCCCTTTCCTGTCACCATGCGGACTCATACGGTTTTCTAGGCAGGGTTAACAAATTTTATTAACCCTGCCTAGAAAACCGCATGAGTTGATGAAACCTGCCATTATCACATACTATATTAAGTTATAGAGGTAAATCGATTTTCGAAGGTTTTTCGAAGGTTTATTTCTTTGATTTCCGGTGGCGATGCTCTTACGGGTGTGATTATCAGCGCAAGAGCAATCCAATCAGTCGTATTTGTTTTAAATTATTGGTGTCGAAACTGCATTTAATGAGGGCTACACATTTCGTCAGATGTTTTATCTTGATTATAAACGATGCTATGACGGCTTTGGCCCGGAGAATGCATCACAGCCTTCTCGGCAGCACTTTTAATTGCATCTATGATGAACGCACTGCGTTTATGAGCAATATTAGTACACTCTTGTGTGAAGCAAATCTTTAAAACCTTGACAGTACAATCAAGTTCACACAGAGTCTACATTGGCGTGCATTTCCTCTGCAGCCTTTTAACCATGAGCTGATTCACCACCATGTTGGGCACACAAATGCCCCGGACATACCGTTCAAGAATTTTGCACTTCTTTCGTTGGTGGTTTATGCACATTTGGGCGATCCAGGCAAAATGTCTTGGACTCAGAATAACGTAGATAGCAATCTCCTTGTATGGGCTAAGTTGCCGAGAAGGCAGATATATCCATCAGGGAGAAACTTCTAACGAATTCATCTGGTTAAACTACTTCGATTCCCCCATCAAGTACATGAGTGAGTGAGTCACACTTGCAAGGACTCGCTGCCTTGGAAATTTAAAGGATAAATCGAAATCCCAGTTCCCTCAACCACTTTCAGACCTATACTCTTAAGCTTTAATGCTCATAGAGACTAAGTGAGAGCTGTGGGCTTCAGACATGACGGCTGTGGTCGTCTTGACGATGTGATGGCGGGGACGATCATCCGAGAAATACCCAATCCAAACGCAATCTTATGTTGATTAACACTGTAAACTCACCGGTCAGTCCATATCAGAGAACTTTTCCACACAACTTTCGGACGTCTAGGATTTCGTTGCTGGAACGTTCGTCGACGCATCGTGAGGCGAATGGGACCAAGTCATCAAAATAACAATAGTTCTAAGCTTTCATATCTACGCTATGTAGTTGCTGCATACTGTGTCGATGACAGAATCCTCCTAGTCTCGTTCTGGCATGTGTTTCGCAGCCCTGTGCATTGCATTTGCGACCACCGCCGTGCCGGACACATTTCTGCCTTGCATGGGCAACACGACTGCATCCAGGCTCTGAGCAAACCTTCTTGTAGCTCGTGGCTCCATGCCTTGTGCAGAAATCGCCGCGTCGTGCGTTGCCAGTGCATCCTTCGTGAAGACAGGGCTTCTTTCCACCGTGGCGAACACAAAGATTGCGAGCATAGACTTGATTGTGGCAATCTTGAATGGCGCATTGTGTACGATGGCGATGGAAAGAGCATTTGAGTGAACCGTCGACAACTGCATTCTCGCAGCCTTTAAAGTAACACGTCGTTGGGTGGAGAAGGAACGCAAGGTCAAGTTTCAACAGCGATGGAAGAGTCATTGCTGGATATGAGCTGTGATTTGTGCAATGCCAATTGAATTGTGGCCGCGGTATCTGTCCCAAATATACGTTTTGCAACCAGGTGCCATCAATTCATTCGGTTTGTACTTGTAATGCAGTTCACGTCGATTACTCACAACCTCAAACTTTTCCAGCCACGATGAAACCACACGCATGCATCGCAAAAGAGCTTAACACAGAATTTTCCCCTCGAGGAATAAAGTTGAGCCTTCGAAACTTGCACCGCTCGCACGAGAAGAGCTTCCCGTCGATTGATCACCAAGTTTGCGATTGATTTTTGCAACGAGTTGTGCATTTCACAACTTATAAAATATTGTAATATTTTTTATTATATTTCACAGTTATCACATACAGGAGAAATATCAATTGTTTGAGATAGATAAATATATTGAATTCTTTCTATTCTGATATTTAAGCATTATAATTTATTACAGGTATTATTTAATTCAAGTTTATTTTGTTGCTGTTGTCGCCGCGGGTCGCCTGGATGTGCCGGCACTTGATAAGTCCCAACGAAAGCATTAGGATCTATCCAGTTTCATCATGCAGTAGGACAGCATTCATCATGCACAAGTCGTATTGGGAAGGTGCAAGGGGAGATTTCCTAATTTTGTCGCTGGATTGTGTCGTGCAGGCCAAACCTGCTCGCCACAATCACACACATGGCGAACACTCTCGGAACACGTTGGGAAGATTCCAACGAGGGACGACTGCTTTCCATCCACTGGTTGCAAAAGGCGTCACTGCTGTACGTAGCAGAGCCTTTCGCACCACTGGATCTGCATCCAAGAATTCACCAACCTCCTAGCAAATGTTGTCGAGAACAACAGTAGGCGACAGAACTTAAGGGGTTTATCTGTTCTGAATCTCTCAACTCCCATACATATTACTTCCCGAACTGTAGCCTTCAATCAGTCTCAGGCTAATGAGAGAACATGATGAGGGCTAAGAAGACTCTATCAAGAGAGCGCGCAAGTGTTTTGACAAAGATGACAGGTGCGCTAATTTGTCGTGAGGACTTCGGTGGTTCAGATCGATTCTTTGGCCTAGAACGTGCTAGGATTCATCGAGGAAGGTTCGTCACATATACGTCGCATACATGATGCCACAACAATCCATTTGGGTGCGTATTTTCAACAGAAATATGAGTTGGTAAATAAGCCGAACAGAAATACTGTACTCTTATCACAGTGATCTTAAGGCTCGAGCATCTTACTGATCGTAAGCCTCGATCTTCCATTGCGCAATATTTGCCGCATTGGTCGTTGTATGCCTTTAAATGACCGGATTGTCGTCAATATCCAGTCGCAGACTTGTTGATCAACTCTCTGTACTGGACACGAGGCTCCCCATTGCTCGAGTATATCCATAATGGACATTTTCCCTGTGGTTGTGACTGACAGCAGAGCATCTTCTACCTCCCCACAGTGGAATCTACAGCTGCATTAAAGCGTGAAATATATTTCCAGAAGCCGAAGCTATCGTCAACGGAGCATTTTAATGAAATAACGCCATTCATTCGCCTTTATTCCACTCCATGGGTAATTAGTCGTTGCTTTGCCATCTCGACAAATTCCTCGTCTTGTTTGAATTTCGAGGTTATGATGGCAAAGAGTCGCGGATTGCAGCGTGCTGGCTGAGCCTTGAGGAGAAATTTCACCACATTCAAGTGTCCATTGCGAGCACTGCGCTCCAAACTGGCCATGGGCCAATCTTCGCCTCGAACTGTGAAAAGAAATTTCACCACTTCCAAATGCCCTCGTTCAATTGCCCCAGCCATGGCATCGCTTGAACAGCCTTCGAATCGATTCTCGTGCAAGAATTCAACAATTTCCAAATGTCCATTCTGTGCCGCACTGTCCATAGCCCACACTGTACAGGCTTGGCGACAAGTCAGGTGCAAAAACCGAACCACTTGGAGATGGCCATTTCTCGCAGCTAAATCCATGGCAAGCGTCGTACAATTGGCCTTCCCACACTCCCAAAGCCTCGTCAAAATGGCTAAATGCCCCATGGATGCAATTTTATCCACAGCTTGCTTGGTAATGTAAATGTGTGGACATGACAGCATTAGATTGAGCAATTCCATCGACGTCGTCAAGTCTCGCACGCTCCATCTTTCTGAAGCACAATGCTGGATCAAGTATTGTGCGAGGTCAACGCGGTTGGATCGAATTACATTGTGGAATGCTTCTTGTGTGTTGTTTTTGTATCCCAAATCCATCAAACAAACCATCGTTTCAAGCTTGCAATTCGTAAATTTGTCAGTCGCCAAGCTCCAGAGATTGAACGGCAGGAGGTTTAAATTGCAAAACGACGCGACAGTCTTGAGAAGCTCAATATCCCCACAGACGACAGCTTGAAATGCAACAATCGGATGCATATACGCCAGACACGACATCAACTTGATAAGACTCGGCTGATCTGGGTGCTTCTCGCGCCATGACAGGAAGATCAGTCGCCATTTTGCATCGACGTGGGCGTCATTTCGTTGATTCTCGCGTAGACTTTTCGTCTCTCTGTACAATGACTGCACGATATCGTAGAGCCCAGGCTGGAACGCCGAAATGACGGCGATCACGTCCTTGGACAGAAGAACTTGCTCCATCTTGTGTGAATTGAAAAATGGATCCGTTACAAATTGGAGGTCAAACCGTTACAACTTGAGCCAAATTGCACGTGTTGGATCGACATCTTTGCTACATTTCCACGCCAAGTTTTCACTTTCTTTGCCTCGTCATAAGAGTTAAGCACAATAAGCGGCTCTAAGATATGCGCTGTGAGCTCAGTACGATAGTGCTATTCTAATCGAGCAATTCACGTTCAAGACACTTGCGTCACGTTTTTAGCAAGATACCTGTAATACAATTTCAAATCTGCCGCTACTCTCCAAGCCGACTCTGCACTTGTTTCGACTCTTTAGCAATTGCTGACCACGAACATTTAAAGCCTGAATGCAAGAAATCTATCGTTTATCTTGGTCAGGTCGAGGATTGTATCAAAGCGACTGCTTTTGGCTTTTTAAACCTTGTGCCAGTTTGTGTCTTTTCGTGTCAAGACAGAGAATAAAAAGATCTCAAAATCTTCTCAAACAATTGAAGGAAAAAAGGTCGAATGCTTACACAGAATGTACTAATCTCACAAGAATCCGTTACTGTAGAGAGGGAAATGCACGCCACTGGACAGAATGCAGTTCGATGCGAAATAAAAACAAAGCCAATGCATACTCCAAACCTTCAAGTTCAACCCTAGCAACAATTCCAATTTATGCGATATCCATCACCAAACTCAAAGAGGGAAAAAGCACACTCTATGGACTTTCATGCAGTCTCCGCATGAGTGAGCGTTGAAACCCCACCCCCCAGACCATACTTAACCCCTTAAACCCTTTTTAAGTAGAACCTAACCCCTACACCCCTATGACCCTTCAAACCCTAGGCCTTGAAGGGATTTGCTATGATCACCAGTAACTGTAAGTTTGAATATTCAAACTATCGATTTCAGTCAGCTTCATTGATACCAAAGCTCTCCGATTCATCCAGAATACCAATTTGCACGGATCTCGGGTTCAACTGCTGAGACTTGATTGCTTGGACAGCATCTCGGTCGATGTTGGAGTGCTGGTCGCTTTGTAGCAATGAACACCCAACAATTTGAGCAGAAAAGTAGTTCATGCTCTTGATTTGGGGCTTATAAAGCACTAGCTGTATCGTTAGAACATTCTCCCATCGGATTTTAAGCTCCATTTTGAACAGGAGAACGGCCGGTGAACTCAATGTAAAATGTAAGACTTAACCGAATGAATTCTCGACAAAGATAATTTATTCCTTGGTAGTCGAGGATGAATAAGTTACTCCATCTGAACATCACACAGAATAATTTACTCGTATTCCCTTGAGAATAAGTGGAGAATACTGAGATCTTTCACAGAATGGTGCAGTTTTCAAACTCGTGGCCAAGTGTGTCCATCTCCCGAAGCATCTTGAGACGACGTTTCTCGGCTTTGTCGAGCTTCACGTGGGCTTTCAAGAGTTTCAGCGTCTCGACTTCTCCAAGACGAATGAGGCTGTGAAACGCAGCGGCCGTGCAGCCTTCAGTTCGATTCGCCAAGAGGAATCGCACGATATCCCAATGACGTTTGCGCACTGCTTCGTCCAGAGCGCGCGTCGAACAACCTTCTTTTCGGTTTTCATGCAAGAAACGAACGACATCCAAATGACCATTCGCAGCAGCCCAGTCCATTGCCTTCTTTGTACAGCCTTCATTTCTTCGCTCGTGGAGAAAGCGGACAACAGCCAAGTCACCTCGAGCTGCAGCTTGATCCATCGCGTCCGACGTGAAATGAATACTTGGACAGACGTGCAGAGCTTCTAAAATTGCAAGGGAATAGCCTGAAGCCCACAGCGTGCCTCGATCGCAGCCTTCTGTACGATGCCGAGCGAGAAAATCGACCAATTCGACGTGATTATGTGCCACGGCGTTGTTGAGAGCTGCTCGAGTGCATCCGTTATGGCCTTGAACATGCAGGAATCTCACCATCTCCAATTGTTTCTGCTTGCCTTCTGCGTCGTCGTGACGTTTGTATGTCGCTACATCAAGCAAATTGTCTCGAAAGTTAGCTAGGCCGATTTCTCGATGGAGAATCGCGATGATTCCGAGACGACCGACGTAAGCAGCTTCGTAGGCAATAATTGGCCGCATATAAGGCAGACAGACGAGCAATTTTGGCACACACGAGATCCCATGCGTAGAGTACCAGCCGGTCATGGTCGCAACAAGTCGATCGACGTTGCAATAATGGAACGTGCGCAGGAAGGAGTGGGAAATACCAAGGTACCAAATGTGTTTCTTGAGATCCAAGACCATTTTGTACACGCCAGGCTGGAACGCCGAGATAAGCTCCATGAGATCTGACGAGAGAAGAACTTTCGTGACGATCAGCGGCGCCATTCTGCACAACACGAAATACAAAAGTGCATTGCATGTCATCATTCTTTAAAAGAAGAAAACAAGAGCATTTTCTTTAATTACTTAAAGAAGATAAAAGAACAGCCAATCATTTAAAGAAATATTCTTAATATTGACCGCAAACTGGATCTCCAAAGATACTTTTATTAATTTAAATCTCTTGTTTCAATTTCACGACAGCGTTGTGTCTTCGAATACCTACTTGAATATCCTGGATGATGCTTATATAGAAGGAAAATTAAGTTCGTTAATTTGGGCGCCTATATAAGGTAGGTACTGTAGCATGACTACAGCTGTAATCTTTTCCAGTAACTTGGTCAATGAAAACACTAAATTTTAATATTTTTCGGGGTATAATAAATAAAGCATGCAAATTCTGAACGTACAGTATATTGAAAATTTGAGGGGTTTGTTGGATTATTCAAATGAAAAAGTCACTTGGAGCTCTAACTAGGATCAGGAATCACTACAGCGAACATAGACTTACAATCCTTAGACTCTGGTCTCATCATGCTGTGGATGGAGTAATTGTAACTTCGCGAAATTTTTAACGAATGGGTGCTCAAAACCGATTACAAAGAGTGATAGCTCTTGGTTTTATATCCAAGACGATAATAGGCAAGGTTTACTATTAATTGTGAAGTAATTTACTCGCGAGTGTGTTATGATCAGCGCTTGTTACGCCACCAGCACTCAAAGACGATTTTCAGCAGATAAAAAATCGATTTTCTTATGAGCGATAAGATTGCTTGAGTTCAAATTCGTTTTTATATACCTTAAGCTACCCGCGGTTCTGACAGTGAGCTATAAAGACTGACGACCTTCGTCCATCCAAGTGCATCCGGATAATTATGCATCCAAACTTCAACCTTGAAGTTTGTTATGGGTTCAGGAAGACCAATCTCTGGTCCGATCTCTGGACTCACTTTGAATCGAGTCTCAGCTTTGTATCCGTTCAAATGGTCAAAACTTCGACACTAGACTCGACTAATTTCATGCTGAGGTTCGTTTTATGGTTAAAAGAGCGTCAAATTTGGGCGTTCCGAGGCAATATCCCATAGATCTTGAAGCACTCGGATTCGTTAGCTTGCAGATCCATTTGACGCCCTTGACACATCTCCACTCACCTTTGGAGCAGAATGCATTCGCTTCGAATTCTTCCATGTGTTGTGCGTCTTGCGAAAATGGGCGATTTGATTGCGCGCGCAGTCTGCTTGCATACTATTGGACGATATTGGACACTCTAATATGGTGGATAAACTTTGTACCAATTTTGCTGTCTGGCAGCTTTTAGCCATATAGCGATGTTTCAGCGACATGAGAGATAGACTAGTTTGTCTCTACGCTGTACAGTAGCGCTTTACATAGATTGAGTACCATTTGCCCTCTACCATTGATCGACTATGCACCTTTGATGACATATTACTGTAAAAACTCTCATATGACTAGCAAACGATAAACTTGCAAATACATTAAAGACTGTAAGAAAGGATCAAGTAGAGCTGGTTGAATCCGATGTATTCGTCTACTCTGACGTGTGTCAATGACATCATGTTACTAACTAAAACACGGGGAAATTCACCCTGCCTCAAGAAGTCGACAGCCTTTCTTTGTGGACAGCAGAGCTGCATGCCGCACGGATGAGACGGCAGGGTATTCTGCATTCATATCAAACGACGCAAGCTTAAGCTCACATTACTGAAATCATCCCTGACGACACTGCATGGATCCTTAATTTTAGCCAATCAAACTACATTTTAACCTCGAGACAACACCTCTTAACCTGATAAGCAGCCGTATACTGCGTGGCAAACTTCAAAATTGACATCCCGGTCGTCTTTGTATTTGTCACGCAAGAGCAGACGAAGTCTCATTTGACTCAGAACTCTCATTTTATCATGGTGGCGACAAAAGTGCGATCTTAAAAGTTGCATTTCACAGTATCAAAATGTTTGAATTTGAGCCAATCATATCCATATAAATCACACAAGGTGACCAGTATACAAAAACCAAGTCAAACGCAAGTTAGAAAAACCAAGTCTTTTCATTGCCGGCAGACTGCCGCAAGGAAAGTTCTCTCATCTGTCACGCAAAAGTCGACATGTTCATCTCCTGCGACAGTCCATCGTGGTCGTGTGAGGGCGTGACGAACGCAGTGGCGATCGAACGGAGTTTCATTGAGCATTTCATTGACTGCGAACACACGCAGTTACAAACGTCATCTTCCATCAATCACATTGCGTGGCCGTTTCACGAGCGACCAATCAAATTGGCACTTTAACGGTCAAAAATGGCTGATATTTCAAACACAACGATCGATCTTTCATGGATGTTCATTTTGTTTCTAGCGAGATGGAACGCAAAGGAGATACAAAGTGCCGATATGCGTACAAGAATTGTCCCAATACCCGCACAACCAAAGAGAATGGCCAGCTCCATTCGCTCTGTGCGTTCCATCGAGCGAAAGCCAACGTCGTGCAGAAAATATACGCCCGAAAACGCCGCCTGATGAAACGCCAAGCCCGCGAAAAGCTCGAAGCGCAGAGAAAAGCCCAAGCTGCTGCGGCAACAGCAACCACAACAGCGTCCTCTCCCACCACGACAGCGAAAGAAACAGACGAGCTGGATCCACCGATTGATCCGATTCCGTACTCGACACACCCTTCAGATAGTCCACCCAAGAGTGCACTCACCCAAGACGATGTCGCGACTCTTCAGGATTTGTTTGAAAAGCTTTAAAAATTCGATCTTTTTGGTTTATGCCATCGTGTGTAATTCATGAGACTGACACGGACGAATGGACGCAAATTCGCCGCTTTTTCGTGGAAGAATCCTCGAAAGCGAGATCGTCTCATGCCAAGTCTTCCGAAATGAGGCTTCTCCACAGATAACCCCTGCACCCCTTACAAACCCCTACATCCCCAGCTTTCTGGAGTTGAATCCAACTTGATATAATACAACAATCCGACGACAGAGTCAATAAAAACGGCTTGGCATTAGATTTCTCTCAAGCCTCGTGGCTTCGTTTCAGTTGGCTCTTGCTTCCAAGCCAAGAACTGCAGCCACTGCAGGAGATTTTTGTGTCCACATGGTAATTTTTTTCGTCTGGACTTAGGCGAGATTGAGATCTCGCAGCATTTCCACATCGTCGTTGGTCAATGAATTTTGTGTCGCGTCGTCCACTTCAACTTTGTCTTCGTCTTCCGAAGTGCTGTGGTGGTACGGAATCGGATCAATGACTACAACTGGTGGCCTTGGTCGACGTTTGCTTCTGCTCGTGCTGGACGGTGCCACAGCTTCTGCCGACGCTTTGGCCACAAGTCGCTCCTGTCGTTTGCGATTGCGTCGCTTTCGAGCGTACTTCTTCTGGACAATGTTGGCTTTGATACGATGGTATTCGCACAGCGAATGGAGTTCGCCATTGTCTTTTTGGGTCCGTTCATTCATGCAATTCTTGTAAGCGTATCGGCATTTTAATTCGAGGTTCACAGCAACGCGGCGGCCTTCACTGCCCAATCCAGGCGGCGGTCGTAATTCGGCCATCTTGCGAAATTCGATCCAAGTTGAAAATGACCATGTTCTCCTAGAAGATCATTGGCACCACGCACGTCGCAGATTGCTCCAGAGCCGTTTTTTATCTCTTCTAAATGTACGTTAAACACGTTAATTTCAATTCTACCAATTTTACACCAACGACAAAATTCACCTTATTCAGACGAAGGAATCAGCAAAGTCGCTAACAACAAAGTCTATTGGGATATATTTGCCCACTTCTACTCTTGTGCTGTTCCTATAGTTCCTCCTTTCGTAATTCTATTGAAATTTGAACTTTTTATAATTTTCGGTGCAAAACGTCTAGCCATTGTTTAAACATGGTAGATTTAAGCGTTATAGTTGCGGTGGCAGAAATCCATACAAAATCCCGATATAAAGTACATAGCACGCTTTGATATAGGTGCTTGGCGAGACATTCCACCAATAAAAATTGAATTGAAAATTAGAGCACGATATAGTTCTTACCTCGAGTTGCAGGAGCGAACAGCACCCATGCTTCTCTCTTGAGAGCATCCACTCGTCCAAAAAAGACGAGCACGTCCTAGCCATGAATTGCGTTGTTTGCGCTACGAGATCGAAGACAAATTTTGGAAAAATTACGAGAAAATGAGACATATCATTATTCAAGGTACCTTGAGATACTCGTCACGAGTCATACCCAAAACAATCATGTTGACTCCATGAGTAAATGACGCTTATAATCTAGACCCCACCTTTTTTGCAAAGCTTTGAGCGCCTCGTGGCCATTGCTTTTACCCCCCGCTTCGTTTATACTTACTGTAGAGCTTAAAGAATGGCATCATGAAGTCTTCGTTGTGAGTAACTTCTTCCCGCAAGAGTGCTTGCGTTATTGGATGTAATCCAGAATGTTTTGGGCAGCTCGTAGAGCTTTTACGTCGACTTTCATCAATGATTTTCATACTGTAAGCTGCGATTTTGTCAATGAATCCCGTGGCTGCACTGGATTTTTCGATTATCAAAATGATAGGAACGTCAATTCTTTCCTGCAAGAATGTAACGCTATCAATATCCCATGAGACCCATCATTGAGCTAGGTTCATTCGACGAAGTTTAGTAAATCGAGGAAAGAAGACCCTCAGCCATTGAGGGTAACTACAACTCAAACGTGTACTTGCGAGAGAAATGAGAAAAATGATTGGACAGGTTTCATTCATTGTACAAGTATAAACATGACAGAAGTAACACGGTACTCGATTGAGTACTTGTCTTAATCTGAGCTGGCTATTTCATAGTCTTCCGTCTGCCTTAATGACTCATTGTCGATTGCATTGTTTAGACGATCGAGACTGCTGGGCTTTGGGTGTCTTTTAATAAGCATGAAACTGGAACAACCAGCACCTCAAGCATCTAAGCACTTTGCCGCTTGATAATTTTTAGTGTGCTATCTACTTGTACACTGTACATTTAGGGCTTTTCTCGTACTTGAAAACTTTCGAAGCAAAGAAAAACGCTGAACACAGCGTCCATGCAGCTGCAGCAACCGCAAGACCGTTCAAATTTTGAACATGATCAACCAGAGAGTGTTGTAATTTCACCCCGACCGGCTCAACGAGCAATGGCGTCACAAATGAAATCAGTACCAGAGAGGGCAATGTAGCCTATGCGAGAGTAAAGGAACAAGGCCTCTAACGTATAGATATCACTAGGGAACGATTGAATATGTTGCAACGACAATTGGACACATAGGAAAGCACATTTCCCCTCGTAAGCCAACGTCTGCTATGTAGTGCACTGAACCATCTTGCCCCCGATGAGGTATTTTCGACATGGGGCGAATCACCAAAGTACGGGGGACTGTTTGTTTCAAAATATCCGTAAGCCCAATGATCGTACTAACAACAGCATTCGAGTTTTATCTATTCTTTCGAAACGTTATCTTTCAAAAAGGCAAACGGATTTTCCTTGGAGGTTGGCGTTGGGGGAATATCAAGGGGGACTGGGGGCTGGGAGATATTGCATGGAATATAACAAACTACCGCGTGAACTTAACGATCATCCATCTTTGAACTAACTTTACAAGATGTTAACAGTGTAATTAAGGTATTGTCTTTTTCACCTAAATTTGTATTTTTTTACCAAAATTGAATTCTATTCCAAATCGATTAGATCATACTTAAGTCAAGTATAAATGGAAAGTATGGCAATTAATTACACGTGTGTGTAGGTGTATTTTGCGTGAATTTGGTAAATACTCGATTCTGATTGGCTGAGCGATTTGCAGATCGATTTAAAAAATCGATACATTCGGACCCCCCTCACAAATTCGAATGAAATCGTGACAGCAAAGGTAGACTGCACGGATAATAAATTATCCGGAATTCCTATTCCAAGTAATGTACGGATAATGGGGGTATTTATCCGGCTTTATTTCCAGAAATGTTCGGATACGATATTTTATCCGGACTGGACAGTTCAAGTTTTGGAGCTTGGCGGCAAAATGAAAGCGCGGAAAAGACACGATGAGGATTCACCGACGTATGTGGACCGATCCGACGCTTCGGACGCAGACGAGGATGCCAGTATAGTCTACGAGTCTCAATCGTCTCAGTCTCAGCCGTCGTTCTCGACACGCAAGTCTGAAATGGGCATCGTCGAGGAGATTTACTGCGAGAACTTTATGTGCCATCGTAAAATGGTCGTCAAATTGGGCCGCAATATCAACTTCATTACTGGAGAAAACGGCAGTGGCAAGAGCGCAATCATTGCCGCGTTGCAGATTTGTCTTGGGGCAAGTGCTCGCACGACACATCGAGGAAAAAGTCTGAAGAATTTAATTCGAAACAACGATCCAACCGAACAACCCAAGTCAGCTTTGGTGCGCATCACGCTCTTCAATGACGGCATGATATAAGGTGCTTCATGCTTCGTAATGACGTGTCTACGGTAGGAACGGGCACTGATCCATTTCGTCCAGAGACTTTTGGCAAGAGAATTCAAGTCGAACGACTGATTCGTGCAGAAGGCACAGCAGAGTATCGTTTAAAAGATGCCAATGGGCGTCTTGTTTCAAAGTTAAAAACAGATTTGGAAGCGATGCTCGACCATCTCAATATCCAGATTGAAAATCCTTGTGCTGTTCTTGATCAAGAGAATGCGAAATTGTTCCTCAAGGGCGACCCAGCTGACAAATACAAGGTTTTATTTCATGAGGAAGAGATGGTTAACTTGTTCTAGTTCTTTCTGCAATCGACGGATTTGTACAAAATGCGCGCGACGTTTGCTAAAATCGAGGATGAAACCCGCGTTCGTCAAGAAGTTACGCTGAAACATGAGAGTCGCAAGATTGAACTTCTTGAAGCTGCCTATGAAGAAGCCCAGAAAATGTTCAAAAATGCCAAAAGCGTAGGCGCTTCATATCGATTCATCGCTTACTCGGCTGTGGTAGTTTTCCCATCTGGCTGAAGAATTGACGGCAGTTAAACACCGCCTTGCTTGGTCCTTTGTCCACGCAAAAGAAGTCGAATGTGACCAAATGAAGCGAGTTTACGAAGAGCTTGAAGCCCGTGCCGATGCCCATCGAGCAAAAATGGAAACACATGACAATTTCGTTCAAAAACTCACAGGAGAGCAACGTGAATTGAATGAGACCCTCGAAAAAGAACAAGAAAGCATATCGGCGATTCAAAAGCAACAGCAAACTCTTAAAGAAAAGCAGCGAGCGCTTCGGTATCCCATTCAGACCAAAGAAGCTGGTATATTGTTCTCTTGGCCCATGAAATTCTTTGATGGCATCCATAGAACGTAAACAAATGCAACGCAACATTCGACAGTATCAATACCGTTTGGTGGAAATCGAAAAGGAAAAGCAAAAGAAACGAGATGACTATCAAGCGTACGTGAGCTCCCTTGAGAGCAAACAGGCACGCGCTGCTCGTGAACTCGCCCAATTGCAAGAACAATTGGATCAAGCGCACGAAGAAAAAAATCACTTGGAGGTTTGTGTCATTTGTGGTCTCGAAAAATTCATTTCTCAAACTGTAGAGCCAAGAAAAAATAAATTTCGATGCAGCCTTGGATGAATTGAACGATCGACTTGATAATTGTAGACGACAGCGGCAAGAAGCAAAAAGCGAAATGGACCGCATTCAAAGTCGTATCCAAGCCATTCGATCCCAATCAGCTGACCGGTATGGGTGTAATATTACTTATTCTATTTTGACGGGTTTGATTTGTAGTCTGCTGGCATTTGGGAATAAAATTCCTCACCTCAATCAATTGATTCAACAAAACCTGGACCGATTCGATGATCCGCCAATTGGACCGCTCGGCATGTACATTCAATTGCCTGAGCGATTCCAGCATTTGGTGCATCTTGTTTAAACGTAAGGCTGCTCTAACGATAAGCTTTGTAGGCTTTGACAACTGAAGTCATCTTGAAAAATGTTCTCAATAGCTATTTGGTGTCAAATGGACGTGACAAAGCTCTCTTGGACAAGCTAAAAACGAAAGCCCAATGCTACAACACAAGCATTTTGATTGCCCCACGATCTCGTTCCAAGTATTGTCCTTTGCATTTGAAATATAAGACTCTGACATGGCAACATGTAGATATTCTGGCCTCCACACACCCAGTGGTTCAGTTGCCGATCACGCATTGGTTTCAATATTAAATGTTGAAGACCCGAATGTCTTTAATGCATTAATTGATGTGTCAAAAATCGAAACCAAGGTTCAGTAGATACATCTGTGACAATTGACGTTTTTGCTAATTTCCAGGTCATCTTTGAGGAACGACATGCAGCCGAAGATGCGACCCTTATTCGTTCGAGTGACGGAGTACATTTTCAACGAAATGTCTCTGAAGTTTATCTTCCCAACGGTGATAAGTTTATCGTACGAGGCGGAAATCTGGCTTATATCGTCAACAAAACAATTCGACATGCCCGTGTTTTAAGTACCGATCACACAGCCGAGCTTCGACATTTAGAAGGACGACTTGAACGCCTACAAAACGACTACGAAACGTTGAAACGCGACGAAGGTGTTACCGAAAGCATTCCCTCTTGGCTGAGTTGATTGTAGGAAAAATGATTCAAGAAGGAAACGAAATGAACAGAAAGCAAAAAGCCCAAGAAGAGGCAATCAAAGAGGTTAACCGTCGCTTGCATAAACTCGAGAGCGATTTCACTCGCATGAAGAATCGCCAAGATTTGTCCATGGACGTAAGTACAACCACACCTCTAAGAAGCTCAATCAGCAGTAGACTTCAATTGGAGATACGACAATGCTCGACGAGGAAAAACAAGAAATTGAGCACGATCTCAAACAATGTCAACAAAAACTACTCGAATTAGAGGAACAGGTTTTAATTAATTTTCAACCTGCATTGATTGTGGCTTGTAGCTTGCTGAAGGCAACCCTGAAATCGAACAGATTGACGACCAAATTCGAACTCTTCGTCAAGATGAAGTAAGAATTCAAGCTCGGTTAGAGGAGCTTCGTCAAGAAACGATGGCCGTATACCAACAATTGGCTGAAGCCAAGGCAAAAAAACTGAAGTCGAGTCAAAACGTCGACAGATATCAACATGAAGCCAACGATAAAAAACAAGATTATCTGGAAATGGCGCGCCAAGTTCAAGAAAGTGTCAGAAAGGCCTCGACAATTTGTCCACGTGTCGACGAGGACTTAAAACCTCCCGCAGTGTACAACAATCAAATAAAGGACCTGACACACAGAATGAACGTTGAAAAAGCCAAGTTTGACCACATGGATCTTGACGAACTGGAACTTGACGTTGAAGAAAAGGGCAAAAAGTATGAACACAAAGCTGCTCAGTTTGAGAAATTTTCTCGAAATGTCGACCGCATAGCCGCTATGTTATCCGAGCGCAAAATGAAATGGGAAGCGCTGCGGAAAGAAATCGCACATCGAACATCCATGGGTTTCAACAAGTACATGATCAAGCGCAACTTCGCTGGCCGACTGAAGTTCGACCACACAAATCAACGCCTTGACATTTCTGTCGTCGCTAACGATGCTCATAAGACTAAACTTTCTATCGTACGCCGTTGAGCACCTGCTGATTTTCACTTTCTTTGTCTAGGTCAATGACATGAAGCAACTTTCGGGCGGCGAACGAAGTTATACTCAAGTAGCATTGTTGATGGCCCTTGGGGAATGCATTGAATGCCCATTCCGAGTGATGGATGAGTTCGATGTCTTTATGGACAGCATCAATCGCACTCAAACGCTCAAACTTTTGATCGACACAGCTAAGGAAGAAGCGACGAAACAATTCATCTTTGTCACGCCAAACGATCTCAGGTAATGAGTTGTACTCGTGATTTTTCACTTTACGCATCTCGACTCTAGCTCTATTAAAGAAGACGCCATGGTCAAGATTCAAAAGCTTTTACCGCCTCGAGATCGATAAGTTTAAGGCAGCATTTCTTTGGCTTTCTCGCCACGTCAGTGCAACGAAAGGGCAATTTCGGTTGACTTTGGAGCTGTCTTACAAATACTACAGCACAGTGTTACTCTCCCCACAGGATGAGTCGTACAAAACCAGCGGCCGTGCATTTTCGTACATTTGAATAGAGCATTTTCGTGCTGCTTGTAGCTGACCGAGGTGGTAGATACAGTGAATTGAGTGAGGAAACGTGTCAGGAAGCAGCACACATGTCAAATATTCATCCACGTTTCAATGGACATACTTCATCCAAGTACAACCATGACTAATCTCCACATACTTTATCCAAGTACAACAACGAGTAATCTTTCAACCTATATTAAACCTACAGCCTGTATTAAACCTTAATTCGGATAATTATCTGGAAGGTTTAATACCATCCATGGATATTCCGATCCGATAGATATTTCCTTGGACAAAGTGAACACTGTCATGTCACCGAGACCAAGGAAAGAATCGGACATTTCTCTAGGCTTAATGTTGGTTCCATGAAAGGGCATCATTGAATGCACACTCAATAAGGCATCGTGTTCGAACACATATTTCAACCGCGCAAGTTCGTTCATGCACCCATGATGGTGGACGTGGCAGTTAATTTAAGAGATAAAATATCGATAATAACAGGTATTCAGTTTAACAGTATATTGAGTGTCACTTCACTACAACCGTGTGATTCAAAACTATGATAATTTATTTTTATACTTACAATAGTTTATGCAATACACTAAATTTGGCAGTGTTTACTGTATAGTCAGCACTACCCGATGCCAGTTGTCGACAATATTAATAATAAGGGCCCGTCTGGGTGCACATTAAAAAATATTGTGATAATTCGTTATAGAGTATTCTGCATTTTGGGAAAATAATACAAACCATGGATTATATTATCACAATAATTTTATTGTTGGACTGTCTGGATTCCCATGAAAATAAAGCGAAATTTGAGAATTTGACCGAGTTATACAATATTGGTCAAAATATACGACTTTGAGTAGTATATTTTTTATTGCGATAATCGACCGATTTTGGAATATTTTTTTGCAATAAAATTTATTGAATATGTGGATCCAGACAGCGAATTATACAATATTTAAAATTATACCATAATGGTCAAATTATTGCGATTTATCATGATAATGAGGGGTATCCAGACGGGCCCTAAAACAATTCCACATACAAAAAGAAAATATTTTCCTACTATTTAAAATAATACTTTCCAAACACATTTGAATGGCAGTTGGGTTTTTCTTGGACAATGCAAGGTGAGATGCATGTGCAGAAAAAGCCGCTGTATTATCCTTCCAGATAATTATCCGGAAATCCATGGATATTTCCTTGGACCGAACAAAGTGACATGGAATGCAATGAACAGTGTCATGTCTTAGATGTAGGTTTTCGAATAGCTATCAATAAGCCATTAAAATACATACTATCTGTTGCCGTTTCAGGACATGAAATGATCAAGGTAATATTGAACGTCGTCAGTTTGAACAACCTTGGCCTTCATATCCTATTTCACACGTACCTCCCACACACTTTCCATTCAATGTTTTCATTCAACAGGAGTTTCAAGTTTCAACAGCGGCTGACTTGCTGACTGTTTCTTTCATAAACCTGTCGAACGTGTAGTCCGAGACATCAGCCAAGTAATATAGACTGTCAATTGCAAATATCAAGACAAGTAAATCACTCTTATTTTATATATTTAGCGGGGATCAACTGGAGTGGTATTCTTTTTCTAAAGATAAGGATTTAGTAGTTCTCCTTCAATGACGCGCAATATGGGGGTTGATACTGTATCTGGATAATATATTCTTTAATGAAGGCACTATGGCTTCGTATATTCATATGGACGTATTTTTGTACTGATTTCCCTCTCAGTTTTAAACGGGTGATATTTATCGAGTTTCACAAGTCATTTAATTGAATGAACATAAATCTTTAGAGGTGACCCTCACTATCAGACTCATCCATACTGAATTCAAATGTTTAAAAGTACTCTATATTTTGATAATATTAATTTGTAAAAATTATCAATTGTGTGCCGTTTAAAAGTGAGAGGGAAATCAGTACTTGTATAATACAGTGTACAATCCAATCGATTAGCACAATAGGTACACCTTTACTTTAACTAAGAGAAAAAATAGTGTGTACAAATGAGTAAAACTCCCGTTTACTCTTTCCTGTAAACGATTTGTTCGACAATTTGCAGGAAATAATCTGTTTAGAGGCAGTCTTTGTGCACTTGAAGTCAAAGACAGCGATGGAAATATGAATTTTGGCAGCCACAAGCCTACCGTGACTTGATTGGACAAAAATAATTTATTTTGACTGGACAAATATATTTTTTTAGACATCTGGCACACACAGGAGAAATCTTCCTTCCTGTCGTTGCATGTGCATGATGACGCATAGAGTGCATCGTCTCCATATTATATACTACGTAGTAGATAAATTGCCAACGTTGGGTGTCATATCTTCGATGCCAATGACTTTCCGATCAACTTCGAACTACTTTATTAATCAGTACACAATAGTACATGTGTACAGTACAAGTGTACAAATGGAGTGTACTGTACAATGAATTATACATATTATACGAAGCGATAGAAGGCACACACACAGTTCGTCATTTGTCAGATACTACAGGTTGAAAGAGTCCAGTATAGTTCCTTTGTGAGATGAAAGATAACTGGGTTTTTTTCGGGCGATGCAAGGTGAATGCATGTCTTAGGACAGGTTCACTCGGGCCGAAAAGGCCGCTGAATAAGTGGTCAACAAACTTTGCAGTAAAGTGACGAGCACTTTCGGCAACTTTAAGCCTTACCCCTGCCAGAGGCTTGGGCCCCAAAAGGCAATTTCAGACGAGATATGCGACAGTAACGAATGTGGGCCTCTTTGGCTCAAAGGGACAACTGTAACGTATGTTTTATGATGCATCAGTACGCTGTTGAGGCCGTAGACCACATGGTACAAGATTAGATGGACAACGCGCTTTGTTTTGTTGGAAAGGTCATCGTATTCTCGGGCGGTTTCAAGGAAATGCATCCTGTTATTTTAGGTGCAAACGAGGGCTAATTCTCGAAGCATGCATGAGGAACCGCTACCTTTGGAGAAAGGTCGCAAATTTTCATTTGACGGTAAACATGAGCTTGACCAACAACAAATCAGATAGTGTTCAAGAGTTTGCTGCATTGCTCAAGTCTATTGGTCATGGAACATACCATACATGTACCGAACTCGGTGTCGATATTATTCTACTCACTGATGATTCCAGAACCTGTCTTCTGGCATGGTTAGCTTTACGTTGCCATGTCAAGAGCCCAAGCAAAAGGGAACATTAAGGTTTTGGTCGCAAATGGACAGTACGATGGACTGCCCGGAATGTAAACAAAACAATATTGTGTATTAAGAAGCATAAGTGAAACTATGGAGGCCAATTCGAAGTAAAATATGAAAGAAGTGAATAAGAATGCCAGGTAAATGCCGTCTCCTTACAGTCTGCGAGACCATCGAGAAGCCAACCTCTCAAATCGTATATTTTATAAAGGTTGGTTGATTCGACCCACCCTCTCAAATTAGATTCCCAATATTTATAAATTTTCAACATTAATAAAATGTGCAAGAGAGAAACAATCATGCATCGTCGTCGTTGTTATTACCACTGCTGTCGCTGATTTCGTTACTGTCATCATCCCCACTGGCCAATGAGTCCAAGTCCGAGTCGTAGAAGGCATCCCCACCACTTGCATCATTTGCATCCGCCTCACGAAGCTTTTTGTCCAAGGCAACAAGGTATGCCGTCGAATTCTCGATCGTATCGTGGATTGTAAATTCGTCTAGATCCCAAAAAGCATCATCAAGGCGTTGACGAACCTCCGAAAAAGTTGTATCGGAAGTGTAGGCACGACCAACCTTCCCCTTGACGTTCGCCCAAATCATCTCTATTGGCTGGAGCTCTGAAAAGCCAGGGGGAGTGTAAACTACGTCGTGGCCACGAGCCCTGGCCATTTCGACAACAACAGGCAAGACAAACTGATCGACATGTTCTTGGAGACGTGACCATATCGTTGACTTGTAATCATCCATCTTGATGTCTTCAATATTGTAATTTAGACAGGCTTGATATAAATGCGACTTTTTCCAGTTGCCTTTGGGCGTTGTAGATGGCTTATCTTTATGGTACTTCGCATTGTGCATGACAAAGACACCTTAGTGTAGCCCAGCGACTCAACTTCTCCAATCAGGTATTCGACCCAAGCGACAAAAAAGTCGTGGTTGAACATTGAGTGATTGTCTTTCATTGTCTTGCCATTTTTCTTGCCACCCTCGAAGATATGGAGCCCCACCAAGTGAGAGAACTCAGACCCATCATGCAAAATGCCTGCAATGAAGCAAAACCGACGTCCTTTGTGCTTGATTCGGGTAACTTCATCTTAACTTGGGTCGTAAATACTGTTCTCATGTCGAGAGTAGTGCTGGTGTATAAAGCTCTCGTCAAGGTAGACGACAGTGCGATGTGCCTCCGATACGATGGGCATCATGATCTTGAGGTAGTTGTTGCGCGCTGTTTCGTGCGCCGCCGTCATTCGATAGGAGGTTTTCCCTTCTCTTTTTCCGCGCATGTATCCTTCTTTTTTCAAGAAAGCTTGAACGGCACGGAGACATGCATTGTAGTCTTTCTTGTCGTAGTCAGTCGCGTTTTCCATCTTTATTGCTACTCTATTCTTTGCAACAAGTAGTTTGAGCACAACTTTAGCAACCGTGCGTGTGCGAGTCACGCTCCGGTCGCGTATATACTGCTTGACGATACCTCGAACTTCTGGTGTGTTGGGTACTCGAGAGGCGTGGCAAAACTTGGTGGACGGAAGCTTGGCAACTGTTAACGAGCCTGTTTGTCGATACTCCCGTAGGATTGCCTTGACGGTTTCTTGTCCACGCCCAAGCCATAGACTAACCTTGACAACGACGTCGGTGATGCCTTGTTCGCGTAGACCTGCATGAAGCCGCAAGATGTCTTGGCGACCTCATCGCCGTCCATTTTCGTTTCGTGCTTTTTTGTAATGACTGGTCTTGCAAATATCATAATATTTTCGAGGTTTTACCCCTTTCTATTTTTTTACAATTTAAAAAAAATATTTTCCGTATAGTATAAGTTATAACAGGTTATTGATTTATTGTAGATAGATTTTGGGTTCTCCAAGCGGGTTTGTCAATATTTCACAAAGTATATAGCCTTTGAAGGGTTTCTTGTATGCATAGCTCATTTGGCTTTCTGTGGGACATCTTCAGGAAGAAAAATCATGAAAAAAGAACCAGCCGATCAGGAAATATGGCCATTGGGCTTCTCGATGGTCTCGCAGACTGTTAGTTTCAAAATAATATGATCTCTGATTGGATACTTTATTTTTCTTTTGGTACGAGTGAACGGTTTTTTGGTCAGGCAGGACATGATCTATCTCCTCATGAAAAAAAGAAATCGACATTCAAGAGTAGCCAATGAGAATACTTCTATTACAATCCACCCAGGGCGAAGCCCTGGCCTCACCCTAGTTATTCGTTAATTGTTGAAAGCGAGTTGGAACCTCTTGATTCGTCTGAACAAGATGTACCCATGTTGACTCAAGAAGAGTACGCTTATTTGTGCAAACTGCTTGAAAAAAGCGGGTGATATATAACGAGTCTAATTCATGTCTGTGGGTGGGATGCGGGCTCAATAAACAGCAAGACGAATTCGGCCTACGACCAATCAAACCTTTATTCGTATTGTGGCTCTTGCCATCCACACGATACGCAAGAGAGGCAGCAAAAAAACAGCGTCGTCTGCTGGCAAGCCGCCTTCAAAGTGGTTCACTTCCACCACGTGCTTAGTCCCGAAAGGCCAGTATACAAACTCCAAGTACAGGAAAGGCCCTTTTGTCGTCATTGGCCTCTTTCGTCGCGTGCTCAAACGACAGCAGCCATGGGAGGAAAGCAACGACAGCCCCGACTATCATCCAATTCATCTCATGCAGATCTGGTCCTATATTTCGTGGCCATATAGCCAAGCCCCAGCTGGTTCGATGCCACCCACAGATTTTCTTTTAATCCAAAATTCGGTTCTTTAATACACTCGAGGCAATAAAAGACAACCAGCAAAACAGCTATCACCTCCTCGCAATGGCTATGAGTTTCCAGTCGTCCAAACACAATTGGCCGCTTTACTAAACTGCCAAACGTCCAGAGGATGATATTTCCATGGATGGAGCTTAACCCCGAGTCCATGGACAAAATACTAGCAAAATGCAATTTTCCGCTCATGCCAGATATTCGAAGTTGCTGAATCCTTCTACGATCCCCTCGCCATTTGACGCTCTATCTCCAAGCAAGGCAAGCTTTATTCTCATGAAATATTGGTGAAGTTGAAGCCTTGGCATCTAAACTTGCAAGTACCACGTCGTGATACCGTAGTAGATGGTCGTGCTTACGTTGACAAAAAAATCCAAAAAATACTTGAAAATATTTCAAAAATGTATTGCGGTGAACGAGACAATTCGTGAAAATTTGTAAAATGCAATTTTAGCATTCTTCGTCGATTTTCTTTTAATTTCTTTTAATATTAAAAGAACAGCCAGATCGACATATGGATGACATTTGGACTGATGGCCACACGTTTTACCAACCAAAAAGTCTTCTCTTGGCGCGTTTCATGGAGTGGATCGGTGGGTTTCCACGACTGGAGACCATCATATCCCATCTTTTTCTCGTTGAATTGCAACGCGCTTGTCGTTCATCTTGGATTTTGTATGGATTTGTCTTCCATCCTTGCTTTATGGAACCACAAATCCCCATCCAACGTACTGTACTTACCAACATAAAACAATGGTGGCCCTGTCACATCCATGGAATCTCCCACTCGACAATTTTCTCCTCACAGACAATGCCACCACCAGCGGTCTCAGGCCACGACGAAGCGCATTGCAAATACGTCTACAAGGTCTGTTTGTATCCACGAACGGTCAAAAAGGATGGCACGCTCCATCGACTGTGCGAATTTCACCGGAATAAAGCCAACGCATTGCAAAAAGTCTACGCGACCAAACGACGCCGCGAACTGAGAGCTCAAAAGCGACAATTAGCTCTACAAACCAAAGCTGCAGCCGTCGCTGCTGCTGCTGCTGCCGCCGCTGCCTCTGCGACAACCACCACAGCGTTAGCCGCAGCCGCCACGACCAGAACGCCAGCTTCAGTAGCCGCTCCTCCGACTACCACCCCACTACAGATCTCAAAGCCCACGGAAAAACTGCCAGAAGCCACGACTGGTCCCGATGTGCCGTCGTCGCAATCCCCGAGGGATGTGGATATTTGGAGCCTCGACAACGACGACATTTGGCTCGAACCGATCGCAGCCATGGCTAGCGTCGAGTGTCTGTCGGACGAGGAATATGCCTACTTGAGTACTGTCTTGTAAATGTACACTTGGATATATATTTATAATTGTAAACTGTCTTTTGGCCTTCCTCTGCACTTCATAGCGCCAGCCAAACTTCACCTAGATGGCCCTTGAACTTGCTTTCCACTTCGTTGAATGGAAAGACAAGGATGGCGAAAGACGACGAAGTCCATACATTGATAAGTTAACATTGAAAAAACATTTACGCGACCGTGACAAAGACATCGTCGTCCAGCATATTATGGCCATCGACTTCAAATTCGATCAAGTCAAAGGCCCACTTGTCGTCGAAGAAGAGGTCGGCCAATGTGTCAAGGACAAACTCCCCCGGCTCTCCTTCACATTTAATTGGCTCTGTCTTCACAAGCGCCGTCGCGGCCGCAGCAGCGGCGCATTTCTTGGCTTCCAGGAGCATTTTTCGTTCGGCACGTCGCTCTCGACGTCGTTTCGTGGCGTACACTTTTTGCAATGTGTTGGCTTTTGTGCGGTGGAATTCGCACAAGCGATGGAGCGAGCCGTCTTTCTTGAGCGTACGAGGGTTCGAGCACACTTTGTAGATGTACTTGCAGTGGCTGTCGTTGTGTAGATGGCTCATCTTTTATCCAGAGCAAATTGGAAAATGCATACGGAAGTAAGTCGACTTTGGCTATTGACGGACGATTCACCGCGGAACGTCGAGGTTTGCGGAGCTTCGATTCACTTATGGCCGGAACGTCGTCCAACCACCTGACAATCTCAATGTACCTCAACCCATCCATATAAAATGCTTGATTGAACGTACATTGGAGCTGTATTGTACTACCGTACATGATGAATTTCATTGACAAAGGTGAAATGTTGCAGCGGCGGCGACAAGTCGAATCTGATGCACGGCCACATCGCTGGGTATACAAGAAACGATAGAATGGAGAGCTTTGCAAAGCACGCCAGCCATTCATTTCGCTTGGAGACCGCGTGCTTTTGAAGCTTATCGTCGAGGGATTTATGCCGCCAGATGACAGACGCGCATCGCGAAATACGCACTTTTTTCGTACTGTACACACCCAGCGACAACGACCGACGGGGTGCAGAAACTTCCTCCATTTCTAGAAAAATGGCATTTCTAGAAAAATGGACGCTCTCTGCTGCCACATCGATGAGAGGTGAAAGGAACCACTTTCTCATTGACGGAAGGTACTCAATGTCTTTCGGCGAGTTCATTGAAGATTCACGAAACGTCCACGATGTGCTCTCGTCTGCGACAGAACTGTAACGTTCAGCCAAGGAATGGCCAAACGCAAAACAAAAGAGTGAAGCCAAGAGCGCGTTTTGTCGTCTACTATAAGATTAAGTTGTCAAGGATATATGCCAATGTTTGAACGAGCATAATTTTATATACTTAACCAGCTTAGTGTCTGCGGAATTCAAAGTCGTGAAAGAAATGGCGTCTTCAGTTCAATTTCATAAATTAGGCCTGGCATGGTAAGGAAATAAGAGAAGTCTATCATAACATTTACATTTAACTTGAAGTCATTTCCATAAACTCTACTGCTGCGATAGACATCGTTGATCCCTTCACGATTAAATTTCACAGATCTCAATTGTCATCCGCAATGTTGATTGCAAATCGATTTGATTGGCCAATTGCTGATGACACTTTTGTATCACGATACCTTAACGATAAGATCCACCAATCAAATCCATTGACCAAACCATCTCAAATCCTTGAATTTTAACCAATTAGGATTAAAATTATACTTAAAAGCTTACAACTTGCCGACAAGAAGGCGTAATGTAGCGGCGACTTCCGCCCCAGACGGCCGTTGCAAGGGATCCCATGCAATACATTTCCTCAGGAGGGAGTTGATCGCAGGGGGACAAGTGTCCAGGACCTCTGGGGCTAATGAGCCCTCGCGCAATCGTTCCATCATGACAAAATTCGACACTTCTCGCAGTTGCATGTACGGCACCAAATGCGTGTCCAGCTCAACAAGAACCATGCCAAACGAGTAAATATCTGCCGCGACTGTGTATCGATTGCCCTCTACAATGCAACAAAATTCACATTTCCACCAAGACACATTGAGAACATACCGAGCACTTCAGGGGCCATCCATCGACAAGTACCAACGCCTTGGGTCATCGTGCCTTCGTTGCATTCCCTTGCAATGCCAAAATCCGTCAATTTCGCCCTGATTTTGGTCGTCAGGAGTACATTTCTTGCTTTTAAATCGCGGTGGATAATATCCATCGAGTGGAGATAAAGGAGGCCGTCGATGCAATCCATGGCAATTTGCAACTTTTGTCGCCATGGCAGCTTTGGATTGGATTCAAGATAATTGCGCAGATCTCCTTGTTCCATGTACTCGACGACCAATTCGATTTCGCGAGGACGCAACCAACTCACGCCAATAAAATGCACGATATATGGGCAGTCCAAGCGCGCCACGAGCTTGATTTCGTCAATAAATGTCTGGACACTGTCGGCAGTCGTTTCGCTCGACAATTGCTTCTTCACAGCGACGCGTTGTCCATTGTATTTGGCCAAACTAACCACGCCATTTGCCCCCGACGCGAGGACATCGATATGGAGCAATTTCGTTTCGTCTAATCGCCACCGTTCGAGATCGCCCATGTCCAACTTTATCCCGACGAAATCTGTCGACGTCGGTGTCGGAAACGCATCAACGGATTTCACATCGATCCACGCGACACTGCTTGACGCTCGATTACCATAGCGCTGACGTCGTCTGCCTTGAGATCGACGGCAAAAACACAGCACACTGCCAATGAGTAGAGCCACAACCACGGAAAGCAATGCAATCGTCATGGGGGAGATTGAGCTGCCTACCGAAAAAATTAGCATGACGTCTAGAGATGGAGAACTTGCTTGTTGATGATTCCGAAGCGGATGCAGGGGCTGCAGTTGATGAGCCTAATGGCAGAGTCGACATTGGAGATGCTGAAGTCGTATCAGGGGCTACAGTCGTGGTATTTGTTGAGGAAATAATTCCTCCGTCGCAAGAAATGCCAGAGGTAATACTGCCCTGGCACGCTTTGGACGAAAATGCTACGTCTGACAAGACCGCATTGCAGTTTGCCATGCAATTGTCGGCCGAGTAGAATAATTTGCACGCGCCGCTGGATGAATCTGCCGCGCACATGACATTGTCGTTCATAATGCCAATCAAAACCACGAGTGTCGCATTGCTCGATTCGCCGCTGGAGCAAGTCCAGACCGTTTTGTTTTGCATGCAAGTTTTCGAAGTCGACGATGGGATTGCTGTCGTAGTCGCTGCACTTGCGGTTTGGAGAAGCGTCGGCACTTTGGCACAAAAGGTGCTTGAGCAATGAATTGCCAACATTGACTGCTTGGAATCGCGAAATGTATTGCATGCCGCGAGGTCGGGCATGAAATAACAGTCGGTGGACGTATTGGTCTTGACGACGCATTGGACGTCTTGTTTGCCATCCTTCGCCTTGTCTGCAAACACAAGCGCCGCTTGATTGGAGCTTGGGTCCTTCACACACACAAAATCGGTGAGCATGGCACACAATTACTAACTGTGAGACCAGAGAGAGTGGAAAAAACGCTATCAACCGACATCTCGAGTGCTGGTCGGTTTTTTCTTGTCACTTTGAGCGGTACAAGTGCCAACGAAGGCGAAAGGTTTTAGTGTATTTGGTAGTTTGAACTGATCCGCCCCCTCATGAGTCGTTCTGGGAGGCCTGGCAGCCTTGATATCGACAGCAATGGAGAAAGGAATGTCAAGGGGGTTGGTGGTACTTGAAGGGCAATCTTCATTCACCATGGGCTTGAAAGAATGTTGAAAAATGCCATCGCAAGTTTTAAACCCACGTAGTGAAAATGGAGCAAGGAGTAAGCTGTGAATGAGGAATGTGCTACAAGAGGAAGACCTTTGAGTGAGGTTTTCACCACGTTTGAGATGTCGTTACAGGTTTGACTGGTTGAGACAAGAAAGGTTAAAGTGTGGTAAATCAGTCCGAAATCCATCTGGAAAATGTTACAGGAGTGTCAGAATGATAAAATACTCTATATGTTTGTCGATAGGTCGTCAATAAGCTGACGTACAAATCCGCCTGGACATTTCTTGACGGCAGAACTAGCAAGCGAACAGACCGCCTCTAGGGATTGATTGCTCACAGATGAGGGATGAATGGCCCAATTCCAATCCTATCGGACTCTATCTCCCATAAAATTCATAAGAGACAGAAATTCCACTCAGCCTTACCAGGAGCTCGCGACCATCATCAAGGCGTCTTTCTATGTCAAAACGCTTTACGGAATTCAAAGGGAACGGATTGAGCTGAGAGGACGAACTTGTTCCCTGCGTGATCCGTCAAACACTTTGACACTGACCTAATTATTAGCTTAAAAGATGGAGACAAAGGCTTGGAGGTGCAAGGTTGTTGAGATTATTCAAAGTCAGATGAGTCTGAAATACTGCTAACTTCATCATCGTCGACTTTGACGACGATTTTTGCCTTCGCCAATTGTTTGCTTTGTCGGGTGGTTTTTTCTCGCTTGGAGGGCGTGGTCTCAAGTTCATCCGTCTCGCTACAAAAACATGAACCATATAAACGCTGGTGGACACGCACCTATCACTTGCGACTTCTTCTCGACGCTTAACAACATGACTCATCTTTTTCTTTTGTTGACCAAGTTCTTCTTTTCGTTTGTTCACTTGGTCCAGAATCTAACAACGATAGTTTCAGTGAAATTATAGAGGCGGCAAAGAACCCATTGAGAGTGTTCTTCAGACAGAGGTTGTTGTGGGGACTCTGCAACTTGCTCCAATCGAGCCTTGCACTTAGTTACATCCGTTCCTTTGAGTGTTGTAATCACTTCTTCCAAAAGAACTACTAGTCGGTTGTCTTCTCCAGTCCATTCAAGAGCTTGTAAAAGAGTCCACCATTGCTTTTGGAGGGCTTCCTTTTCTCGTTTCAAGAGTTTTAGTTCAGCGATTGCCAAAATTTCAACACAGCATTGCAAACTCAATGAATTGTGAGCAGGGGTTTTTCTACACAAGAAACGATTATTTGACATTGACCGCGCACTTCTTACTCTGAAAATACGTTGAGAAAGTAGAGAGCTGCTTCTTCGAGGGGAATCTTGCTCAGGCTGTAAACGATGTTGGACAAGAGAGTACGGATCGTTGAAATCATCAAGTCAAATTGCAGATTAGCCAATGCAGGGTAAAAAACACTTAAGAGTTGTAGTGTCTCGGAGCAAAAACCATGATCATTTGAATGGATCATTTGCTGTAAAATTGGATGGAAATAGAGCTCCATCATCGCTTCCAATTTCTAAATCATTAGTTACGAGAGGAAAATATTAGCGTGATTACCTCGGCATCGTCAATACGCTTAAGCAAAAATAGCTTGATGAAGCCTTCGACGACAATTGTCTGGGTCTGAAGATCCCATGAATCCATTTGATTTTCGTTGACACAGAAATACGTGGCAAGACCATCCAAAATGGTCTTAGACGTTATTGTTTCTCCATCTTCTTCCTAAAATTCGAGTAAATTTGAAGATGTTGTAGTCGTAAGCGTACGACAGGTGTAATCTCAAAAGATTTGAAGGCAGCAAAGAAATCCAAAAGAACCTAAACATCGATTTAGTGGCATCAAATGCAGCAAAGTACCCTAATGCACATATGCTTCGAATCACCGTCTTCGTCGTCGGCGTTCAAGACGCGCCAAAAGACAATTGCGTGATTGAGTGCCATATTCTAGCAATGTTTGAGTTGATATCGAGTATATGACTGAGTACTCGATCGAGGAGGCAATACAAGCCAAGACATTCCAAACCCTTTTCACGGACTGCTGGTATATCGCTATCCACTGCGGGTAGAATTAAATGCAGCACATTTGCAATCATGGCATTCTTGAGGCTCTACACACTTCAAACTTCACATCAAATAGGTTATATATACCTGTCGCGTAAATTGAAGCAATTTGGCAGAGAGGTCCAAACAGCGTAAGTAGCGAAGAGTTTTTGGTTCTTCGAGAGCCTTTTCAAGGGCAATGGCTTCTTCATTTAATGCATTGTACTCGTCCGTGGGCACATTGGGACGTTCCATGAGTTGATCGAGGGCATCGAGGCGTTCACTCATGGTGCGCCGTTTGGTTGGACTGAGACTCTCACATTCTTGCATGGCGTCGTATAGATCACTTGTTATTTCAGTCATGTACTGAATGAATTCAAATTCCTCACAAAGCATAACAAGCAAGCCGACAGCATCTACGATCCAGTCTTCTTCAAACTGCCACTCACTCAGCTGTTCGCCTACAAGACTGTGATAAATATTCAGAGTTGCTTTGCGTACGCAGTAGATTAATAAGGACACGACGACCAACTTCATCTGTGAAATCCAGTGACTTCCCAAGCTGAAAAAGATGTTTGCCCATAAGAACAATTGGCGCACGTTCGTTGGATTCAATGTACTAGCCGAAATAAATATCATTCGGAACAGAGTTGAACTTACGAGGTCATGAAGATGGCGCAACAGATCGCAGTAGGCAGGTAGCGTTGGGCAATATTCTTCCACAAGGTCATGATCATGCTTGAAAAAGGCGCATTGTTCCTTCCAAAAGAAAGATTCAGCGGGTGATAGCGGCGTTCCGAGAAGCGCTTTGCTCTTGATGCTTGGCATATCGTTGATGGCTTCCTTTTTAAAGAGGAATTTGATGACAAGGGGACAAACTGCATGGTCTAGCGTCAGATAGCCAAGAAATTCCACAGAATTGTCATTGCATTGGTGAAACCAAGATAATACCATTTCTTCGCAAGCTTGGACGACAGATTCATTGCGATCTTGAAGTCCTTGATCCAATAAATACATACGATCGAGCGTTGTGCAAATATCTTTCACATGACCCTAGAAATCCAACAATAAAAAATGAAGTACAAATTACAGGATGTACATGGGAAAAGACGCGAAACACGGCACAGCGCACTTCAGGACTTATGTCTCGGACTCGAATTAATAGATCACCAACAGACACTTGTGTCAAAGCGACACTCTCAACCGCCGCCACGCGCACTTCTCTACGATCCATTGGTCACAAATTTGATAACACTCATAATTACTTGCTGGTGTCAACCACAGCCAAGCGCAAGAGGGCAGCAGTGACTGCATCGTCAGCAACGTCTGGCTGTTGGAGCCGTTTGAGCACGTGAATACTCTGCACTCGTATGTTGACCAACTTATCCTGAACACGCACAAGCATTGATTCAACCAATTCATCCCAAACTGTGTCCCTAAATATCATTCATGAGATTTCAAGGCTTTGAAGTCCATACGGGATTTCAGGAAAGTGCTCCAAAAGGAGTGCGAGGAATTGCGTCGAGCGGGTTCTGATCTGCTTGTCTTCGGCTTGACTGCATCGGATCGCAAAGCGAATGATCTCAAGCATGTCTTCAGCTGTAAACTTGATTGAGCTTACGACCAAAAGAAGGCGATCGATCGCGGCACCTATTTTGCCCTTTCGGTCGTCCAACATAGCTCCAACAAGAGAGTTTTGAAGCTCTTCGATACAAGGCTCCTGGTCATAGAAAGCTTGAAGCTTTTGAACGTTCTTATCGTGGTGGAAGCCCTCGTCGTTCGCTGGAGCTTCAACCGCGGCGTCCTGAAGAAGTTCATGTAGGTCTTCGGCTTGGACCATCTTGCGCGCTTCTTTTTAAATTTGAAAATGACCGTATCCGGATAAACTAGCCGAATACAAATTTTGCAATTTTATAAGTTTTCATGGTTCGACTGTTAAGGTTTTGGACTTCACGAGATCCTTTCCAAAAGATCTTACGGTGCATGAAGCAGTGATTGATCTAGCTAGAGTGATGCTTATGAAGCCCCATAAGTTAGTGTCGACGACGAACCCGTCAGGTGGAATTATATCATGTAGCCATTTAAGGTTCTGTTCTATCATGCATAAAGGCTCCATCGCGGAGGGAACAAGTACCTCATGAGCTGAGATTGAAACAAGTACAATGACATAAATGAGGTAGAGATGAGCAAGAGGATGCAGCTGTGATAGTCTTCTCGTTGAAAAACCTTGAAAGAGCCTTTACATTTTCATCTGCGCTATTCTCATTGACAATGAATATTTACGTAAAATGACATGACTGCTAAGTTGAGCCTATTAAATTCACTGATAAGACATCAATTTCAGACTGTCCGAACTTGAAGAAATTTGCGAATTGTGACCCATAAATCGATGTGAGACTGAGTTGATACAGTACTGCTGAGATTATCCTATTTTCTGGTATTTGTATTTACGCAATTTTAAACTCTCACAGTGTGATCAAAGAATAGAGGTATTGATTTGGAAGTCGGTGGATTTTATGAGAGACTTTTGTAGGAAAAGATTTGAGTTGACCGATCGATCATACGTTATTCCTCGTGAAATTTCTCTGAACATAGGACTTCTTTGTTTTGTTATTCGTTAGGCATCCCCGTGAATAGCATTGAGTGTGCAATTCATCTCGTCCATTGAGTCATTATTTCGTCCAGGAACACAAACTCCAGAGCAAGAAGACTTGACGTGCGTCTACATCGTCATGGGCAAAATTATTGACTGTTGTTTGACTATTAGACTTGAAGTGCGTCTACATCGTCATGGGCAAAATTATTGACTGCATGAGAAGTCAAAACTCCAACCTAACAAGTAACTGAAAGGTCTGGTTTGTTGGCGTTGCATGGTTAGAAGATTTTCGTCCCTATAAAGATTGACTGATTTTGACTTTCAACTCATAGGAGCGTAATGACTTCCCCTCTGACAGCTTGCAAAGCTTGCTGATGCCTTACGAGATTTGATGCTTCCTCCACCACTGTTGTTTGAATCCCATCTGGCAGGATAATGCCAAAATTCTTTTATGGAAAATTGTGCAATTTCAACAAATATTTAATTTCAGCGGTTTTAAGATCAAAGATTTGCAATTCAAACATATTTATTCTCACAGTATATTAAATTATTAGTATAATTGGCATTTTAACATACTTCTTGCAATCTCTCCCTCAAAAGACATGCCATTCTCATGGATTTAGCATTAAACAAAATGAGAGCGCGTAATCCTCATGAAATTCTAAAGGAAGAGTGGACGATCGATTCAAAGTCGATATGTCTTCTTACATTGTGATAAAACCTCTTTAAATTGATATTTCCATCCTGTGGTTTTGATCAACGATCGTAAACAGATATAATTGAAGTCAATGGCCAAAGAAAGCAAAATATCTCGGTCCAATGCGTTGGTCGTTAAAAATCAGTCTGATCGCGATCCGCGGTGCAACTCAGGTCGCTGGTCAATGATGCCAGTGAGTTCCTTTGCTGGAATCCGCAACATACCGTCAAAGAACCAAGCAGTAATCCATTGCGATACCGTACATCATTGTGGTCGAACGTAGTCTTCAATGCCCCATGCAACTGCCGCATTACTGTAGTTATCCTCTTAACCTGTTGTTAAAATATACTAAAAATGAAATGGTGGCCGACCGCAGAGGCTATCTTTGCACCCACAACGAGCGTTTAAAATTTGCTCGTCCATCTGTTAGCGATTGGAATGCTTACTGACAGGCTTCGAATGATAAAACATCACTCGTTTCTCTACTGTAAAACCTCTTTTAAGAGCTCCCCTCTTACAGTGGCCTCGGTGATATCCCACATTTCTGTGTAATTTTATACACTCCAAAAATAAAATGATACACTACGATCAGCACAATCAAAACATACAGTGATTCGTCTTCATTAGTGGTGTTCAATCCTGCCTGATGAAAGCACTCGATTGATGGCAAAATTAAATAAATGAATTCTATTGGTCGAAACTATGCGTTTTTTGTGCCATCAATCAAACATTGAGCCGTCAACAAAATCGTTGACGGCTCGATGAGAGAAATTGATGAACGGCTCCCCTCGACAACCAAGCTCTTAGGAGTCAGGTCTCTCAAAGGAAAAGCTGTGTCAGGAGATTGTGGACGAGCTTTAAGTCCATGGACAAAGCAGACTATCGCTGCTTGGCGGTATTCTGCAGCATCGAAACACCACCGCGCAATCAACCAAGTTGGTCCATGTGGATGTTCATGTCAACAATTCGATGAAAAGAGGTTATTGGACGAAAATAAACCTATTAACTCTTTCATCAATCAAACCATCTATCACAATTGAACACCACTATTATTCATCACTATCAATTACGAGAGCATCAAACTCATCGCTTCATCAACCACTGCAGTTTGTCTTGTACTCTCTTCCAATTTCATCAAGAAGAGTGGCCCCAACTCATCGTTCTTGGCGATTGACAATTCCTGATCGCTTCCAAGAAAACAGCACTGAAAACTCTTGATCACATGCAGAATTGAATAACAGCGTGGCATATTTAAATTTCAATCGACCAATCATAGATCTTTATTTCGGGTAACAAAATTGTATTGGCTATATTTTTCGCGGCACAATTTCCCATTTATATTAATTTGAATACTGCGAAAATTGATATCCTCGGATGAATACTACCAAGACTCAACGTGCCAGACCTGCCGTGGCTGAGAAGTTGCGCGCTGATACCAAGAGGTAAGCACAGTGGAAACATAGCGCCTGATTGAAAGAACATGATGCACTACGTAGTTTAAAAGAACTACAGGTTGCAGGATAATGTGATATTTTAAACAAGGTATTTAAAATAAAATATGTCATATTATATTGATTAAATTATACAGTATTTCATCGGGGTATTTTTAATTGGGATGAGAAGTCCAACCTTTGATTGGATGCACGACTTCTCCTTGAAGTTCTGCATGATTCAAATATTCTACCTCTAAAACCTTGTGACCCTTGTTAACTGTTTCGTTGTTTCAAGGATCCTCGATGTAAATTGTCTCTTATCAACAAATAACCTTCTACAATTTATACTTTAGCAATGAACCAGCTGTCGTATTTTTATTCAAGGGTTTGGTCAGATCGATATGATTGGCCATATAAGTCCAATTTCGCGGCCAATCAAAAAGCTCATACGCGCTGTTATTCAACGTCGCTCCCTGTAGCTCGTCTACACTTGACATTCTTTCGAGTTCGCAACGCAAAGAGGACCACCGTTTGGCTGCATGATTAGTACGAAGTAACACCCCCTCATCAGAACATTTGAGGCAAAATCATAATCACCCACGTCAGCCTCTCCATCTGCTTGAAGTCCTTTTGTCTTTTTCCTCACAGACTAGCTGGGCAGGCGTCAGAATAAGCAAAAGCAACTTTGTCGTCAGTCAAGCCTCTCTTTTCCTTGTCATATTCAGATAACTTTTAACGCCAAGAAATATTGACAAATTTGTCCAAGCTTCACCAAACGAGCATCGTTTCAATTGTCCTTTTCGTCTTTCTTTGCCAACGTGGCACTTGGTCTCGTCGTCGGCACGACGTTTTTTTTATCCCTGGGGAAAATGTCAACGGCAACTAAAATTTCGAACAGTTCTATTTTTAGCATACAAATTTCAAGACAAACCAGCACCAAAATGAACGACACCGATATTCAGAGGCCAATTCCACCTATTCCAGCGGCTTTTTCCCCTTGCGAAAGGCTCGATAAAACGTCTCGCAACGTCCGATTCCACATGCAGTTGTCGCAAAAAGTGTAGGGACAAACAAATCCCACGTTCTTGACAGGCTTCTCGCTGTCACCAACTGCATACCATGACAAACTGATCGGCACATCCTCACTTTTGACTTGCTTCTTTTATAGAATGTGCATGATTCCGCCATGGAATATACCCACAGGCGCTTCCTCCTCCACGTTCCTCTCTCCAGCCCACATACCCTTACAAACGCCATATCGCAGCCCCACCCTTGCAACATACGTTGTTCTCAAGTTTGTAAAATCCCACTTTCCTCCCGTTAGAATAATCTTCCAGGCCCCCTCGTTAAGCTCTTTTTCAGCCACGGTTTCAAGCTTGAATCCGCCTGCAATCGAGCGCGCTTCTAGCGAAGCATAGCTGTGGCTTGAGCTCGTTTTCCAATGGAGTCTCCATGCGTTATTGTCCCAACCGTGGTAGAGACATCGTGGCTCAACTTTCTGACCATCTGTGCGACACGTTTGTGTGATTGTACAGCACGACTTTGTCATTTTTCAATTCGCCAGCCAGTGCCAAAGTCAAAAATGCAAACGATCTTGCTCCCACCGCTCCAGCATGCGCTCTACAATGGCTCGCCGCGATCGTCGGCATCGTCCCAGGCGCTTTCACCCATCATGAATCCTCTACCACCGCGTCGTTGTGTGGTTGGAAACTGCCTCCACTTTGCGAAAATCGACCAGACTTGCTTGCTGCACCACCGCGTCCGCCATCTCGGCATGCCGTCGCCGCAACTTGGCCCGAAACGACGCAACAAAAAGTGCAAATCGCTCGGCTGTGAATCGTTTGCCCGCTCGGGTGGCTTTTGTACACGCCATGGCGGTGGCCGCAAGTGCAAAGTCGAAGGATGCACGACTGCCTCTCAAACTGGCGGGTTCTGCCGCGTCCACGGCGGTGGATCCAAGTGCAAAATCCCAAACTGCGACCAATTCGCTCGCGTCCGAGGGCTTTGTTTGCCCCACAGCCGCACCGAGCGCGACAATTAAGCGCCGCCGACAGCGGCCGGAGTAGGATATTTATAAGCTTTTCTTGTTAATTTCGATGTTCCAAAGGGGGGGGGAAAGAAACCCACGTGGCTCGTCTAAGTCAGACGGCAGCATTCCTACCAGACGTCAAGAGAGTCGCACGTGTCTACTTGACAAGTGACACTTTCTTTTCTGCAATTTGTACGCAATCATATCGGCGCAGTCTGTTGTATGCTGTCGGGCTTGATTTTTACCGCAATTTTGGCCAAATCCTCGTGGAATTTCACATTTTTTGCTTGTTTCAAAGATGGGGGAATGCTGTCGTATGTGGGTCTTGGCTGGATGAACAACAGAAGGAGCTGCTTGTTTCTGGAGAACATGCAGAAAACAAATAAAAAAGCTCTTTTCCAAACGGAAAGTCTTAAAAACAAACATCCCACGTTGGACCAGACAGATTTCCTAATGAAAACCGGGTAAAAGCCTGTCAAATACCGTTTGAAACGCCTAAAAATCTGTGCCACTCTGTCCAGTTTTGACGAGATTCAGTCCTAATTAGGCTTGGATACTGTAGAACAGGCCTCACCTGGGTGCGGCACGGCCTTCGGCCTACCTGCCGCCTTTCCCGATGAGAATTAAAATAAAGAAGTCCCATTTTGGTGCACGTTTGGGGCTCTCTCCTCCGAGCCATCCTCCAACAGAAAAATTTACTCTCGACCTCCGCTTCGCTCCGGTGAGAGCATTTTTCTGGTCGGATGCCTGACGTCGTTCGCGGCGTGCGAGGTTAGGTCTACCTGAAATAAGGGCGTTTGTTTTTCAGTGAATCCGTTTGTTAGAGTTTTTTTGTTTGTTTTTTACATGTTATCTTGTTTCTGTGCGAAGGTGTATCCACATCCCCCCTGGAAGATGGCGACATACCGCTGGGGCTCGGAAGAGTTGGATCCATCCAACAAAGTTCATAATCCAATGGCGACATCTGGCTCCCATGAGATGGATAAGTTGAGATTGCGACGAGATTTATTAGTTGTCAAGCTCAGCTCGTCAAGATTGGTTAGCCATCCGATTAGTGAACCACGACCTCAGCGACAAATATCCGATCACCAGTGGCGTCCATCTCAAGTTTTTTAAGGTTAAGTTTCTTAAGGTTTTGATTGCGAACATAACTTACAGAACTGTCCTTTTTAAAGGACAGTTCTGATGTAAAAAACTTGAGATGGACGCCACTGGTGATCGGATATTTGTCGCTGAGGTCGTACGTAGTTCACTAATCGAATGGCTAACATAATTTTTTAAAAAATTATACAATGAGAAATACGTATAATTACAAAGTATAATATTTTACAGTTCGCTTCATTTGAATTAATGGCTTTTACAACAAAGACCGCAATATTTTATATTTTGTATAGTATTTGTTTTAAATGACATCATATTATACAAGTTTTCTCCACACAACAACGTTTGGCAATTCTATCGAAATGCTATTGCGATTAGCGCCAAGACGCTGACTTGTAAAGCCATAAAGTTCTGGATAACCTGGATGATGGGACCAATATCACTCCAAGTTTCGACAAAGATGCGTGGCCACCTCGTTTTGTTAGCTTGCAGTATCGATAAGGATGATATCCTTGTTGAATCCTTGTCTATAGAGGGGGAAATGGCGTCTGGAATGGTTCATATCACCCCCGCCGTAAAGAAAAGGCCTGCGACTAATCAACACGTGGCTCCGCGTGCATGTGCTCGACGTGGGTCATTACTTATGACGTGGAGGGCAGCTGAGACTGGAAGCCTTTCATCTCGGAATGCAGCGACCCCTTTCTATGCTGTACAGTACATATGGAGGAAATGCCCCTCATAATCGCTCCCCTCTCCCCCCCTTTGAGTATTTCACAATCACAAAATAGCTTATGGAGCAACCTAATCGCCCACATGGACTCGATGTGTCAAACTACAGGGAGCCTCCTTTACACTTGTACTATGAGTTAGTCTAAGCATCATACTCGTAGATCAGTCAAGGGATAAGTCCATTGAAGTCTTTTGATAGTACAGATAACTTCGTTTAATTTGCCCAGCGTTGGGGGGGCAGCCCATAAAACTTCAATTTACAGAGCAAATACCAAAGACTCTTCCAATATGTGACGCAGACCTTGATGCGAGTAGATACGATGCTGAAGGGGAACGAATGTATCCTCCATTTATTCTTATGGAGACTTGGCATATGATATGATGATGAAGACGTTTCGCGTTATCTATATTTTATGAACTGCGACATCGTGGGCGACAATCTCTTTGGGAGACGTCGAGCCCGTCCGTGATGTCCGAATGAGTCCGCGTGCTGCTCTGTCAGTCTTTCTTGCCTGGGCTGTTCATGGCTGTGGGCTTCTACCTCGATCTATTTTGGGCGATTGCACGAACGTTGTTGCGATCATCAACGGACGAGAGCGACAGTGGTGGAGAGAGCTTACTTATGTCATCGTTGAGCAGGGAGGGGAGGGTACTTGGCATATCTATCACTTTCAATCTACTCTATCCCCCCGACCTTTACAACTTTCCCCCAAGCAGGATGCTCTCCAAAGCAAAGCTGAAAGCGACCCCCTCAGGATCAATTTCGTCGCAGTCTAAATTGTCCTCTTTATATCACACCACCTCAACTTACAACGGTGGATAAGCCATCAGTCCTCAGCAGCTGCAGGGAGGCGAACTGTAACCTTCATTTCATTCAAATCAACGACGGAAGTCCTGCCACCACTGGAAATCTCACATAGAAAGCTTAGAATGGACATGCTTTCGACTGCGATGCCACCCAGCACGGAGCATATTTTCCATTGATTTGCAACGGCGGAAAGTACGTTTACTCCGGAATACAGCCGCCAGCCCAACTGATTACGTTGTTCCCATGCGTTCGACCGAGATCTGTTGGCTCTGGAGCTGCTGTGCATGTCATCGCACCGATCGCGATGAGTGATTGAGCAGCTCATGCTTGTCTGCGAAAGATGACAGCGTTCGTTGTAGGTTGAGCGCGACGAGACTCTTCTGAAGACTGCCAAGCTCAAGGCGAAGTGGGGACCTCCCACTTTGCATTGGAATAAACACATAAATGTGGAGATTATAATGAATTACTTGAGCTGCAACTGGCAACTACTGCGGGATGTGCTATCAGGGATAAAGAAAAAGGACGGCGGGCCTTCCTGGACGCTGTCTTTTGGGGGAGCCACGGGAGGCAAGTAGAACGCATCAAATCCTTTGATAGAGACACCCATGAGGACAGAAATGATGGCCCCGCTCGAGTATGTGCAAGCACGGAGCAGTTTGAGGAGAAATGGCCACTCCACGACGCGGACATGCGATACAGACTCGTATTCTGACACTGGGGCCATGATAAGATACGGCAAGTTTAGCAGCACAAAGAGTCCGACAATCACAAGCACGGTGATCGGGAGTCGGGCAAGCTGGATATGGTGGCGCTGGCAATACATGGACGTTGCGACAGACGCGCCATAGATAAGAGACAAGAGTCGAATGCCCCATGTGCCCCACGTCATGTAGCTCAGAATCCACGACGCAATCAAGTCCATCTCGCCATCTTCAGCAAGAAACCTCACGCCTTCATAACACAGTAGGGCCATAGCAGTAACAAAAGCCAACCCAATCGTATATATGATGCCAATGTACCACTTGAGCGCTCGTTGGCTTTGTTCTGACGATCGAGGACGCAGGGCGCGGCGGTACAACTCATACACAGCCAGTGCAAACCACATCGAAATCGCATTGAACAGCATTTCTGTGCCAATGCTGATAGCAAGAAGCGTTTCGTCTTCGAGGTTGTCCCAGAAGCTGTAGTTGCAAAAGACCACAAAGACGCGAGCAAGAGTCATCAAGCTCCACAGACACAGACAAGCAAACATCATAAACATCGTTCCGTGGCCAGCGTCGCGCCATATTTGCTTCCACTTGAACACGAAAATACACGTCGACAAACACATACCCGCAGAGAGTGAGAGCGACAAAACGTAGATAGGAAGCATCGACGCTGATTCAAAGTGGCCATCCACGCTCACTTGGAGCCGGCGGCGGATACTGGGCATGGGAAAGGAGAGTCGACAGGCGGCGGCGGTGGTTCGACGGACAAAAATGCAAAATGTGTCAACGATCTGTCTGTCCTTCTTTGAATATCAGTCCCAATAATTAACATGTAAATAAATACAGCTGTCTATTTTCTGAATTAACAGTAAATCATTTCTTAATTCAATAATTTTTCTGCAAATTAGAATAAGATTCATTGCGTGGACACCTCAGGAAGGTTCCGTCGTCGAGCGGCATTGCAATGCAGAAAGATATGTCCACGAGGATGTGCTTGGAGACAGTGTTGATCCAACGTTGGAGTGCACGCTTCGATATATTTTTGGTAATTTTGTCATCAGTTTCAATATTAATAAATGAGCAGTCTTTAAATTGAAACTTTTATAATTTAATATCCTTTTACTACTTGTATTTGTATAATACATATTCTACAACAATCTAAAAGTAATTCATATATTGCGGTTTTCGTCCAAAACTGGAAATTTGATATGTTTTGAAAATGTTTTAATTTATTCACGCATACACTATTTAATATTTACGCACGCATTTCTCGACCATGAACATTAAATAGTGTAATTTCAAACGTTTAAAATGTTTGAAAAACATGTTCGAATCATTCAATTCCTTTTCACTTGAAATTTGTATGCGTCAATTGTTGCGTCAGTTTGCTTGCGTCAATTGTTGCGTCAGTTTGCTTGCGTCAAAATTAATTCCGCACGACTCCAGTTTTTCATTAAAACCACAATAAAACACTTCAATTTATATAAATTCAATACTGTTAAAAATTATTGTGAAAACCATGTATTTTGGCGGTTAGGAGTCTAATTTGGACTGTTTAAACTACAAATCTGACGATTTATCAAAGAGGTTCAACGAATTGCACCCATTAATGAAGGCGGATTATTTCCAAAGACAACGAATGGCGGGTCTATTCCCGACATTCGCCATCGCTTCTTTCATTTCCACTTGTTACATACAACTGCAAATGCTTCTCCTTACGCTGTTCTGCTGAGTCTCCATTCTCAAGTTGACCAAACTAGACTACAGCTGTATATGGTTGCTTCAGAGAATAGAAGGACGAAGAGAACAGTTCCATCAAGGAAGGATTGATCGATCATAAAACAACGATTGGCCTCCCAACGTATAGACGAATTATTGTACGTATAGTTGTACTACTGGACGATTTACTCGTCAGCAAATTAATAAAACGCTTGAATTAACCCTCTAATTCTTTCGACAAAAACTCTAATTTTCACTATACTACGAAGTACTAGTATAAGTTAGGATAATAAATTTTCACAAAGTTATCAGATAAGCATACATATAAACAAATGGCACGTCATTGGTATTCCTGCATGATTCCCATAGATTAAGTTGCGATATCAATAAAATATTTAACATTGGCCCTTCTTGGCGTTTGTCGTCGATTTGAGAGTGCTCAAACGCCATTGTTGGACTTACGAGCTAGTAGAAAATTATGGTATGCCAGTCCACACAGTTTCCAGCTGGGTATATTTCACCCATGTAATATTCTGAATAATTCACCATAAAAGTCCCCGTAATTAAAAGCTAAAATATTAATTATTTTAATTTTAATGAATCATACACTGTACAATACACTTGAAAATAACTTCAATAAAAACTCGATTTAATTCAAAATTATCGGTGGGGATTGCGCGGGTCTCAAGGCTCGTCTGCTCGTCCTTGGCTGTTGCTCACTCGACGAGAGCCACCCACGGCTGTTGTGCACGTTCGAGTCATCCATGCTTTACTTGGATCCGGCTATGATGCAGTTGTTTGATTCCAAGTTGTGGATCATTTCGTTGTGAAAATGGATGGAATATCGAATGGCGAGGCAGTGCAACTCGTGCTTTGCCCCTCGTCTGAAACTGCATGATGTGCAGGACCAATCTTGCTGTGCACTGAACAGAAGCGTGTGTCAAACCAATCAGGAACACAATCGTACGAAATTGGCTGGTGACCTGCTCCAAGGTAATCTCTCCCTCAGGCGTAAACATCCTCCGATGCGAATCCATCGTTTGGACATCTTTGACGAGAATTTGAGCCTGAGAGCACAGGCAAGCCGTGCTTTGCCTTCATCTTCATCGAGGGCTTTGACAGCAGCGCATCAGACGACGCAACACTTTGAACAAACGACAAGAGTAACATATTACACCAATATGTTAGGGGAAGATCAAGGCCCATTGCGGGCACAGGAGAGGTAAGTAGCGACGGCTTGAGGAGGTAAGTTAGAGACTGACGGATTCCTGTTCTAGCAGAAGACTGGCCAAGTCGAGGGCTGTCGGGCGCATATCTGGGTCTTGCGCTATACACTGGTGGACAAACGAGACGACATGGCGAGGACACGATGGAGTAAACTCTGGCGAGAGTTCTCCCCTGGTGATCTTGGACATCACGACAACGTCTGTGATGTGGAGCGCCTTCTGCTGCGTAGCGTACGGCGGCTGATGGCTGTCCAATTCCCAAACGATCATGCCCAAGGCGTAAATGTCGGCTGCTTGCGAAGATCGCTTGCCTTGGAGGATTTCCGGTGCCGTCCATCGGAAGCTGCCGAGGCCACACGTCATGGTTTCCATCGTAATTTCCCTGCAGACGCCGAAATCCGCCAGTTTCGCATGGAGTTTGGCATCCAGCAAGACATTGCGGGACTTCAAGTCGCGGTGAATGATGTCCATCGAGTGGAGGTAGACCAAGCCCTGCGTCAAGTTTGCAATGCATGATCGTTTGTCCTTCCAGGAGTAATGGATCGGCGCCGTTTTGTCCAAGAATTGCCGCAAGTCGCCGTTCTCCATGTATTCCGTCACGAGTTCGATTTCTCGCGGCCGGACCCAGCAACAGCCGACCATGGCGAGGATATATGGGCTTTCCAATCTACAAGGCAGTCAGTTGGTCGTCTTTCAGCGGCGTTTTCTTACTTGGTCATGCGTTTGATCTCGTCGATAAAGCCTTGGGCGATCTCATCCGACTGATGCGGCAACAACTGCTTGATCGCGACCGCTTGGTGGCCTTTGTAGAGCCCGAGCGAGACTGTGCCGGTGGTTCCGACCGAGAGAACTTTTGTCTTGGTCAATTTCGAATTGTCCAAGCGCCAGAGACTCAATTCGCCCATGTCGAGAGGTTGCGAGGCTCCTTGGCTGCTGATCGTCGACCGCGAAGGCATGGGCGACGCTCTTAACGTTACTACTGCTGTGGCATCCTCAAGATCCGCCATTTGTTTCAGCACAATGCCCTTCTCGGTCATGAGCAGCATGGGGCTATTCTTTGGTGTGAACTGCTCGTCTTGACGTTGACGACGGCGCCACAAGACAAAGCCCAGGATGGCTGCAATCGCCAAAGCTGCACAGACGACCCCCAAGACGATTGTGACAAGGGGAGCAGAGGAAGAATTGCCAGGGGAACCTACAGAAAGCAGCAAAGTCAAGGGGAAGCTTTGGGGAAAGACTTAAGTACCAGGAACATCGAGGGTCGTGCCAACGGTCGTCGACGGCGTCGAGTAAGCGGAAGACGTTGTAGTCGCAGTGACGCCCTGGACGATCTTGACGTGAACGCCTTGGAGACAAGAATTGGATGCCAAGCACGTTTCCTGCTCTTGGAGCCAAATCGTGCACTTGGAATAGTCCTCCAAGTGGTAGCAGTCGCTGTCCGAGTCGCTGGTGTCCGTCGCGAGGCATTCGAACTGTCCAGACTCGGCGTTGATGCGCACTGGTGTGTACACGGGGCCCTGGGCGATGCAGTTCCACTCGGTGGATGCTTGGGAGCTTGGAGGAATGCTCACGTCAATATACGACGGACTGTCAGTCGTCGAGTTGGCAGACGGGGATTCTGTTGGCCTTTCCGTTGTCGTGGACGGCGCGATCGTCGTCGAGGAGGTCGACGAAGGCACGGACGTCGAGCCTGCGGTCGTCGTCTGTGGTGAGACGACGGATGGAGAAGGCGTTGGGTTGTCTGAAGAAGTCGAAGCTGGGGACGACGGCGTTGGCGAAACCGCAGGCGGGGCGTTGGATGACGAAGGTTGTGGGGTTTTCGGGCTGAGGAGGAGGAAGCTGGGGGCGTTGATGTCGATGGAGCTTTTGACGATGGAGTCGCTGGTGGAGGTGATAGTGTTGACGTCTTGGCCGTGGTTGAAGGCGCCGGCGTGGGTTTGGCCGTCGCGTTGATGATCGTATTCAAGAGGTTCTTCATGCCCTGCGTGTACTGATTGAGGTCATAGAAGGCGTGGTTGGTCGTGAGAGGGAGCAGCGAGTTCTTCGCCGCTTCACATTCACTGGCAGACTTGTAAAAGACACAATTGTCTTCCCATTTCGATGGAAAGCGCGTAACAATATACGCTTTGCAGCCGAGGTGGCCTTGGCTGTCAGAGTAAAAAGCGCCGTAGCCGTGGCCTTGCTCTGGGTCTGCGAGACACGTGAAGGTCGGCATGGCGCTCTAACTCAAGAGTGCCTCGGGGCTGGTGCATTCAGGGCCGAAATTACTTCCACGCCGGATGTAGAGACTGGAATTGTTTTAATAAAGTACATTTTGTTGTTATGTCGGATCGCATTCCATCGAGGTTTGGTGGGACAATGTACTGAATAAGGAATTTCGACAATATGGGAAACGATTTTACGACCAACTCGACCAGCTGGAATTATCACATATTCCAAGTTGACAGACCAAAGAAAGCACCAAAATTGAAGCCACCAACAAACTCCAAATCAATTCATAAATTCATAAATTATAGCGAATTAAAATAGAGTAATTTAAGTGTATCTGCAATACCGTACATCAACGCAGGGGAAATTGCAGCCCGCGACGTGGCTCTTGGAGACAGATTTGGATAGATATACTGAAGGATGTTATCGCTATTTAAAAATTGACACACAGAGTTATTTGAATGGAGATACCGAAGCTTATTACAACGATAAAGCGCTCAAATGCAGCTGTCAGATTCAGATTGGAAATTCTGGGCGATTTTTATTGACAAGTCTTTATCATCATCGAGCACCCTTCGTGTCTAAATTAATGGAGGAACTTGACATTATTTTAATTTCAATGACAGATTGGTTTGATAAGGCATATCCTGCCGAGTCGGTAGAAAGTAAGATCAGGTGAAGAGGATTAAATTTTTACAGGCGCTTTGAAGTTTTGGTTTGACAACTTCATCAATTAATAGCCAATCAAAACTCTTTGTGTAAGTAAAGGTTTTAAGCGTATTGGTGAGTAAGTTCCTTAATATTAGTAATGGCTGGCTTTGGAAATCGAACTTGGTATGACATGGGACATCGGACAAGGCTGTCGGACGTCCACTGTCTTTTGACGAGGGGAAAACGCACTCTCGACAGAGAGAATATACTACCGTAGGTGCCTTTATTACGAAAAAGCAGCATATTCAAACGCGGCCTTGAGGTTGTGCTGTGTGCTTCGCTTTGCGAGAGGTACTTGGTGAAATAACCAGGAATTATGTACACTAGACTGTAACTCTGAACAGCATCAGAGCTTTCGCAGATTCAAGAAACACGAGCTGATAATTTACGAGCACAAAGAACGACCAGATTCTTGAGGAGGCCGAAACAACCACAAATAAGAAAAATAAATACTTTATAAACGTATATTCTTTATTAATATATAAATGATATGACCCGCATCTAGGTAGAATTATCACAATCTCACCTGCTTAAAATAATAATTTGTATAAAGTGATATTGCTTTGTGGATGGTAGAATTAGTTTGACAAGAAAACAATTCATGAAAGTCTCCATCAGCATATTTCAGTTATGAAATTGCTCTTGTGTTGAATTTATTGATACTCTGCAGAAGTTCGAGAGACTTTGCCTTATATTTGATCAGGAAATCTTGATGATGAGATTGAATTTAAATATTTTTTAATTGGTTAAAATCACAAATTAGCACATTTATTTCGTATTTAATTGGTAAAAAACAATGAAATACTGTACTCGAATTTATTTGAACAATCTAATTTTAGAGGAAATAAATTCGTCCGGCTAATTATGACTTGGCGTCTGATCCGCTCAGCTTCTGACGGTCGTTGTGCTGCTGGCTCTGGAGAAGACTCTCAGGATGCGGTTCCTTCACAAGCATGGCGTGACGCTGGCGCTGTGGATTGCGTCGGCCGCTTTAGTCTGGTATACGTTCTTTCCCAAGGGATTTGTCGCACAGAAACCGGACCAAGTCGGCCTAGACGCCTTGCCATTCTGCCTTAATCTCCCAGACCTTCAGCGATATTTTGTGCCCATCATGGAGGACGAAAGAGCCGCCAAGTGTCGTTTGGAGGCTGGCTACACGTTTAAAGTCCAACTGGGGCTCGTGCTACCGGCAACAAAGAGCCAAATCAGAGCGTTTTTCGCCAGCCCAGCTTGCAAGGACTACTTTGAAATCTTGTTGGACGTCTACGTGAATAAATTGCCAGACTGCCGCCTCCAGCTCAATAAGACAGCGAGCGTGCCCAACAGTGCTTTCAAAAACGTGAGTTATGACATGCTGAAAGAGCTCCATGAGGCTTACTTGCAGAGTTGATTAGCGAACGTTTAATATATATAAAATCCATTTTTATTGCATTTACGATGACGAGGACGGCGGAGAGGATGATGGCGTCGATGGCGATGGAGGGGGCAGGTTCATGAAAGGAGCATAGATCAATTTCAGGTCGTCGAACGAAAGCGTCGCGAGCTGGCCCAAATGCGTACCATAGGCATCAATGACACAACGATCGCTGTTGCTTTTGACGACTTCCCGCATGGCTTCCACGACTTCACGGCACTCGTTGGTGCTGAAAAAGGACCCAAGCTCGTCCTTGTTGGGGTTTCGTCGGGCAATCACGGCATTTCGAAAGCCACTCTGCGCTAGACATTTCTTCACGGCTGGACGATGCGCGTCCATAATCGGATTGTATAGAACGTTTCCAATATTCTTCATGGAGCTACAGAGGGGCAGGTCATTTGATGCAGCCACAGCTACAGTCGCGACGAGGAGGAAGAAGGCCCAAGCTGCTGCCATTGTCGACGAGATGGAGTCTGTGCTGCGACCAGGAAATTCGCCAAAAATAAATTAAATGAAATGATTGTCAAACTATTTTGACTGCAACTGGCTTGTCACCTTGATTGATTTCAGGAATTGACTCTTCATGGACACAATGATGCATCATGGAGCGCCTTGCTGTGCAACTTCGAGCCGACGATGGACATTTGTCAGTCTGAGGATGGTTTAAGGCGAGCACTTGGAGCTTAGACCTCACGAGATTGAAAAATTCAATGTTGCACATGGCACCGACAATTGCAGGCGGCTTTGTTGATAGAAGCAGAGCCAGAAGCAGCCCAAGGCAGGCTTGAGTGCCGTCGTGGACGCTTCGCAGCAACGCAAGGTTTTCAATTTCTCACCAGCTGAACAATGGGACGAAAGCTCCTGTGTCCTCCCACCAAGATACGATCAAGGGGGTTGAGTTCATCGTTTCGGAAGTATTCCCGACATAACACGGTGTACTACGAATGCAGTTCTAGTCGCCGATATTTTATGAAGGGGGCTCCTCTTAAGGGCCACTCGAGGGAATAGCAGCATTGTAGCCATGGGAAGTTGGTCTATTTATTGAAACTGACAATCGCACGCCCACTTGATAGTTCCAACTTGGAACTATCAAGTGGGATAAGCAAAGAGAACCCTGCGATGAGTATAAAGACCAGAGCATATGCCAAACCAATGTTCAGAGGACAACGTTGTCGCATCCACCCCACATGGCCTTGATTATACCACAGGGCGATCATTTTCTTCAAAAAAGCAGCGCTGGGCGATTCAGTTGTGTCCTTTTCTCGTCCGAACCGCGAGTTCTTCCGTGCATGTTAGCTGTTGGGCAATTCCAACGATTCGAGTTGTCCATTTCGTACTGGAACGAAGCGATGGGCCGCCAAACGTGGACGGAATTTGGACAAATGTTGGCGACATTGGATGCTGTGGGTGGCTGGAATTGATAGCAGCAAATCAATCCTATAATTACTTTATTCAAGTGCATTGGCAGGAGTGATATGCAACCATTCCCTTGCAATAGTATTGCAATAGTATTCCAATTGTACTGAAATAAAATAATTTCTTCTGGAACGAGGTGCTGAAACCTAGAGTCCAAAGCTGAAACGCGCCACACTGTCCAAGGCATAAAAATAAACACACCAGGAAATGATTAATAAAACCTAATTAATAAACCGAAAACCTGAATGAGTGTGATTGCATTTTATGTTTTAATTTGCTTTGGAAGTCTTCGAGGGGCATGGGGGTTGAGAAGAATATGCTAGGCATTCTTGCCCTCCTGGTCTCACAACCATGAGCGGTTCTACAAAATCGTCATCGAGCTTCATACAACTCAAGATCCTCATAGAACTTCTTCCCCTAAAAATAAACCTAATTAAACCTATAAACCTAGGTTTTCGTTTAGGTTTTAAAACAATTCAAATTGTTTCTAATAAAATAAATCCATCGAAATGTGGGTGTAATATTTTGCCAACAATATGGCGATCTTAGTGTTGGAAAGTTCAGCCCAGTTGGTCGTCGGAGCACTTCTCCATTCTTCGAGATGCGCCAACTCCTCACAGACGTCGACGGCGTCATCGAGCACGAGCTGATGCTGCCCGTGTACGTCGTGGCGCTCAGTCTCTCCACGGGGATGTGCATCACTACCTGCTCCTGCGTCTTCAAGTGGACCAACGTGTGGCGCGATCCTGGCCACGGAACGATGTTCATGCTCTTTCTCATGCTTGGTCTCTGGTCTTTCTCCCTGCTTTTGATCACATTTGCGGTCTTTCTCAACTACCGAAGCGATTCCCTCGAACATCCACTCACGTTGAACTTCTCCATCGCGTCCGAAGCAACCTTTGTTGCGACGTCGTTGTGGTTGTTGGTTGCGATGTACGAAGTCCGTCGGCGTGTGATGAACCCTCGTCCGTCTTTCCCCGCGGCGAAAAATCATATGCGCTGGTATTGCCTGGTGATTCACGGCTTTACGTTGGCCCTCGTGATCGTCCTTGTGGTGTTTAGCCAAACACATTTGACGTACACCGCCCCCGACGGTGCTCAGGACAGCTTAGTCTCGTGGCTTGTCAGCTACATCACGTGGGGAACATGGGCGCTCCGGTTGGTTTCCCTCCTCTATGCTGCAATCGTTGCAGTCGCCTTGCAATGCTCCAAGAAACGAGTGATCGACCAACCACGCGGTTTGTTGGCCATCGTCAACGTCTTTTTCCTCTTGAACATGCCCTATTTGGTCATCGCCCCCATGGCGGAAATCCGCGCCCGAACAAATGCACCCACGGGGCTGATCGACTCGCCGTGGGCACTGAGTATCATGAAGGCGCTGGCGTTTTGCAGTGGGATCATCCTGTCGCTCATCATGGGCATCTCGGTCGGCAGCTTTGACGCATTCTATGCCGCAAAAATCCCAGCGACAGTCGCCAACGGCCGAAGTAAACCATTGACCCACGTCCAAACCAGCCAAGATATCATCTTTATCCTCGGCGAGACGTCGTCCGCGCGCAGCACACCCGTTGAGAACAGGTGAACTCGCAGGACAAGTCGACAAACTTTTATTTATTCCACTTGGCAAGTTCGGCAAATGCCGCGCCGCGCTTCTTTAAACTTAATGGCCTCTGTCTTTCTCGTGGTTGAGTCGCAAAACTCGGTGAAGGATAGTAAGTTTCAGTTTACGAGTGTTATAAAGCGCCGAGAGTCTTCATTTCATTCAGAAAGGCAGCATAAGTGTCATCTTGTCCTTTCGGAGCTTGGTTGACAAGAGGAGCTGGCTGAAACAAGAGCGTAGTTGCAGTTCCTGCTGCTGCTGGAGATGAAAGCGGCGGTGGCGGCGGCGGTGGGGCGCTGGTCGAATTTGATACTTTGCGATGCCGAAGAGCTGCTGGGACCAAATTTGTCATATCATGATCCAACGAGATTGATGGGGAAGCTGCCACTGCCCCCATTGGAGCAACTGGAGGAGGTGGAGGGGGAATTGACGGCGGAGGAGGAGGGGGAATTGATGGAGGAGGTGGAGGTGGTGGTGCAAAGTTTGACGAAGAAGGTGGAGGTGGTGGAGGTGGGGGAACAGCGACAGATGCAGGAGGAAGAGCTGTGTTTTGATAACTTGGTGGCGGCGGAGGCGGTCGAAATGGAGGTGGACCGCGGGGAAGTGGAGGGCGATGTTTGTTTTTCAGTTTCGGGCGAGGTCCTTTAGGTAGAGGCGGCTGGAATGAAATATGAGCGCCAGACAAGCTCCAACTATATCTACCTGGTCGAGTTTATCGTTGTGGAGGTTGAGATTGGCGCCTAAACGGACGTAAACCTTGAGAAATTGCCATCAATTCACCTGGAAATCCAACAGTTGACGGCGGAGCATGTCCAGGCGGTGGTGCGACGCCAAATGGATTGAAAATTGGATGGTAATGCACAGATTGCTCTGGGTTCTTGTACAATTTCGCATTGTGTGCCGCGAGATCCTTGGCAGACTACTCCAAATGCATCAAGTACAACCAATATAACTAAACCCCCACCTTGATTGTCTCTGGGATTTGTTTCGCCTTTGTTTCTGCATCCACCTACAGCAAACAAAGTCAGAATCAATGTCCATTGCGACTTTTCACTACATCTGCACGATGTCGAAGCACTTGACGCAATGTATCTTCAAGTTCTTGTTTTCTTTGTCTCCCTGCGCCGTCTAGCGCCTGGTTTTGCTCTTCTCGTTCGAGTTTCTTGATCTACACAGTTCAAATTCAGACGAAATTTGTTCGAGCTGCTTGACAGACCTTATCTCGCAGATCGTTGGGATCCATCTCGGCCAAGCGCGACTGCTTGCCAGTTGTACGCACAACTTTGTGTTTCTTCTTCTCTTTTTCCTTTTGCTTCTTCCGAAACTGCGTCATCGGGTCCGCGGTGATCTTGTCCTTCTTCCCCATCTTGACGATACCAATGGATTTTGGAGGGTTTCAGGGGTGCAGGGGTTACCACAGGGTTTACGCACTTGAGGGGTGCAGGGTTTACTCAACTACCTTAAAAATTTATAGAGGTTTCAGGTGTCAACATCTGAGTCGACACATGGCAAAATACAAACGCTTTTGCTCTTCCCCACTTAATTCAACGTTGACATATCTCTCCTTCTCGTCGCGTTATTGAATATCTTTAGTGTGTCTATCCCTTCCCGCCATGAGAAGCACGATAAAACAAAAAACCTTGATCCCAGGGAAAATTTCAACTCCGTCGAGAATCAAACTCATGACGTTTCCACGCATTGCAATCTGACACCTGCGTCATTCTATGCCATTTACTGCAAGTTTATAGCCCCCTTCCGCGCGGCTCTGCTTGCAATCCCACGACTGGTTTTGGACGGCACTTCCCAAAATATTAAGTTTTAGAGGTTTTTGGGAAGAAATGTCGTCCAGTTGGCGATTCCATTCTCGACAACGAAACGCTGACACGACGAGCGGATCATGACAATCCGCTCGTCGTGTCAGAGCCCAACCGTGAAGTTGTTGCACGGATGCTGAAAGAAGCCCCCCCTGTTCCCCCTTTGGTTCCACCTCGGTGTTCTCTGTCTTGCTGTTCCTTGTCCCCGTTGCTCTCGCTTTCTCTAGCGTTGTCTTCCAAGTTAGCTTTCACCGCTATAAGGTGTAGGTTTCATTGGTTATTCCGTTGGGGAGAACTAAGACCAACAAGGGAAGATGACACGCGGATCATCACAATCCGCCATTCGAAAGCGTCCGTCGTCCAAAGATGAAGAGATTCCAAAAGACAATTGTCCCCCCGACGGATGTATCCGTCCTCCCAACTTCTCGCCCAGCATGCGTCCGCACATCGGACATTTCGGCTCCATTGGGCTCAGCGGCGACAAGACCTGAACCAACGCCATACGCAGGACCTCGCAGCGCTCCAGATGCACTACTTGGTGGTCATCGATGCAGAAGAGAACGCTGAAGCAGTCGCGAAACAGCAGTTGCTCCAAATGCACGAATACGACCATCTCGCCTTGTGTCACTTGGCCATTGCGTCGCCAAGGGACTTGAGCTACCATCTTCGAACCACCGTCGATGATTTCCTCGACGGTTTGCCGCCACTGCCGCCACTCTGGACACTGAACCAAGACATCCCAAACTAAAGAGGAAGCATGTTAACTTAAGTCTCGTGCAGAACTGTGCAAAGTCTGGCATTCTTCGCAAATCGCGCTGAAAGTCACGACGAAAGGCTTGTTGAAATGCGCACGGAAGAGCAATGCAACGACTCGACTCAACGCCGCCGGGTTGGGAGTTCATCGAGGCCAAGTTGTTCCTCCATGCTTTGTTCTTGTCAAGATAAGCCGCGCAACCAGGATATCAGAGCTGCAAATCTTGTATTCCTCGTGGGGATTGATAGAAAATTGAAAAATGAACGAGTCCTTCGCATGGTGCATGTCGCGAACACTTTACGTATAAATTTACAACGTTAAATTTGACGTACAATTTTGTGTAAAGTAAGTTTTGCTTTACTGTTTACAAATTGGAGATGTGCTCAAACGTGTTGGAGATTGCTCAAAACTGCACAGACGAGTGCTCAAAACTTGTATTTATGATCTGAATGGCCTCGTTGTGATCTTATGCAGTGCGTCTCTAATGAATGCGCAGTACTGTCAACTTTACACTTTACGTAAACTATGTATAGTAAATTTTACTTTACGTAAAACGTCATTCCCTGGAGTGTCGTCGGGTTGTGAGTTTGTCCACTTTCCCATGTTCCAACTTCTAAAAATAGACTCTCCATGTCACCACCGTCACGGCAGCGTGGATGTATTTCCTGTGTCGTGTCCTCTCTAGAGCTGCTCTAGCTGCCATCGCCGTCGGTTTCCATCGCTCTGGACGCCGCTTATCCGCCCAGACATGCGTCAATTTGTCATCCATTCCTCTCACTGCGACATGTCGGTCGGGGACTTCGACCGACGTCATGAGACCATCCACATTTCGTGACTATCCAGGATGCCAATGGACCTCTTCACACCGCTCCAAGTCGGCTCTGTCCGTCTCGCCAACAGCGTGCTCATGCCGCCGCTCACGCGAATCCGCGCCGGCCCGACGCATGTTCCGAACGACTTGATGAAGGAATACTAGGCCCAGCGCGCATCGGCCGGCTTGATCATCGCGGAATGCTCCATGATTGCGCCCAAGACTTCTGCGTTCTGCGGCGAGCCTGGCGTGTACACGCAGGAGCAGCTCGTCGCTTGGAAGAGCATAACGGACGCTGTGCATGCCAAAGGCGGCAAGATGTTCATGCAGATTTGGCACTCTGGCCGCGCCGCGCATCCCATCTACAACGACGGCGCGGAAAACGTCGGACCGTCTGCGATTGCCATCGACACGGATATCACGAACCCGCTTGGTTTTGCAGACGAAAAGTTGGCCAACGCCACGCCACGGCCTCTGGACATCGCGGAGCTCCATGCGCTTGCCCAGCTGTACGCGACGGCGGCCAAGAACTGCGTCGACGTTGCTGGCTTTGACGGCGTTGAAATCCACGCTGCGAATGGATATTTAATCGATTCGTTCCTCCGAGAGAGCGCCAACACGCGCACAGATCAATACGGCGGCTCGCTGGAGAACCGCACGCGCTTCCTGAGCGACGTGCTTGGAGCCGTGACGGCGGCCATCGGCGCCGACAAGGTTGGCATTCGCTTCTCGCCTTTGAACAGCTGCAACTCGATGAAAACGGACGACCCGCTCGCGTTTAGCGAAGCCGTAGCGAAACTCTCGCAGCAGTTCGACCTCGCCTACGTCCACGTCATGCGCGACGACTTTTTCAGGCTCCAGAAGGCCGACGTCGTGCCGATCTTCCGCCAGCATTTCAAGAACGCTCTCATTGTCAACATGGGCTACACCAAGGACGAAGCGAACGCTGGCATCGCCGCCGGTCTCTTCGACGCCGTCACGTTTGGCACGCCATTCATTGCCAATCCCGACTTGCCGCTGCGGTTTCAACTCGACGCGCCGCTCAATACGCCAGACACGTCGACGTTCTATGTCGGAGGCGCCAACGGCTACACGGATTATCCCTTTTTATCCCGTCACGCATAAGAGCTTACTAGGGTGAGGCCAGGGCTCCAGATAACGACGGAAAAGTTCGTCACAGTAGTACAACCTGTATTTTAATAATATTCGTTTTCCAGGGTAAACTTGAGTTTGGTGACCATATTATCCAATCATTGTAGAGAAAAATCCCGCCAATCATAAAGGAGTAAAACTGGGCAATACTCTGTGATTGGCTCTCGAAGTGACAAACTGTGCCATTTAATTGGCTATTCAGCGACGTACACTTTTGCTACCACAGAGCTCTCGCCATGGCACTTCACAACTTGCACCATGCTTTGTGAGTTTCCTGACTGTCCTTTTGCTGTGTCTTTGCGGTCGTGCCTGATGTGTGGGGGCTCAGCCCACCATCTATGCTCGAATGAATACTTTGCGTCTGTTCTTGTCGAGCCTCCATACGACGCTGCCTGCTGCTCCAAGTCTTGCGCCGACCAATACATTGTTGAAGAGGCCCTCCATGATGCAGTCATCATGTCTGACGAGAAGAGTATTGTTAAACGTTCAACAAGACTTTTATCTCGACAAAATCGGCGTTACTTTGTTCGCGATCGTATCCGACTGCTTGAACTTTTTTCAACTATGGACATTCCCAACATCAAGCAGTTCTGTCGCGAGCAAGATATACCACGACAGACTTTCTCTGGCTGGCTTACGAAGTCCTCAACTTATATGAACTGTCATGCAACGGCTAAGCAAAAGTCGCTCGGGGGACAAGGACAAGTCGAGTCCATACCTTTTGGCAACGAGCTCGTCACATTTATGAAAGATGTTCGACGTGAAGAGCACGTTCTAACGACGGCTCATATGATTACGTGGATCAAGACCCACCATGGCAAATGGCTTGACCGATACATAGCAATGAAGAAAGACGACGCTAGTGGCTATAACACTCTTATGCGCTTGTGCCAAAGATTTGCCCATCGACACGGCTTCTCCCATCGTGTTGCATGTGTATCTCAGGCTCGCCAACAGGAGCTTGATGAGACGCATCGGTCGTTTGCACGTCAATTCTGGTCAAAATACTCTGACTACAAGGCATCCGAAATTCTGAACGTGGATGAAACTGGCATCTACAATGATATGCCCCCCGACGGATCTGGGCTGAAGTGGGGGGGTCGTCAAAAGTTGACAAGTCAGAGAAACATTCTGACCGATTGACCGCTGTTTTGACCATTCGCGCTGATGGTACGAAATATGAATGATGTCTCCTATGTTATGTATAGGGAGAAAGCTGCCGATTTTGTTCATTGTCCACGGCAAACCTGGTGGCAAGATCGAAGCCGATGAAATCCCTTCCTATCCTGACGGTCATGTGTACGCCGTTCAGGAGGAAGCGTGGATGGACGAGAGAGTCTGGCAGGTCTACCTTCAGTATCTTTTGAAGAATGAGCTGGTTGCTGAGACGCCGTCGGTGATTCTGGCTGACAATCTTGCATGTCATGTGAGTCATGCTTCTGTTGAAACTATCTGCCTTGACCTGTGTGCGAGCCTCGAAGCGTTGCCTCCCAACTCCACCAGCGTGTGCCAACCCTTGGATGTTGGGGTCATGGGCCCACTGAAAGCCAAAATGCGCTCACTTTGGTTGAGGGAGGTGCCAGTCAAGACATCGGCGGAAAAGCGTGGTGCGATGATCAAGCGAACAATTAAAGCATGAAATTCTTTGACCGAAGACACCATAGTTAAGTCGTTTTTTAAAGCTATTCCTCAAGTATATGAACTTTAGTAATAGAGCACTTTCTGAACGTTTTTATTAAAGCTTGGTAATGATCGGGTGAGATAATTCTCAATTTAGCTCGGCTTAGGCGCAGTTGGACTGTATTAGCCTTAGAGGACAGGGACCCATGATGATGTTTCCCGCGTGCCAAACTAATCGAAGTCAGCGAATACCCGAACTACTTGACCACACCCCCAGGTACTCCCGAGAAACAGCGAACACTTAGTTTAAAGATAGTACTCTATTACAAGAAGACACATACTTCTGCAATCTATCGGCCATTAGAAATGATCCTGTGCACGACCAACGCTGGTTGTCCATGTATCGACACCGCGAAATAGCTATATTTAGAAAAGTCCCACTTGCAAAATCGATATTTCCCAATCCAGCATAATTGGCTAAAATGTGCTAAGTTACGACCAATGGACCTTAGGTTTTTGCTGCCCAAGAGAGAGACAAGCTCTAATTTTATTAAAATACAAAATGGGTACAAATACAAATTCCTATATATACTGAGGTACTACTGTGACGAACTTTTCCGTCGTTATCTGTACGCCCCTGGGTGGGGTGTAAAAGAAGTATTCTGATTGGCTACTGTTGAGTGAGTGACGAATATTTGTTTTTTCATCAGGAAATAGATCATGTCCTGACCAAAGAACCGTCGACTCGTTCGGAAAGAAAATCATCCAATCAAAGATCATATTATTTTGAAACTAAGGAGACGGCATTTACTTCGCACTCCTTATTCACTTATTTCTTATTTTACTTCGATTTGGCCTCCATAGTTTCCCAGTTTTGTCGTGCAAAATGCCAGTTCTTGCACAGATAAAACGAACGACTTGTCAATGATAACACAGACGGTCGAGGGACCCAGCCCTATTCACGGCGCATTTGACGGGAAGATAATGATGACCATGCGCTTAGATAATGCTCAAGGCGACTATGCACTTAGATGATCCGCAAGGCGACTACTGACATGTCGTAGTCATAGTATATCTAGGTGGAGAAAGGCGAACCTTAGATGGTAATCTACAGTTGTGTCCAATGTGAGCGTGACATATGGCGGGTGGAGGTTCTAGGAGCACGGTCAAGCAGGTCAGTTTAGACGCCGAAGTTTCAGCAGCTGGTTGTACTGCTGGTATAGATATCTTTCCCGTTGCGGCAACTTTGCGCACGATGTGAACGGCGAAAAGACTGTTTCCAAGAAGCAGACTCTTTGACAATTTTATAGCTTTCCGCTGTTCGATATGCTTCTCCCATTTTAATGCTGAGGTTGAATCTAAGCAGAATGTGCCCAAGTTCAGATTGCACAATCTGTGACATCGATTAGTTGATGGAGGTCCTCGTTGGTTGACAACCACCTACTTCTTCATCTTGTAATACTGTAACGGTGAATCTAAGACTGTGGTGCGTAGTTTCGAGTTGGCTAATCTCGAGGATTTATCGTCCAATTCATTGGTACGATGCAATTCGACTTGATCCAGGAAGTCTCGGCAATTCCACAACAACACAGTGTATATATTTGTACGAACATGATAGTAATGGATGAAGTTATGGAGTCCTGACTATTCTAATGCTTCTTGATACACAACGTTTTTCGTGTAGATTCCAGGCAGGCCTTCGTACTGTCCATTTGCGACCAAAAATTTAATATTGCCTTTTGCTTGGGCTCTTGACATGGCGACGTAAAGCTTTCCATGCGAGAAGACGGGTTCTGGAAGGTAGACGCCCACGTGAGAAATCGTTTGACCTTGAGCCTTGTGAATCGTCATTGCAAAGGCAACTTGAACAGGAAATTGTCTTCTGCGTAGCTCAAATGGGTAATTGTTTTGCTCACCATCGTGAATTGTAGTAGTTCGGGGAATGTAAACGATCTTGTTCTTGTGGGAGCCGTTCATAATTTGAGCCTTGATACATCGTGTTTTCAGCTCAAGAACAATTAAACGTGTTCCGTTGCACATGCCTTCCGAAGTACACAAATTACGAAGCAGAATAATGGGGCAACCAACTTTCAAATGCAACTTGTGGCTGGGGAAGTTGTTGATGTCTATAGAATTCAGAAACTCGATGGGGAACTCGCATGCATCGGCGTCTGAGTCGCGTTTCTCAGCAACAGAATCGGCGGACAGATATGTCATTTCGCCGTCCGAAGTGAGTCGCTCAAGAAGTGTTGTGTTGATGTCAGCAACAACACTGTGTTTGGGTGCAAGGATAGCTCGACATCCAAAGTACGATCTAAGTTCATTGATGCGCAGGTTGTTCATGTCTTGATAGACGCTGTGTAAAAATGACCCCAAATCATCAGGCGAATTGTATGGAATCGCCAAATCATCAGGTAGTCGAATGTAATCGGCACCGAGTTCGGTACATGTGGGGTATGTTCCATGCCCAATAGACTTGAGCAATCCAGCAAATTCTCGAACACTCTCGGAGTTGTTGTTGGTCAACCTCATGTTCACCGTCAGATGAAACTTTGCGACATTGCTCCAAAGGTAGCTGTTCTTCAAGCATGCTTCGAGGATTAGCCCAGGTGTGCCCTTCAAAATGACTGGAAGCATTTGCTTGAAATCACCCGAGAATATGACGACTTTTCCACCAAAAGGAAGCGCGTTGTCCATCAAATCTTGTAGCATGTGATCAACGGCCTCCACAGCATACTTGTGCATCATCGAACACTCGTCCCAAATGATAAGTTCTGTGAGACGTAAAAGTTCCGCAAGATGTGACTGTTTCCGAACATCGCATCGGCTGAGCTCGTGCAACGATCTTGGGAGACAGAATCGCGAATGCGCAGTTGTCCCCCCGATCAAATTCAGAGCAGCAAGTCCGGACGAAGCAACAGCCAAGGCAATTTTGTTCATGGAGCGCACTTGAGCCAGTAAAATGTTTGAGATGAACGTCTTCCCTGAGCCACCCTCACCTTCGAGAAAAAATACTTTGCCTCTTCGAACATTGCTTTCCTTCGTAATCTCGCTCATAACGTCATTGTAGAAGACCTCGTGCTCTTCGGTCATCGTAGACTTGCCTTCCAAAATGCCTTGGATTTGTTCTTGGTTGTGCGAAGATTCCATAGCCACTAATCGGTTGGATTGACGGCCCCTGTTTGTTTCCTCAAGAGCAAAATATTCTTCGAATTGTGCAAGCTGTGGAAGCTCCTGAAAACGATCCAAGCTTGATCCATTCGACTCGAGGCATCTTGATAAAGCCTGAATTGCGAGAGCTGTGGATTTTTGAGAGTCGTCGGGGTACATGCGGTGGAAATCTTGCCTCATTTCATCTTCGAATTTGTTCCATAGCCCTCGTGCATCCGCAGGTTCACAGTGAATCAGAATACTGACAAAAAGTGTTCGGAGCTCATAGGGAGTTGCTGTTTCAGTTGCTCATAGGGAGTTGCTGTTTCAGTTGCTTCTCGCATGCAGGTTAGCCATTCCTCGTCATTCTCAAGAAAGCCAAGGGCAAGTGCGGCTGACTTGAACTTCGGATGAACCACGCCGTTGACGGTTCGCAAGTCTTCGTGCGATGTCGGACCTCGTCGATAGCATAAGAGCATTCGCATATAAAAACAATCTCCCGAGCGGGGTGACACCGTCAGCATCCTCCCGATCATACGTTTACCACCCCTCTTACGTGGAGTCCACTTGCGGAGATTTGAGTTCCATACGAAATGCTCGGGGATATCGTGGTACAGACATTCACGCGCCCGTGCTTGTGAATCACTGTTTTCACGGCACAGTTAAAAAAACGCGGTGAGTTTAGTCCGGTTCCTCCTTGCCAATTCCTGAGGGCTCATCGGGCGGTCGGTAGGAATGCATACAACTTGTTCACCTTCCAAGTGTATTTCCAGGTTCTCGACAGCGTGAGATCGATTGAACATGTCGAAAGAGAAAATGCGTGTGAGGGCCTCACAGCACGATACATAGCGGGCATCTTGGTATTGCTTGATTTCGTCAAGTTCACTGGACTCAAGTTGAAAATTTGAGCGGCCTGAGCCCTTGAAGATGTACTTGTACAGGTACTTGACTGCAGATATACTTGTACACGCCTCGACATTGATGTGGCAGTCGAACATGGCACTCAACGTTGGGCAGTATAGAATAACATATTGGTTGGTATACTCAGAGGGCCGCTCTGCCGAAGAGCGGCGACGACGGTAGAGTGGATATCCATCACTGCCTATTGATGTTTCGTCGCAGTATGCTTTTGGAAAGTTTTTCTTGCACTTCCCGTTTTCCAGGCATCGGTCACTGCATTTGTGAATCATGCAGGTTGTAACAATTTTGTGCAGTCTTGGATTCTTTTCCTTGTCGGGGATTTCTGCACTGATAATACTGTCAATATCGGCAGTTGTCTTGATTTTGTCGTCCCCAGAGAATATGACCAATATATGGGCATGAGGCAGACCACGCTTTTGGAATTCGACAGAACGAACATGCGCACCTTGTCGACCCAAAATTTCCTTTGTGAGCATGGTTTCAATGGCTAATAGCTTGAGGCGGAAGATGCGCGTCAATAAGTCAGGTCGATCAGATGGAGGTCGTTTAAATCCATAGTCCTCTTTCGCCAATTCCAGCTCCCTGTCGATTTCAACCCACTTTGGATTGCATGTCACAGTGATAAAAAGGTCTGGTCGACCGTACTTGCGAACGATTGCCATGGCGTCAAGGTAACGTTGTCTCATGTACCGTGGTCCACCCGTGTAAGATGACGGCAAAACAATCCTTTTTCCAATGCTGTTGACGTCTACATCATGCGAAACAGCGTCGTGAACTGCGCGGTACGTGTCGCCACGGAGGTTGTTGGTTTGGTCACGAAGAAATCCAAGCCTTTGGTTTTCCACCTTTGCAAAATTGTCGACTGCAAACACTTGAAGTAGAGGTCCGCTGGCATGTAATGGAGAGAATGCACCGCGCTCGTACAAATGGTATCGAGCATAATTGTTCAAACTCACGTTTTTACCATTGAGACCGCTGTTGTTGCCATAAGACCACCCCAAAGTCCAAGTAGGAAATAGCAAAGGGTATTGAAGCGGGTCATAAGCCGAATGAAATTCCTTAATGCGAAATAAGTGGTCTTCCCCAGGTTGTCGATCCAAACACACATGTTTACCAACGCGATAGTTTGACACAACTTCGCTGAGTACGGGGCCATCGGTACCGTGCAGTAAGATATGACGCCCTGACTTGGACGTTTCTGAAAAAAGGACAGCGATTTCAGAACACGTAGGAAGGTTATGCGTTCGGCTGTTGCTTCGAGGCTGAGCAGTGAGCACTAATCTCATGTCGTCATCCTTTGGAATATCCTTGGCATGCTTGTACAGCTGGGTGAACGCGTTGTGTTGTAGTAGTAGATGCTGGATTTTTGTCACAGTTGACTGATTAAGATTTCCCCCAAGCATTCTTCGTCGTATGCTTGCCTGCGTTTCAGGATCCGTAATGTAGATCTGGGATAAATTGGCTTGTTCTTCGTCCGCAGGACAACAGTGGTCCAATAGAATGATGCAATTCGCCTTGGATTGTATAAGATCTCGGCCCACCGTTGCCGTGAATAATTGCTTTGGTACCAATAGATGTAAAGGCAAAGAGGGCGTTGTACCGGCGAATGTTATTGACAAACCCTCTGGTTTTGAACAAATCAATGTATTCGCGAAACTCGGGTGTGTCAGGCCAGGTAGCAACAGGCAGCACTCGAGCGCCACTATCGCAGCAGTCCTTTTCTTCGCCTGGCCAAATCTTCGCTTCGCAATGGGGGCAAATCGAACGCTGCGCAATAATATGAAGAGGCACCAATGATTCATCGAAGTCATCGAAACTGACGCGCCCACTGTTGTGAGTACGCTTCTTCTTCGGGCGACCCTTGGGTTTATTCCGGAGACTTCATCCTTGCTCGCGAGGAGGTACAGCAATCAAATCCACATCCACGTTTAGCGGAGGATCAGCATTTGCCAAGGCAAGCAATTGATTGTCATTGTTGCAATCCACATTTCCATCGGAAATATCTTCTTGCTTGGTTTCTTCTTCACCTCCTTCATTCATACGGTTAGGTTGTAGCGCATAGATCCTTCGATTGTCAACTCTGCGCTCGTGATCTTCTTGCTCCTGAGCTGCCAGAAGCTTGAGATGATGGTCACTTTGAGCGTGGTAATGGATTCCGTCTTCTCCCTCCTTGGACTCCTCTTCGTTGCTCTGATCCATGTCCGTATGGTGCAAAACGATGGCATCCTGCCCTTGATTCGCAACCTCAGTGTTACGCTTTTTTTCGCGAGCACGTTTGTTGTATTCCGCCTTCTTGGACCTTTTGACAGCCACCTCTTTGTCAAAGTCTTCAACGATATCACTTCGTTTCTTTTTGTGAGTACGATTTTTGTACTCAGCCTTTTTGGATTTGTGAACCTCTTCCAGGAGAGCTTGCCGCCTCTTTCCGCGAGCACGATTGTTGTACTCCGCCATTTTTGCTTTGTCGACTTCATCCAGCAGAGCTTGCCATTTCTTTTCTCGAGTACGATTGTTGTACTCCGTCTTTTTGGATTTGTCGACTTCATCCAGCAGAACTTGCCGTTTCTTTTCGCGAGCACGTTTGTTGTACTCCGCCTTCTTGGCCTTTCTCATAGCCACCTCGTCGTTAATATTGCCCTTATTCAATGCATCGTCGTCCACAGCCATGCCATAAGCTCCAGTTGATGTAGACTCTTGCACCGCATTCCGCTCTGCTTGCTTGCCAGGTTCGGAGTTATCGATCGCATGTCCTTGATTGTCATTGTCATGATTGTTATTGCCTTTGCCTTTCTTAGAGGCCGAGTAGTTGTTATTTTCTACGCAGAAAACTGCGTCAGACAAATGTTCATACAAAAACATCAACACAAAAATGATAATGTCATTGGATCGTAAAAATACTGTGGATATGTGTCCCGCCACTTAAGCTCAACAGTATGTGGTTTGCCAGAAAAATACTACTCATTCCTTTCATAAATCGTACAGAGTTCGCGGTATGTATTAAACATCACTTTGTTTAAATCGCGTTTTGAACTCGTACATCCAATGAGTCGAAACTTTGATACTGGGTAATACACCTGCTAAGTATCATGAAACACCTCTGAAGTGTTTCAATCTACTCGCCGTAGGTTCCACTATCAACAGTGGTACTCCGTCAAAAAAAGTAGCACCACCAGATACAATAGTGGTAACCAACGTTACACATTGTCCCCTTACTGTAAAAAGTTGAACTATGGGGAGAGGATTTACTCGTCTAAAGTCAATGTGAAAATCCAGTAAAATCACACGTTATAGCTGTCCCTGGCTGCTCTATGAGAAAGTCCGGTATTTCGAGCCCAGCAGGCCCTACTTCGCTACTATCACATATTGCGTCGGAATTCGCCTTTCGGAGTCCAAGCCTCTGGCCAGGGTATGGCTTAAAGTGGCAGAAAGGGCTCGTCACCCTACTGCACAGTGTGTTGACCGCTTATTCAGCGGCCTTTTCTGCCCGAGTGAAGCTATCCTAAGACATGCATCTTGCCTTGCATCGTCCAAGAAAAACCCAACTGCCATTCAATTGTCTTTAGCAGGTATTATTTTAAATAGTAGGAAAATATTTTCTTTTTGTATGTGGAATTGTTTGATTATTAATATTATCAACCACTGGCATGTCCAGCATGATGGGTGCATCGTGAACTCCTCGAAATTAATACATCTTAATATACTTTATAAACTTATGGAATAATAAATATAAATTATCATAGTAATGAGCCAGATGCCTAGGATGAGGTGACGCTCAGTATCCTGTTTAATTGAATACCTCTATTGATCGATATTTTATCTCTTAAATTTGTTTGTCAACTGCCACGTCCAGCATCATGGGTGCATGAACGATCTTGTCTCAAATTCCTTTTTTTGTACAGTACACTCAGTTTACACGACAGTGTTCCATGTCACTTCGTTCCGTCCAAGGAAATACATGGATTATCGGATAATTATCCGGCTTTCAGACCTGCAGAACTCCAAAGTGATACCCCGGATAACTTATCCGGACACATGGAGTGGAGATGAGGTGAGTTTGGAGAATCAACATGTTTAAGCGCTTCTCGGTGGAAGAGCATGTGTCCAACATTAGCAAAGTAAAGACGTCTGTGCAGCGAAAGATTTGCCGGTTTTCGTTGGATGTTTCCATGGACAGGTTGAAAGAGTCCTGGGCTTGTTGATTACTCTTTGTTGTACTTGGATAAAGAATGTCCAGATTACTCGTTGTTGTACTTGGATAAAATATACAAAAATTACTCGTTGTACTTGGATAAAATATACAAAAATTACTCGTTGTTGTACTTGGATAAAGTATACAAAAATTGCTGAATTTTTGTCTTGACGTTTGTATGTCCATTTTACTCTCGCACCTTTCTGGGTTTTTTTCTTAGAGTTTTAAGTAATAGATAAGCGATAGGTTGAATATTCCGACGAGTTTGACCTATTCTGACATGCTAATCCGACACATATGATTGGCTATCCTAAACCGCTGGAAAAACATTTGGTCAATACAAACTTCAATATAACTTAGATTCGATTTTTATTACATAATGCCATACAACAATACAGTCATTATTTCCTGGGATTGACAGCATTTTTTGCTCGAAAATAAAACTTTCTGGGTGCAACAGAATCGCCTCTAGTGGCCTGTGGGCCGAGAAAATTGAGAAAAACGATTTTGAGGGTGTTTGAGTGGCCGGACAACACTTTTGCACTCCACGGCAAATTGAAAAATGAGCCTCCACGACAAGAATAGACCTCTCAAAATTTATATATAGAAAATTTTGGTTACTGGATTCATTTTGCGGTTTGCAACCACTGGCTCAAGCGAATGGATGGCCACGTGGCCATCTCAGCTCAAGACCTGACGGCACCCACTCAGCCGCACATGCCCGCCCGCCCAACCGACTGTGCTGCTGCGAGCTTCTCTGCACCTGACGACACCGGGAGGGGGATTTAGGTGGAGCCAATAGGTCTTGCGGTTCCGTGCTGCGTCGGACCTGAGCTCACATCCTCCCGGTTTGTCGAACTCTCCCATGGGCCGCCTTTGTTGCCACGTGACCTACCACTGGGGAGTGTGTTCTGGTGTATGACTTGATTGGTATTGGCACACGTGGCATGGTTTGAGCTCAAAACTCTACCTACGCTACAGCTTTACGCCTCCTGAAGCGCTTGCGGTGGCTTTTCAACGACGTACCCTCGGAGGGTCTGACATGTATATGTTAGTTGTACTGGTTTGACTCCAGTCGTCGCTACTACTCTTGATGGTTGTCGGGCATGTGAGCCTTCGGTGTTGGGTCTACAATTTTCCCACAAGCTTGGCGCTGCTGATACATTACGACAAGATGGTTGAGTGCTCCAGATCGATGAATTCTGCGCATCTCGCGAAGAACTGTTCCTCTGCTCTTCGCGTTTGGCGCTGTCTGGCTGACGAACTCAAGAAGCTTGGTTTGAGCAAGAATGCCGCAGCGAAGTACATCTTCTCGGAAGCTTGTCGACTCTTCAATCAATTGCATCCCCTCGATGAAGAGCTTCATGTATCCAACGATCGCTTTCATCTCTGACTTCGCTTGGCGGCTTATGTCTTGGAGCCACGGCCTTGGTGTTGCTGTATACCATTCGAACCATGTCTCTGCCATCGACGTGATTGCTGCTTTCCGACGTTTCGTCGTTTGTGGCTCCTGACTGATGTCTCGTGGCTCGACCGATGGTAGCAATGGACGACGAACACCCAGCCGCTCCTCAATCGCATCAAGTCTCTCGTGAAGCGCCTTGTTGATTGAAACCAGCTCTTTGATGATTGTGTCTTGCTGATACATGCTGGCTTTTCGGCTTGGTGACTCGCCGTGACATGGGCTATGGTGCGTGGATATACATATCTCATGCGGCTGCATGACCTTTAAAGACAACAACAAGACATCTTCACACTCGACGCCAACAGCGCGAAACGCCTGCTCGACTTTGACGACGACTGGTCCAGCTGAATTGAGTCGTCGAAGATTTGGGAAGTGCGCAAGCAAAGCAGCCATCAGCAAGTCCAAGACGTTGCGAGCCACGTTGTAGCAATCACTGGCCAAGCCACTGCAGTTCGCAAACAGTATGTTGCGAGCGCGATCCACCACTGTTCGATCGGTTGCACTCAAGACCTCCAAGGTAGGCATTTGAATCGTGCTCTCTGATGGCCATCCGCTGAGCACTTTCGCAATCTTCTGATCTTCTGTAGACGTGTTGCATATGTATGCAAACGCTTTGTTGTGAACTGTCGGCATTAGCGTGCTGCGCGCCACCCTGTCGAAAGCTGTGAGACGTCATGTCTTGTAGCAATTTGGAGGAACCAACGACTCGCTTGAGCACTCGATTGATATACGCATGGACCCCTGCGCTTGTGCTAACAGTCGTGGTTGGAGTAGCATCTACGACTCCAGCATTCAGTGCAATCAAAGGGTCAAGCAGCGCGACAAGGGGTACGCCTTGGCCATACTCAATTGTTTCTACACTCTTAGATTGCGGAAGATGGCTCAGCAGCGCTTGATGCGGCGACCTCTTGCACAGAAGAGCCAACGCGCAAGCGAGCAGTGGACAAGTCTCCGAATATGCGTCTGGAAACAGTGAGAGCGCTTGTTCGTCTGTCGTCTTGATTCGTACGAAGGTAACTGTGAGGACACCACCCGGAGCGACCCCTAGGTGTTGCTGCTGGACTTGTTCAAGATCCGACGCTCGACCAAAGCAATGCCAGAGTAGGATTAGCGTAGCAGCGTCTTGATAATCGGTCAAACACATAGCGCTTTTATAGATGTATGACGTGAGCATTTTCAATTCGTCCTTTGTACATGCGTGCGATTTCTTAACAATGTTACCTGATTCGCGTCGTTTGCAGTATTTGTCCAGCGTTTGTGCCATTTTTTGCAAACGATCCTGTATTGTGGCTTTCAAGTGGGGGTTTACCTCAAGTATCCAGTTCTTAGTTTGTCTGTAGTATTGTATGACAGACGTCTTAGCAAGTTTGCGGCCACGGTCGCCTTCGTCAAACGCAAGGAAAACGCCGAACTTATCCATGACAGCTTCCAAAACTGCAGCTGTTGAATCCTTTGAAATACATTGCAAAACGTGGTCGAACGGAACGTTTTCAGATGCGACCCACCGCTTGAACGCATTTACGGCGTTCACCCTTGCGTTTGCTGTGTTTGATGGCACGAGTCCTTTGAGCGAGTGTGTTGCCATCACAGTGAATATCCGCAAATGGTTTCGCACGACCTTTCGGATATGCATATCTCCTATATTTAGGACAATACCTAGGCTCAATCCAATATGTCGGAATAGCTGAAAATATTCCATATTGATATTTTTACCTTGCGAATTGTATTCTTTAAAGAAATATTTTCAATGGATTCCGACAAAATATGTCGGAATGGACTGGAATGACCAAAGTGAAAATTGAACGCTTTTATTGGATGAAAATGTTTATTTAAAATAGCTTTATAACTGTAAATGACGTATCTATTGGCTATAAATAAAATTGTACTGAAACTACTGGATAAAATATACTACACGAAAATTGAGTAATGTCGGAATATTCATCATATTCAACGATAGGATGAATATTCCGACAAGTTTGACCTATTCTGACATGCTAATCCGACACATATGATTGGCTATCCTAAACCGCTGGAAAAACATTTGGTCAATACAAACTTCAATATAACTTAGATTCGATTTTTATTACATAATGCCATACAACAATACAGTCATTATTTCCTGGGATTGACAGCATTTTTTGCTCGAAAATAAAACTTTCTGGGTGCAACAGAATCGCCTCTAGTGGCCTGTGGGCCGAGAAAATTGAGAAAAACGATTTTGAGGGTGTTTGAGTGGCCGGACAACACTTTTGCACTCCACGGCAAATTGAAAAATGAGCCTCCACGACAAGAATAGACCTCTCAAAATTTATATATAGAAAATTTTGGTTACTGGATTCATTTTGCGGTTTGCAACCACTGGCTCAAGCGAATGGATGGCCACGTGGCCATCTCAGCTCAAGACCTGACGGCACCCACTCAGCCGCACATGCCCGCCCGCCCAACCGACTGTGCTGCTGCGAGCTTCTCTGCACCTGACGACACCGGGAGGGGGATTTAGGTGGAGCCAATAGGTCTTGCGGTTCCGTGCTGCGTCGGACCTGAGCTCACATCCTCCCGGTTTGTCGAACTCTCCCATGGGCCGCCTTTGTTGCCACGTGACCTACCACTGGGGAGTGTGTTCTGGTGTATGACTTGATTGGTATTGGCACACGTGGCATGGTTTGAGCTCAAAACTCTACCTACGCTACAGCTTTACGCCTCCTGAAGCGCTTGCGGTGGCTTTTCAACGACGTACCCTCGGAGGGTCTGACATGTATATGTTAGTTGTACTGGTTTGACTCCAGTCGTCGCTACTACTCTTGATGGTTGTCGGGCATGTGAGCCTTCGGTGTTGGGTCTACAATTTTCCCACAAGCTTGGCGCTGCTGATACATTACGACAAGATGGTTGAGTGCTCCAGATCGATGAATTCTGCGCATCTCGCGAAGAACTGTTCCTCTGCTCTTCGCGTTTGGCGCTGTCTGGCTGACGAACTCAAGAAGCTTGGTTTGAGCAAGAATGCCGCAGCGAAGTACATCTTCTCGGAAGCTTGTCGACTCTTCAATCAATTGCATCCCCTCGATGAAGAGCTTCATGTATCCAACGATCGCTTTCATCTCTGACTTCGCTTGGCGGCTTATGTCTTGGAGCCACGGCCTTGGTGTTGCTGTATACCATTCGAACCATGTCTCTGCCATCGACGTGATTGCTGCTTTCCGACGTTTCGTCGTTTGTGGCTCCTGACTGATGTCTCGTGGCTCGACCGATGGTAGCAATGGACGACGAACACCCAGCCGCTCCTCAATCGCATCAAGTCTCTCGTGAAGCGCCTTGTTGATTGAAACCAGCTCTTTGATGATTGTGTCTTGCTGATACATGCTGGCTTTTCGGCTTGGTGACTCGCCGTGACATGGGCTATGGTGCGTGGATATACATATCTCATGCGGCTGCATGACCTTTAAAGACAACAACAAGACATCTTCACACTCGACGCCAACAGCGCGAAACGCCTGCTCGACTTTGATGACGACTGGTCCAGCTGAATTGAGTCGTCGAAGATTTGGGAAGTGCGCAAGCAAAGCAGCCATCAGCAAGTCCAAGACGTTGCGAGCCACGTTGTAGCAATCACTGGCCAAGCCACTGCAGTTCGCAAACAGTATGTTGCGAGCGCGATCCACCACTGTTCGATCGGTTGCACTCAAGACCTCCAAGGTAGGCATTTGAATCGTGCTCTCTGATGGCCATCCGCTGAGCACTTTCGCAATCTTCTGATCTTCTGTAGACGTGTTGCATATGTATGCAAACGCTTTGTTGTGAACTGTCGGCATTAGCGTGCTGCGCGCCACCCTGTCGAAAGCTGTGAGACGTCATGTCTTGTAGCAATTTGGAGGAACCAACGACTCGCTTGAGCACTCGATTGATATACGCATGGACCCCTGCGCTTGTGCTAACAGTCGTGGTTGGAGTAGCATCTACGACTCCAGCATTCAGTGCAATCAAAGGGTCAAGCAGCGCGACAAGGGGTACGCCTTGGCCATACTCAATTGTTTCTACACTCTTAGATTGCGGAAGATGGCTCAGCAGCGCTTGATGCGGCGACCTCTTGCACAGAAGAGCCAACGCGCAAGCGAGCAGTGGACAAGTCTCCGAACATGCGTCTGGAAACAGTGAGAGCGCTTGTTCGTCTGTCGTCTTGATTCGTACGAAGGTAACTGTGAGGACACCACCCGGAGCGACCCCTAGGTGTTGCTGCTGGACTTGTTCAAGATCCGACGCTCGACCAAAGCAATGCCAGAGTAGGATTAGCATAGCAGCGTCTTGATAATCGGTCAAACACATAGCGCTTTTATAGATGTATGACGTGAGCATTTTCAATTCGTCCTTTGTACATGCGTGCGATTTCTTAACAATGTTACCTGATTCGCGTCGTTTGCAGTATTTGTCCAGCGTTTGTGCCATTTTTTGCAAACGATCCTGTATTGTGGCTTTCAAGTGGGGGTTTACCTCAAGTATCCAGTTCTTAGTTTGTCTGTAGTATTGTATGACAGACGTCTTAGCAAGTTTGCGGCCACGGTCGCCTTCGTCAAACGCAAGGAAAACGCCGAACTTATCCATGACAGCTTCCAAAACTGCAGCTGTTGAATCCTTTGAAATACATTGCAAAACGTGGTCGAACGGAACGTTTTCAGATGCGACCCACCGCTTGAACGCATTTACGGCGTTCACCCTTGCGTTTGCTGTGTTTGATGGCACGAGTCCTTTGAGCGAGTGTGTTGCCATCACAGTGAATATCCGCAAATGGTTTCGCACGACCTTTCGGATATGCATATCTCCTATATTTAGGACAATACCTAGGCTCAATCCAATATGTCGGAATAGCTGAAAATATTCCATATTGATATTTTTACCTTGCGAATTGTATTCTTTAAAGAAATATTTTCAATGGATTCCGACAAAATATGTCGGAATGGACTGGAATGACCAAAGTGAAAATTGAACGCTTTTATTGGATGAAAATGTTTATTTAAAATAGCTTTATAACTGTAAATGACGTATCTATTGGCTATAAATAAAATTGTACTGAAACTACTGGATAAAATATACTACACGAAAATTGAGTAATGTCGGAATATTCATCATATTCAACGATAGGATGAATATTCCGACAAGTTTGACCTATTCTGACATGCTAATCCGACACATATGATTGGCTATCCTAAACCGCTGGAAAAACATTTGGTCAATACAAACTTCAATATAACTTAGATTCGATTTTTATTACATAATGCCATACAACAATACAGTCATTATTTCCTGGGATTGACAGCATTTTTTGCTCGAAAATAAAACTTTCTGGGTGCAACAGAATCGCCTCTAGTGGCCTGTGGGCCGAGAAAATTGAGAAAAACGATTTTGAGGGTGTTTGAGTGGCCGGACAACACTTTTGCACTCCACGGCAAATTGAAAAATGAGCCTCCACGACAAGAATAGACCTCTCAAAATTTATATATAGAAAATTTTGGTTACTGGATTCATTTTGCGGTTTGCAACCACTGGCTCAAGCGAATGGATGGCCACGTGGCCATCTCAGCTCAAGACCTGACGGCACCCACTCAGCCGCACATGCCCGCCCGCCCAACCGACTGTGCTGCTGCGAGCTTCTCTGCACCTGACGACACCGGGAGGGGGATTTAGGTGGAGCCAATAGGTCTTGCGGTTCCGTGCTGCGTCGGACCTGAGCTCACATCCTCCCGGTTTGTCGAACTCTCCCATGGGCCGCCTTTGTTGCCACGTGACCTACCACTGGGGAGTGTGTTCTGGTGTATGACTTGATTGGTATTGGCACACGTGGCATGGTTTGAGCTCAAAACTCTACCTACGCTACAGCTTTACGCCTCCTGAAGCGCTTGCGGTGGCTTTTCAACGACGTACCCTCGGAGGGTCTGACATGTATATGTTAGTTGTACTGGTTTGACTCCAGTCGTCGCTACTACTCTTGATGGTTGTCGGGCATGTGAGCCTTCGGTGTTGGGTCTACAATTTTCCCACAAGCTTGGCGCTGCTGATACATTACGACAAGATGGTTGAGTGCTCCAGATCGATGAATTCTGCGCATCTCGCGAAGAACTGTTCCTCTGCTCTTCGCGTTTGGCGCTGTCTGGCTGACGAACTCAAGAAGCTTGGTTTGAGCAAGAATGCCGCAGCGAAGTACATCTTCTCGGAAGCTTGTCGACTCTTCAATCAATTGCATCCCCTCGATGAAGAGCTTCATGTATCCAACGATCGCTTTCATCTCTGACTTCGCTTGGCGGCTTATGTCTTGGAGCCACGGCCTTGGTGTTGCTGTATACCATTCGAACCATGTCTCTGCCATCGACGTGATTGCTGCTTTCCGACGTTTCGTCGTTTGTGGCTCCTGACTGATGTCTCGTGGCTCGACCGATGGTAGCAATGGACGACGAACACCCAGCCGCTCCTCAATCGCATCAAGTCTCTCGTGAAGCGCCTTGTTGATTGAAACCAGCTCTTTGATGATTGTGTCTTGCTGATACATGCTGGCTTTTCGGCTTGGTGACTCGCCGTGACATGGGCTATGGTGCGTGGATATACATATCTCATGCGGCTGCATGACCTTTAAAGACAACAACAAGACATCTTCACACTCGACGCCAACAGCGCGAAACGCCTGCTCGACTTTGACGACGACTGGTCCAGCTGAATTGAGTCGTCGAAGATTTGGGAAGTGCGCAAGCAAAGCAGCCATCAGCAAGTCCAAGACGTTGCGAGCCACGTTGTAGCAATCACTGGCCAAGCCACTGCAGTTCGCAAACAGTATGTTGCGAGCGCGATCCACCACTGTTCGATCGGTTGCACTCAAGACCTCCAAGGTAGGCATTTGAATCGTGCTCTCTGATGGCCATCCGCTGAGCACTTTCGCAATCTTCTGATCTTCTGTAGACGTGTTGCATATGTATGCAAACGCTTTGTTGTGAACTGTCGGCATTAGCGTGCTGCGCGCCACCCTGTCGAAAGCTGTGAGACGTCATGTCTTGTAGCAATTTGGAGGAACCAACGACTCGCTTGAGCACTCGATTGATATACGCATGGACCCCTGCGCTTGTGCTAACAGTCGTGGTTGGAGTAGCATCTACGACTCCAGCATTCAGTGCAATCAAAGGGTCAAGCAGCGCGACAAGGGGTACGCCTTGGCCATACTCAATTGTTTCTACACTCTTAGATTGCGGAAGATGGCTCAGCAGCGCTTGATGCGGCGACCTCTTGCACAGAAGAGCCAACGCGCAAGCGAGCAGTGGACAAGTCTCCGAACATGCGTCTGGAAACAGTGAGAGCGCTTGTTCGTCTGTCGTCTTGATTCGTACGAAGGTAACTGTGAGGACACCACCCGGAGCGACCCCTAGGTGTTGCTGCTGGACTTGTTCAAGATCCGACGCTCGACCAAAGCAATGCCAGAGTAGGATTAGCATAGCAGCGTCTTGATAATCGGTCAAACACATAGCGCTTTTATAGATGTATGACGTGAGCATTTTCAATTCGTCCTTTGTACATGCGTGCGATTTCTTAACAATGTTACCTGATTCGCGTCGTTTGCAGTATTTGTCCAGCGTTTGTGCCATTTTTTGCAAACGATCCTGTATTGTGGCTTTCAAGTGGGGGTTTACCTCAAGTATCCAGTTCTTAGTTTGTCTGTAGTATTGTATGACAGACGTCTTAGCAAGTTTGCGGCCACGGTCGCCTTCGTCAAACGCAAGGAAAACGCCGAACTTATCCATGACAGCTTCCAAAACTGCAGCTGTTGAATCCTTTGAAATACATTGCAAAACGTGGTCGAACGGAACGTTTTCAGATGCGACCCACCGCTTGAACGCATTTACGGCGTTCACCCTTGCGTTTGCTGTGTTTGATGGCACGAGTCCTTTGAGCGAGTGTGTTGCCATCACAGTGAATATCCGCAAATGGTTTCGCACGACCTTTCGGATATGCATATCTCCTATATTTAGGACAATACCTAGGCTCAATCCAATATGTCGGAATAGCTGAAAATATTCCATATTGATATTTTTACCTTGCGAATTGTATTCTTTAAAGAAATATTTTCAATGGATTCCGACAAAATATGTCGGAATGGACTGGAATGACCAAAGTGAAAATTGAACGCTTTTATTGGATGAAAATGTTTATTTAAAATAGCTTTATAACTGTAAATGACGTATCTATTGGCTATAAATAAAATTGTACTGAAACTACTGGATAAAATATACTACACGAAAATTGAGTAATGTCGGAATATTCATCATATTCAACGATAGGATGAATATTCCGACAAGTTTGACCTATTCTGACATGCTAATCCGACACATATGATTGGCTATCCTAAACCGCTGGAAAAACATTTGGTCAATACAAACTTCAATATAACTTAGATTCGATTTTTATTACATAATGCCATACAACAATACAGTCATTATTTCCTGGGATTGACAGCATTTTTTGCTCGAAAATAAAACTTTCTGGGTGCAACAGAATCGCCTCTAGTGGCCTGTGGGCCGAGAAAATTGAGAAAAACGATTTTGAGGGTGTTTGAGTGGCCGGACAACACTTTTGCACTCCACGGCAAATTGAAAAATGAGCCTCCACGACAAGAATAGACCTCTCAAAATTTATATATAGAAAATTTTGGTTACTGGATTCATTTTGCGGTTTGCAACCACTGGCTCAAGCGAATGGATGGCCACGTGGCCATCTCAGCTCAAGACCTGACGGCACCCACTCAGCCGCACATGCCCGCCCGCCCAACCGACTGTGCTGCTGCGAGCTTCTCTGCACCTGACGACACCGGGAGGGGGATTTAGGTGGAGCCAATAGGTCTTGCGGTTCCGTGCTGCGTCGGACCTGAGCTCACATCCTCCCGGTTTGTCGAACTCTCCCATGGGCCGCCTTTGTTGCCACGTGACCTACCACTGGGGAGTGTGTTCTGGTGTATGACTTGATTGGTATTGGCACACGTGGCATGGTTTGAGCTCAAAACTCTACCTACGCTACAGCTTTACGCCTCCTGAAGCGCTTGCGGTGGCTTTTCAACGACGTACCCTCGGAGGGTCTGACATGTATATGTTAGTTGTACTGGTTTGACTCCAGTCGTCGCTACTACTCTTGATGGTTGTCGGGCATGTGAGCCTTCGGTGTTGGGTCTACAATTTTCCCACAAGCTTGGCGCTGCTGATACATTACGACAAGATGGTTGAGTGCTCCAGATCGATGAATTCTGCGCATCTCGCGAAGAACTGTTCCTCTGCTCTTCGCGTTTGGCGCTGTCTGGCTGACGAACTCAAGAAGCTTGGTTTGAGCAAGAATGCCGCAGCGAAGTACATCTTCTCGGAAGCTTGTCGACTCTTCAATCAATTGCATCCCCTCGATGAAGAGCTTCATGTATCCAACGATCGCTTTCATCTCTGACTTCGCTTGGCGGCTTATGTCTTGGAGCCACGGCCTTGGTGTTGCTGTATACCATTCGAACCATGTCTCTGCCATCGACGTGATTGCTGCTTTCCGACGTTTCGTCGTTTGTGGCTCCTGACTGATGTCTCGTGGCTCGACCGATGGTAGCAATGGACGACGAACACCCAGCCGCTCCTCAATCGCATCAAGTCTCTCGTGAAGCGCCTTGTTGATTGAAACCAGCTCTTTGATGATTGTGTCTTGCTGATACATGCTGGCTTTTCGGCTTGGTGACTCGCCGTGACATGGGCTATGGTGCGTGGATATACATATCTCATGCGGCTGCATGACCTTTAAAGACAACAACAAGACATCTTCACACTCGACGCCAACAGCGCGAAACGCCTGCTCGACTTTGATGACGACTGGTCCAGCTGAATTGAGTCGTCGAAGATTTGGGAAGTGCGCAAGCAAAGCAGCCATCAGCAAGTCCAAGACGTTGCGAGCCACGTTGTAGCAATCACTGGCCAAGCCACTGCAGTTCGCAAACAGTATGTTGCGAGCGCGATCCACCACTGTTCGATCGGTTGCACTCAAGACCTCCAAGGTAGGCATTTGAATCGTGCTCTCTGATGGCCATCCGCTGAGCACTTTCGCAATCTTCTGATCTTCTGTAGACGTGTTGCATATGTATGCAAACGCTTTGTTGTGAACTGTCGGCATTAGCGTGCTGCGCGCCACCCTGTCGAAAGCTGTGAGACGTCATGTCTTGTAGCAATTTGGAGGAACCAACGACTCGCTTGAGCACTCGATTGATATACGCATGGACCCCTGCGCTTGTGCTAACAGTCGTGGTTGGAGTAGCATCTACGACTCCAGCATTCAGTGCAATCAAAGGGTCAAGCAGCGCGACAAGGGGTACGCCTTGGCCATACTCAATTGTTTCTACACTCTTAGATTGCGGAAGATGGCTCAGCAGCGCTTGATGCGGCGACCTCTTGCACAGAAGAGCCAACGCGCAAGCGAGCAGTGGACAAGTCTCCGAATATGCGTCTGGAAACAGTGAGAGCGCTTGTTCGTCTGTCGTCTTGATTCGTACGAAGGTAACTGTGAGGACACCACCCGGAGCGACCCCTAGGTGTTGCTGCTGGACTTGTTCAAGATCCGACGCTCGACCAAAGCAATGCCAGAGTAGGATTAGCATAGCAGCGTCTTGATAATCGGTCAAACACATAGCGCTTTTATAGATGTATGACGTGAGCATTTTCAATTCGTCCTTTGTACATGCGTGCGATTTCTTAACAATGTTACCTGATTCGCGTCGTTTGCAGTATTTGTCCAGCGTTTGTGCCATTTTTTGCAAACGATCCTGTATTGTGGCTTTCAAGTGGGGGTTTACCTCAAGTATCCAGTTCTTAGTTTGTCTGTAGTATTGTATGACAGACGTCTTAGCAAGTTTGCGGCCACGGTCGCCTTCGTCAAACGCAAGGAAAACGCCGAACTTATCCATGACAGCTTCCAAAACTGCAGCTGTTGAATCCTTTGAAATACATTGCAAAACGTGGTCGAACGGAACGTTTTCAGATGCGACCCACCGCTTGAACGCATTTACGGCGTTCACCCTTGCGTTTGCTGTGTTTGATGGCACGAGTCCTTTGAGCGAGTGTGTTGCCATCACAGTGAATATCCGCAAATGGTTTCGCACGACCTTTCGGATATGCATATCTCCTATATTTAGGACAATACCTAGGCTCAATCCAATATGTCGGAATAGCTGAAAATATTCCATATTGATATTTTTACCTTGCGAATTGTATTCTTTAAAGAAATATTTTCAATGGATTCCGACAAAATATGTCGGAATGGACTGGAATGACCAAAGTGAAAATTGAACGCTTTTATTGGATGAAAATGTTTATTTAAAATAGCTTTATAACTGTAAATGAAGTATCTATTGGCTATAAATAAAATTGTACTGAAACTACTGGATAAAATATACTACACGAAAATTGAGTAATGTCGGAATATTCATCATATTCAACGTTATTGTTATTAACACTAACAACGTAAATTGTGATCGGGGTGAAAAATGTATCGAGTTTTCCAAATCTATTTAAAATTGATAGCAAATCAGAATGGAGTATTTGCCTTCTTGACAAAAACACACGCAAAACACACATTTAAAACTTTACTTTATTGAAGGTATTTTAAGATTACACTTGAACTCACTATACATGAAAAGTATTTGAGAATATTTCAGTTTTTTGTCAAAAATACAAATTTTAGCGAAAAAGACAATCACGATATGCTAAAAATAGATTCACGTAGCCAATCACAGTCGATTATGGAAAACTTAAGAACTCAAGAAAGGATAGTCGGTGTAGCCCTTGGCCCCTGGCGTGTAGAACGTGGCCGAGTCGGGCGCGTTGAGCTCGGCGCCATTTTCAAAGCGGGCGGGCAAGTCAGGGTTGGCCAAGAACGACGTGCCGAAAGCCACGGCGTCGAAGAGACCAGCGGCAATGCCAGCGTTCGCTTCGTCCTTGGTGTAGCCCATGTTGACAATCAACGTGTTCTTGAAGTGTTGACGGAAGATCGGCACGACGTCGCCCTTTTGGGCTTGGAAGAAATCGGCGCGCATGGCATGGAGGTACGCCAAGTTGAACTTTTGAGAGATCTTGGCGACGGCTTCCGAGAGCGCGGCGGGGTCGCTGTCGACCATCGAGTTGTAGCTGTTCAATGGCGAGAAACGAATGCCGACGCGGTCAGCACCGACGGCCGCCGTCACGGCTTCGAGCACTTCGCTGAGGAAACGCGTGCGGTTTTCAAGCGAGCCGCCGTATTGATCCGTGCGCTTGTTGCTGCCGTCACGGAGGAATTGATCGATCAAATAGCCGTTGGCGCCATGGACTTCAACGCCATCAAAGCCCGCAACTTCGATCGAGTTCTTGGCGGCGGTGGCGTACGCTTGGACGATCGCGGGGATTTCATCCAAGCGGAGTTCGCGAGGCTGGACGTTCGGGACCTTGCCCTTGGGCGTATGGACTTCGCCTTCAATGACGATCGCAGAAGGAGCGACGTTTTCAGCGCCATCGTTGCAGTCAGGGTGAGCCGCACGACCGCCGTGCCAGATCTGCATGAAAATCTTGCCGCCCTTGGCATGGACAGAGTCGGTGATTTCCTTCCACTTGAGCAATTGTTCTTGGGTGTAGACGCCAGGTTCGCCATAGAACGCCGAAGTATTGGGCAAGATCATCGAGCATTCCGTGATGATCAAACCAGCCGAAGCTCGCTGGGTGTAGTATTCCTTCATCAAGTCGTTCGGGACGTGCGTGGGTCCAGCGCGCGTGCGGGTCAACGGAGCCATCAAGATGCGGTTCGACAAGTGGTTGGCACCGACTTGGATGGACGTGAAGAGGTTAGCAGCCATGGCAGTTGATCTCAAATTGAAAAATGAACTCACAAACGACAGAGAGACGCAAAGGCGAGGGGTTTACCCATGGAAGAAAGTTCCAACGAGGTCATTGGCCGAGGATGATCGATCTTTGCCACACGTACTGTAACATCCGTGCGATCTTTCATCCAAACAGATAACCTATTTAAACTGATATACTCTATAAAAACATATTACAATTATATTAATTTAAAGAGTAAATGATTCATATCTCTGGCATAGCGCTTGTAATTCTCAACAGGATTCTGCTGAAGGGAGATCTTTGACCATTAGACCCTAAAATTATCCAGGTAGACGACTATATGAGTAGATGGAGGCCAAGCGTTAAGTTAAACGGTTTGCTTTTACAAACTGGTACTCTATAATATAGATTTCCTATAATAATTGATATTTAACCTGTTAAAACTTGATATGTTCTGTCTCGTTGAAATGGCGGTACCGTAGATCGCACTGACTGCGCAGCAGGACTCTCGTGCTTTTGAGGGGATTGAATGGACTAAAGAGCGAGAATCACGGCGAAGGTATTGCATTCAAGCGTTAAAATACGCTGGCAATCCTAAGAACGATCGAGAACGTGATCGTCTGGTGCTAAATTTGGGATGAAAAGAGGAGAATCTAAATATTCCCATGACGTCAACCGCTCCGTTCGTTGGCGTTCGGCTCATGACGTGGCGCTAGCGTGGCCAAGAAGGCTTGGAATCTATATTTGTCGAACAGTTTGAAGGCAACGATAGAGGGGCATTGATTGCTCCTGTGCTTTCCAAGTTCGTTACTCTAATCCAATCATTTCGAGGCCATTGCCGTGGTCACTGCTACAGAAATGGAGTTTGCCAAGACCTCGTGAGCTTCGAGATCGCCTTCGCCGTGGCCTTTGGCTCGAAATGAGTCTGAAAGCATCTGTAGAACCATTCGCACAGCGACAATATGGTTTTATCCACCGCAAAGCAACACGTATGCCGTGGATGTGAGTGAGGATAACAAAGGATGTTTTGTCAACTTTGAAATACTTTACGTAAAGTTTTGTGTTTTTCACTAAAATTGACTAAAAATGGAAATATTCTCAAATACAAATCAGATTTAGTGAAATCTGAATGTACATTCAATTAAGTAAAGTTTTGAATGTGTGTTTTGTTCGTGTTTTTGTAATTTAGATAAAAAATCGATTCTGATTGGCTATAAATTTTAAATATATTTGGAAAAATAGATACATTTTCACAATTCATAGTGTACAGTATTTACTGTATTTAACAATAGATCGAGGTGAATATATATAACGTTATACCACAAGAGAGTACTCGGCACAAAGGTCAATCTTGTCTGCGCAACGAGTTCGAGTCCATCGTATTGATACGTGCAAGATTGTGTTGGAGTTAGTGATCGAAAGGCTATCGTCAACGCCACGTCATACCACAGTGTACCCATTTTGTTTCAAACATTATACGGTAAAGTTTACCAACACTTCACAACAATTATTTATTTCATAGTTGTTACAGTGTTGATCCAAATCTCTATTTTTATCTCTAGCCTTTCCACCAATCCTCTTTGCTGCAGTCTATGACTGTTCATAAGAGTCATACGAAATCCAATCAACCGCAACGTGGCAGCTCAAACGGTTTTCGGCCTTGCCGTACAATAGTTTCAACAATATATTTTTAACCCAAATTTCCATTCTCTCTATGCATTATCCATTAAAAATATATTGTCAATAATAAATATTTTGTGGATTACCCTCACCTAAGAGCCTGTTCCGAGTAATATTGCGAATGAGATAAGAACGAGATAGGCTTAGAGTTGTACCTCATTCGTGAACCAGTCACTTGTTGTTCCTTGTCTCTGATAGGCTATAAAGAGGAGCCAACCATTTGAGCTCAGTCTGTCTTTGACGTACATGCCACCCAAGGCCAAGTCCAAGTGGAAGAGCGTGAAAGCGAAGCTCCGAGCCCACGTCCAAGAGGAAGACAAGGGAGCAGACGCTGAAAGCAACAAGGCTGTGGGGAGGCGTGTTGCTGTTGAATACACGGATCTTATGGTTTCGACTCTGCTCGACCTTCGTTTCAAGGTCTATCGCACGGCATTTAGAGGCAACAAGTCGCCAAAGCAGCTCTCATTGCTTTGGGAAAGACTCACTGTGCAATTCAATGTGGCAACCAACCAGAATGTTAGAGTAAATCATGTTGGCGCTCTTATCTAAACCACACGCATAGGTAGATGCTGAATCTCTCAAAAACAAGTTACGCAAGCTTCGTGCTGAATTTGGCGGCATACAACGTGACTTCTCAAGACTGGGGATACTGAATCTATGTCTAAACCAGCGTATTACGATGCCATGCTAACAGCATACTCTGACCTTCATGGCCTTGGAGACATCGAGTATGGCATGGAGAGGTTAAATGTAGCAGATGGAGAGACTACAGAGGTGGAAAGTGAACAAGCCGAGGAAGAGAAGGAACCAGAAATTGTGGCCACGCGTGGTACGAACAAAAGAAAAGCTGAAGTAGATTCCGAGGTGATTCGTCAGCGCAATGGGCGGAAGACCATGCAAAGCGAAATATCATCAGGTCTAGAAAAGTTTGGCAATACACTCGGTGCAGCTCTCATTCAAGCTGCAAGTGTAAAACAAGTCCAGCAAGATCGACCGACTGTCATCAAAGATCAAATGTCCAATCTGATGGAATTAGCCGAAAGCATGAAAGCCAGCATTGACGCCTCAAATCAAGTTCAGTCAAAGTTGCTCACCTTTCTCGAACGTCGACTTTAGCTGTGTAGAAGCCCCATATGAGATGATAGCGTTTCTATTAACATCGTATTACGTATGACTAGCTATGAATTCTTTTATAAAGTCACGCGCTCGCTCTGCAGAGCTACCAGACACCAGATTGAGCTCATCAATATGCACGATATCGCCTCCAATGTGCATCCACTCTGGAAATGGTCTTTGCTCTTCGAAATTGGAGATCTCTCCATCGTACTAAATGAACCAATTGTGGAGTACAAGAGTGACTTCAATCAAGTGAGCCATGTCATGTGGGCTGTGATGCATCAATTCATTTTTGAAGACACGAAACTTGTTCTTCCAACGGCCAAACGCTCTTTCAACCACCATGTGGCTCCGACTGTGAATGTAATTGTATTTGGCTTCGTCAGCAGCCATGCTCTCGACAATTGGATATGGAGTCATGATATGAGAGTACAGTTTGTAACCAGAGTCACCAAGAAAGCAACCACCACGGGGCACCTTTCTGTAGCATGTTTGCCCAAAAACAGACTCATTGAAGAGAGTCTTGTCGTTCTGACTTCCCGATCGTATTGAGTACGACATAAAGCGCACACGGTGGTCAACGAAGCTTGCATGTTAAAGGCTGGAAACCCCTTCCGGCAGTACCAACCGATAAAGTCCTCAAACCGCTTCACTTTCACCAGATTTCCATCAAGAGCACCATAAGCATTTGGAAAACCGTAAACTTCGAAGCCTTGACGAATCACCTCCCATTGATCTGCAGACGTTGGATGACTTCGTTGCAGTATTCGTAGGCACGGGTTTTCGATATTCCAAAGAGGGTGGCTGTAGATTCATATCCGTCAGAGTGCGTCAAATAATGCAATGCGCATGCAACGCGATCATGAATGTCCATAGTGCTGTGATAGTGTACTTTAGGGTGTACACGCGTCCATCGAGCTTGAACATTCTGGGCTATACGTTCAAAAGCCCTTCGCGTGCAGCGCAAATGACGACGAAACCAAGCATCATACTTGACGTTTGTCTTCACTGTGAACCAAGTATCCGAAGGCACCACAAAATGGTTTTCGATACTTCGGCGCGAGTTCCGACCATCCAAAGTAGAAGCAGCAGCAACGATGGCGAGTGCTGCCGCGATACAAGCAACAATCTCTTCGTCCATTTGCCGAGTGGCCCCAAACGAGTTACCATACGAAGCACCGATTGGTCACTTATTTATCCAATCAACATTCGTCCTACCCCATACGAGGTAAAATACCTCATTCGCAAAAGTTTCTCCCGGAATGAGGATGCCAAAAATTTCCAACATTCTGATTGGCCAAACCCCGTCTCAAACTTTACTCGGAACAGCTTCTAAACATAGCCACACTGTTTCGTCCATGGCTAATCATGCACCCAGAATAAACTTCCAGTGAAGTCTCCATGATTTGCAGCCTCTCGGTCGCCCCTGGAGCTCATTTTTCAATTTGACATCAACCGCCATGGCTGCTAACCTCTTCACGCCCATCCAAGTCACTTGGCCAACTGCATTCTCCTCGCTCCTTTGACCCGCACGCGCGCCGGCCCCACGCACGTCCCGAACGACTTGATGAAGGAATACTACACCCAGCGAGCCTCTGGTGGTCTCCTCATCACGGAATGCTCGATGATCTTGCCCAACACGTCGGCGTTCTATGGCGAACCTGGCGTCTACACCCAAGAACAATTGCTCAAGTGGAAGGAAATCACCGACTCTGTCCATGCCAAGGGCGGCAAGATTTTCATGCAAATCTGGCACGCTGGTCGTGCGGCCCACCCTGACAACAACGACGGCGCTGAAAACGTCGGTCCTTCTGCGATTGTCGTTGAAAGCGAAGTCCATACGCCCAAGGGCAAAGTCCCGAACGTCCAACCTCGTGAACTCCGCTTGTATGAAATCCCCGCGATCGTCCAAGCGTACGCCACCGCCGCCAAGAACTGCATTGACGTCGCTGGTTTTGACGACGTTGAAGTCCATGCTGCCAATGGCTATTTGATCGATCAATTCCTCCGTGACGGCAGCAACAAGCGCACGGATCAATACGGCGGCTCGCTTGAAAACCGCACGCGCTTCCTCAGCGAAGTGCTCGAAGCCGTGACGGCGGCCGTCGGTGCTGACCGCGTCGGCATTCGTTTCTCGCCATTAAACAGCTACAACTCGATGGTCGACAGCGACCCCGCCGCGCTCTCGGAAGCCGTCGCCAAGATCTCTCAAAAGTTCAACTTGGCGTACCTCCATGCCATGCGCGCCGATTTCTTCCAAGCCCAAAAGGGCGACGTCGTGCCGATCTTCCGTCAACACTTCAAGAACACGTTGATTGTCAACATGGGCTACACCAAGGACGAAGCGAACGCTGGCATTGCCGCTGGTCTCTTCGACGCCGTGGCTTTCGGCACGTCGTTCTTGGCCAACCCTGACTTGCCCGCCCGCTTTGAAAATGGCGCCGAGCTCAACGCGCCCGACTCGGCCACGTTCTACACGCCAGGGGCCAAGGGCTACACCGACTATCCCTTCTTGTCTTAAAGCCGCAAAAGCCTTAAGCTGCATCTTTAAACTAGAAACAAATATCATTAGAGTTCCATCAACTTTATTGTCGCCTTGGCCAGCTGGCCGTCGGCATTGATGGCCGCCCCAGGGAGACCTTCTGACGTGGCAAGCCACAGCGAAGGCAAGGAGAAACAAGACGTGATGGATAGATCTACAAGAGTCAAAGCAGTTTACATACATGTATTCAGTATTTATTGCATGAGAAGTTCATATTCAGCCGAGTTGAGGTATTGCATGGTGCGTTCGTAGACGAGAAAGGTGACGGCGCTGACGGGGAAAGCGCGGAGGATGGTTGCGCCAAAGCCTTTGAGGAGGAAGCGCGGTCCTTCGAGCGCTAAATGATGGCGAACGAGGTCAATTGTCGTCCTCTGGGCATTCGCTGGCTGGCTCTGCACGAGTGTCTTGACAACATCGATCGGCTGCGTCACCATCCATGATAAACTGCCCGCTAAACCCCCGGCCATGAGCAAATTCGTTGTCGTTTCCTACACAAAGCGATGAGACTCTCGTCGACATAGAAGAGACGTACGTTGTCGGGTTGACCACCCGTGAAGGCATCTTTCAGCACTTCGTAGCTGTAAAAGTACGAGCCAAACGCAGGTACATCGCGCAGGACTTGAAGCGTCGTGCCGCGATAGACGCCGCGAATGCCTTCAGCTTTGAGCATGTCGCGAAAGCACGTCAGTGACGAATAATTGCTTGGGTAATTGTGGACTTGCATTGTAATTTTCACCAATTCAGCGGGCGCGGCAAACGAGACCTAAGAACAAGGCGTTCAAAATTCCTCTCGTTGGTCACATGTCGTACTTGGAACAAGCCTGCTGTCGCGCCTGCAATGAGTTGTTGCGCGGGTGTCATTTTGTTGTTTTCATCTGCGAGAAGTCGTGACATTTGGCCGTAGACGGCAAATACGACCGCGTTGATGGGCGCATTGCTTACGATGGGACTCAACATGCCTTTGTAAAACCCTTTGACGCCTTCAGACGCTGCGAGCGCTTGGCAAGAGCCTAGAAAACCGAGGCGGTTCGTTGGACTTTGTGTTTGGAGCATCACTTTGATCGTGTCGAGCGGATGACCTGCAACAATCCCCGCGACGCCGCCGATGGTGCCCGCGTTCAAATCTTTCGCAATTTCGATCCACTCCATGTCGCTTAACCGTAGTCGTACACGCAATAGCAATCCCCGTCCGAGTTAGCACCGCAACGGAACCCTGGCATACAAGTTTATCGGCCGCTTCCCACCGATGTGCCCACGATGTGGCAATTCCAAAAATGGTCGAAAAATAAGAAAAAATCAAAAATAGGTGAGAAAATCAACCAAACAATTCTTTTTTATTTTTATTTTTCTGGCATTTTATATCTTTGCACCCATTTTTCTCTGAACTCTGTGGGTGCTTCGATACATACAAAAATTCATATAAAATGCAAGAGCGAGAACTCAGCCAAGGTGACCCAGCCAGCTCCTGTGGATGAGAGAGGAGACAGAGGATGATTTAAGGAGCAGCAGGAATGGCACGGTGAGTTGGTGTTTGAAGTTGACAATGCAGAATTTTAATCTTCCTCCAGTGTGCAACGGCTGTAATTACCTTAATTCAGACTTATACGAGATTTCAATCTAAGAACTGTCGACAGCTTGCTCTCTCTCTGGTGATGAAACGCCTTCAACTATTAGAGAGGAGAATCATTGCAAGGACTAGAGTGAGTAAGAAGTCGTTCACATGCAGCCAAGTGTTTGCTTCTTGTTGGAATATCGATGACTACACTTGCATTTAAATTTGTGGGAGAGGCCACAATCGAAAATCTGGTCTCGAGCATCTCGCCACCAGAAGAACTATAAAGCCTGGACATGCAACTAATGCTAAATGTGAATGCGCCATCGCTTGCATCATTATCATCTCCAAGAAGACCAAGCGTGAATGCGAAATCGCTTGGATATTCTCATCGAGGGCTGAGTGAGTGTCTCTCACGGTGGAGAAATCTTCTGTACTTGGTTAAGGGAACTGACGAATATTGGTCCCGTCCTGTTTGACATCCTGAAATCAGGTGGATCGCAGTTACAGTGGAGTTGGCCTCTCTGCCGTGGTTGGTTCGTAAGCTCGACAATTTCATTAAAAGTGGTCAACACCAGCAAAGAAGAGAGAGATGATCGCGGTCCTGGTTGCAACAACCAGGAAATAAAAGTTATTTCTCATCCTTTGATCTCAACTAAAGTAGACCTCATCTTTACCTGTGTAAATTAATATCTTGCACTTTTGAATACTATTAATACATGCATTATCAAAGGAATAACTGTGAAATTAAATACTCTGTCAATGCTTGGTGAATGTCTTTGAGATTTTATCCCCATTACTGCTTTATCATAATATACATAAACATGGCATTCAAATATTTGAGCTAAAGATGTCGCCACAAAAGGTCTCGATCCTCTCAAGCAAAGAAATATTGTGAATTCCGTCGAAATTTGCCGTTAGGCGAAATCGCCCATGAATCAACCAATACATTTGATTGGACAATAATAAAAATATCTACCAATGAGAGCTTTCAAATTCTTGAGGCATCAACGCAGAGTTGTTGGACCTGGAACGCGGAAGCATGCACATGAGAACATCGCATGATTGTAACTTCGCGACCACAGCAATACATCTATTCAGTCTTTAGTACCAGCATGTCCTCTCTGCACACACAGTTTATCACTGCTTATTATACAAGTAAATCTAGTCGCAACCCCTCACGTTGTCCACAAGTCTACCCGAACGACGCGACGCGCGGTCAGTGACGTTCATGCACAGTTTGAGGCTAAGCATAGGCACCATCCTCATCGAATGTTGGCACTCGATTAGGACGGTGATTTTTGCATCGATGCTTTCGTGAAATGCACTGATGCAGGAGGGTGATCGCGCTTGCCGATCTGGAGGTCTTCAACTTGAAACAACAGAGAGGAAAACCTCTTATAATGAATAATATATAGAATTTAAGAGTTCGGGCGATTGCCGGGTCGATTTGGCCAGGTCGATTCAATGAATTGATCGAGGAAATTTCGAGTGGAACCAGAGTTGTGATACGTTACGATACGTTATTATATATCGTATTTTGGTACGGAAAATTCATAACGTAACGTATTCCGTTATATTTAACGTAACGTAATACCGTATTACGTTTTGATACGTTATTCTAGTAATGCCTTCTTATATTTTACATTGATTGATGGTGAGCCAAGATCTATTCACTAGACGAAGTCCATGTGTGGACTGAGTGATCTCTGTTGACGTAGACGAGTTGCTGGATACCAAACGGGATCACCATGAGTTCGTAAACTGTGTAGTTATATTATAACTACACAATAAACGGTGCCAGAGTGGACAACTTCAGTGTGATGAAGGTAGGATTGCTTTCTGCACGCGATATTGGGCTATCTGCCCTGATGCGCTTTAGATACCATGGAGACGTTTGTGTGTACTGCACATGTACATGACGAATTGTGCTGTCATTCATTTATGGGCAAGAACTCCATCAGCAGCTTGAGATTACTGGGTAGTATATAATCTTTCATTGATTATTGCAGAATGCACGATTACATGATACAACACACTCTATTGCATCACTTTATATAAGCTAGTCTATTATTAGTGGGGCGTCTGGCTTGCTGGGGAATTAAGAGACTGGGTTGCAGATGGTGAAAAGCGTTATTTTAGCCTCATGTTACCACTGAAATCCATGAAAATGCTGAAATTAATTGGTAAATATACCTTATAACGTAAAACGGTATTACGGTAACCAATAACGTACGTAATGAAGTACGTTATAATTATATCGTATCGTAATACGATTCGAAATAGCGTAACGTAATACCGTACATTACGATATTTAACGTAACGTATCACAACTCTGAGTAGAACCCACAATATTCCCATAGCTGCTGACAGACTGCCGAATTTCAAATGTACTCTATAAATTTATTTACTGTGTATATAAATTTTAATATGATTTTTAGATATATTCAATTATACAGTTAACACTATTGGACATTTGCAGTCGTTAAAAGTTATGCCTCATATGGATATACAAGCATATCTCTCGAGAATTCACTTTAAGCTTCATTACATCCAAGTGACGCTCCAGTTCCATCGTCTGAGAGGGCCGCCAATGCCGTTGTCTCGCACGAGAGCGCCGTTTCGACCTCCTGACAGGCCCATGCGCGTTCGTCAACTGTAGAATCTCTGGCGCAAGTTGGACCTGAAGCAGACAGCTCTAGAACAAGAAGAGGATCGGGGACCTGTGGCTCGTTGTGAGAGAGTCAAAGCCACACGAAAGTCGCAGCGTCGCCACGATTTTCAAGTCGCACTCCATGGTAGAGCCACACAATCCGCGACTGAAACGGACGCGGTTTGCGACTTTTACCAGCAGCTCGATCAGTTCTCCATGTCCAACGCTCGCAACGCAACGAAACACCAGCAGAGAGTGCGTATTTCAAATGCTGGTACGAGCAAAACAAAGCCAAAGTCCTCGCGCAGAGGTTAAGTTTTATGCCATAATTCGTAAACTTTATCCAAGTATTAAAGCTAACAACCAACACAAAGGACAGTCAAACTTGGTGGTTCCAATTTTGAACTCTGTCTCTAGACTTTCGTCCTTAACTCTTATCATCATCGTCGTCGATTTGATTCTTATGGCTTTTATAAGTTATCGGGATGACTTTTATCCGCAATATGAAAAATGGCCGTTTGGTGGCATGGATAGACTGGGGAAGGTCGCCAAATGGCCACGATCTTTCTGGAATTGAAGCGCGTGGCTTGGCCATCCATTTCAGCGTGGATTGTACATGGATTGTTGCTACCAACGTGGCCAAGAACGCACCGGGAAAGCGCGAAATCTCGTTCGAAAACAACACCGCAACACAACCCTGGACAGTCTTAACATACCGATGACGGCGGCATTTATAAACGATAGCTCTGGCTTCTGAGAGCTGTAATGGCAGCAACAAATCACCCAACGCTGTCGCCGCCACAGACTGAAGTTGGAGCTTAAAGATAAAGATAAGCGTATATTTATTATAAATAGCAAGCCACAACTTTGGATGGTTGTGGTCAATTGAGGATGAATTGGAGGTTCATTTGAGGACACGGCGGCGGTGGTTTTTGAACTTGCTGGAGGATTTGGATGGCTTGGAGCCGTCGACGCCGTTCTCGCTCGTACGCTGTCCATCTTTCTTTGTTCTGTTGGTGGTACGCTTTGACCCTGGCCATGGCTGCGGGGGAAATTACAAAGTAAATTTGAGAGCAGGACGAGCGCCACGTGGAGGTAGGTCGCGGGTTGTCTGGCTGTGAAACATTCGTTTGAGAAACTCGCAGCGTCATGGATTGGAAACTCCACGGACGGGCGGCGTGGCACCTACAGACCCCCCCCCACACACGACAAATCCAACGTGCAGAGACGCAAACCCGCTGCGACCTGTCTGTCATATCCTCTCGGTTGTTGGCGTCGCGACCGCCTGCACAAAACTCTTTTCCAGCCCTTTTTATCCCCCATAAGCGGTTTAAAACGTTGCTTTTATTCAAGCTCAGTAGGGCGACCAATCTTGTCGCGATTGCGTTGTTTCACAAAGCGCAACACAAGCACGTCAGCCAGGCACTTACGATGGAATGTAGCACAGGAAAGCGACAGAAGTACCAACGTCTCCATCCTCCAATAAAGAGGAATATCCGCGTTCTTCTCCTTAACTTTGAAGGAGCTAACCTTGACATTAGTCTAAAGGTTACCTCATTATAATGAACTTTGATTGGCTAAAATGTTTTGAATTTATTGAAATAACGTGATTTGATTGGTTAAAATTGAATGAATGCCTTTTGAGCATACGCGGATAAAGCAATGAAGCGAGTTGATTATAAATATCCGAGGGCACTCGGTGCCATCTAGTTGAGTATGAATTGGAGGTTCATTTGCGCGCACGGCGTTGGGTTTTTGATGTCTTGGAGGACTTTGATGGCCTTGAGCCGTCGGCGGCGTTCGCGTTCGTACGCTGTCCGTCGTTCTTTGTTCTGCTGGTGGTACTCTTTGACCCGTGCGAGGACTTTGTCTTTGTTTTGCTGGTACCAGCTCTTGAAATGCTCCTTGTGCTGCTCGCGGTAGAGCTTTTGGCGCTGGAGGACTTTGGCTTTGTTGCGCTGGTAGTAGTCGCGGTCGTACGCTGCTTGTTTCGTCGGGCATGGCTTGGTCATCGTCGAGGCAAATTGGAAAATGATCTTTCGATGGAACGCGCTACAAGAACTCGTGCAGGTTTAGTTGTATCGGGTTGTCTTCCACAGACACTGGATTTGAAAAGATAGCCAGTGGGTCATGATTTTTGGACTACTCTGCGGTATGTGTTGGGTTGTCCTTTGGGATAGTATTGGAAGGCCGCAGCAGCGCTGCCGACAAGTTTTCGTTGTCCAACAGGTCGAACGACGCCATTTTAAAGCAGTCACACACCCGCTTGTACAAGCTCCAAGAGGCTTAAAAGATCTATAAAAGTTAATGGCCTCCACGGTGTGTATTTAACGGTGTATTTCAAAATACACATTTCTATCACAGCGTTTTTGGTGCAAAACTACACAAACTATCGTGTTTGCAATAGGACAGCAAGGTTTTCAAGCTTGGAGATGGCGTCCTGCTCAGTCGCATGGCCGTGTTTTCACTACAGATGACCCACAAGTACAACCATGATACACCATCAGCAATGTGTGTTTGTGTGTGTGGTTTGAATCACGACGACGGGTCTAACGACGAGCAAGTTGGTGATTTCAGATAGAAGCCACAAACGAATGATCGAATAAAATGTTGGGAAAAAGCTTGGAGAACACGGCGAGTGACTTCAATCTCGCCATGAAGTTGTTCGCCAAAGCGAAAAGTTTCCCGCTAGCTACGAAAAAAGACTGATAGATCATGGCTTAACTCACGTCGCGGCGGCGGCCTGACGCTCTCTCGGTCGTCGTCGGCATGGCCAAGTCAAGGCATGTGGACGAGCCTGTCTGACGCCATTCGAAACAACGACAGGCCACCCTTGGGGCCAAAATCATATACCAGAGTGGACACAATGCAATGTCTCGTTGAGTTCTTCACGCCCAGACCGTGTTGTCGAGTCCATTTGAGCACGTTCTTGTCGACAAGACAATCAGTAGAGCCGTGGAATCGATGAGGGAGTATAGAAAGCCAAGCTGGGCCAAGAAAAAGGTTGCGAATCGAGCCATGGAGTTGTCGAAGGTCGCATATCAGTGCTTCCAATCCGTGCACATACAGGCGCGTCTGGCTTGCCACGAAAGATAGACCAAGGTCGCAACAATTCTACAATCGACCGACGCTTTCATTACAGCACTCGTCAGACGCATGACACGACAACAACCCACCAAAAGGGACCATGGCGCTCGTCCATGACCCGACTTTGGTTGAATTCCACCGCCAATTGAGCTAGAACTCACCCTAGCGCCTTTAAACCAGCTTCATCATATACCATGGCTGGTATAAAAGCTCATCAAGAAGGATAACTCAATAAGAGAGCAAGATGTCATCATGCAACTCAGGCTTGGTGAAATACAACTTCATAAAGTATAAACAGGTTAAATATAATATTACACAGTTATTATTATATAGTATTAGTAGATTGGCATCGGAAAGGTAAGACCTCTGTCTTTGCATACATAATAATGTATTATTTGACAAAGGTATTAATTCTAAAGATTTTCGTGGATTGTAACGTTGTTTGATGACAAGGGCTCCGAGAGCCGTGTCAACGTTCAGCTGCAGCTTTCCACTGTACAAATTCGTTGCGACCAAGGTCACCATGATGCGTTGGCTCGTTAGTTCCAACCCAGGCCGCCGTCATCAACACGTTGCGTGTGTGTGTGTTTTCCACCTCCAGCGTCAATCGCGGCGAACGTTCCTTGAAACCTTTCGAGCTCCCAATGGACGATGTCGATCCCATACCATCACGACTCGGACATGCGACACGCTTCGGACACGTATTTAGAGCATTTAAACGGATTAAATACTATTTTCCGATAAAGTGTGATATATTGCTCCACAGGCCTCGTCAGGGAGCGGCACGGCCTAAAGGCCTACCTGCCGCTTTTCCCGACGAGAATAAAATAAAGATCATTTGGTTAACACGAGAGGCTTAGATCCGCGCTCTCGTCCGGCCGCGCTTGCGCAGACGGCCTCCCGGGCGCTCGGGGCCAACACGAACGTACCTATTTAGTGCCTATACAAACCACAGGTATGTCCGAGCATATCCAAATCTTCGGACAAAATATGTTCCTGTTAAGTCCAATACAAATGTCAAGTATGTCCATATTTTCATTCTCAGAAATTGTCCGATAAGTGATCTTATTCTACCATATGAACCCAGAAATGGACAATTGAAAAGTGTGATATTTCAACAGATACATGGAAACAGTTGGATAAATACTTGTCTGGACGCTAGTTTAAGATGAACTGCAAGTTCATTTGGGTGCACAGCGGCAGTGGCTTTTGCATTTCATGAAACACTTGGATGGCCTTGAGCCGTCGGCGCCGCTCTCGCTCGTATGCCGTGCGGCGGTCTTTGTTCTGCTGGTGGTACGCTTTGACCCGGGCGAGCACTTTGGCTTTGTTTTGCTGGTACCAGCTCTTGAAATGCTCCTTGTGTTGCTCGCGGTAGAGCTTTTGGCGCTGAAGGACTTTGGCTTTGTTGCGCTGGTAGTATTCGCGGTCGTATGCAGCTTGTTTCGTTGCGCACGGCTTGGCCATTGTGGTGGAAATTGGAAAATGAGATGTTTCGTGGAAAACGCAAATACGTATTCAAATGGGTTGTTTTCCCCTCATCCATTGCGGCGCATTGCAAACAGCTTGTGGCGCAAGACTCTGTATGTGTGTGTTGGTTGGGGGGAAGGTTCCCACGAAAAAAGAAGATGGATGATGGGTCGATTCTGGCGAATGTTTAGAGCCGCACAAAGCGCCACAACGAGGCGGCAATTGTGAAAAAGGCAACAATCCCAGCACAAAACTCGTTGGAACGAGCTCGAGAAAGGCGAAAGCGACCCGACAGTCGCCTTGCAATGCTGGGAAATGGCCCAAGTCGTACTGTTCATTCCGTGCATGGTACATACCATGTGCGTCCATTGCCATGCGATGCAAAACGCCCAACGCTGCGACCGCAATACACCGTCTCTTTCTCCCATCGCCCAGTAGTTGCCTCTCGGGAGCCATCGATTCCAATTCCTCAAACACATCGTGGCAATCGCCACGAAAGCTCCAACATTCCAGTGTACCCATTTCACAATCTCTATTGAAAATGAATATCCTTTGATAATTAATATTATTAAATTTAGAAAAACTCGACGCTTTGGACTGTGTGATGCAGGACGGAGGTCTTGGATGGAAACGAAAGCACAAGTTTGAAGAGGATTGCATTTACTCACCACTGGAATAACGTGGAAAAGAATGCACAAAAAGTGACACAGCCACGATACACTCGTGAGGTCGACCAACCATTGAGCGCTTTCCAACAATAAGGCAGGGGGGCCAAATGACGCTGGATTAGACAGACGCATGTTCGACAGTCGGGACAGTTTCCAGCTCCAAGAACTGCAGTCTCCACGCTCTGTCCATGTATGTAGTTGTTATTGCAAGTCTGTTTTTCCATTGTTTGATGTTGTACAACATCATTTGAATATATAAATGAATATTCTGTTATAATAAATAAATATACTGTTAAAGTTGATATTTGTACTCTAGCGTCTCTCCTTGAGGTTACGTTTCTGGCACTGTTCGTGGAACGAGCGCAGTTGTGACACATCATTGCGTGTTGATGGGCGCCAAGGCGCAGCCACAATGAAACCACGGCAAGGTAGCCTCAATCGTTCGACTTAGTTGGGTTTCGGAACTTTCCCCCACCCAGGTCCCTCGTCGTCCATGCGTTTGAGATTCTTCCTTGAGGCTTGCACTCTTTCCCGACGACAATGTGCAATTCCACACCCAAATAATCTCGCAATTGAAAGCCCTGCGGTGTTGTAAGTCTTTCTATTTCATTTTGATCGAGTTCTAATGCATTTTGAAGCGGCCGTTCGTTGGCGGGGGCGGGGGGGCGTTCACTTGGCGGCCTCTTAAATAGTCTCAGTTGAGAATGTAAGCCAGCGTCATTTGCATGGGCACGCCGCCAGGAGACGACTTGGTCAAGAGCGCCGCGATGGCTTTGATTCGGCGCCGCCGTTCGCGTTCATAGGCAGCGCGTTTGGCTTTGTTGTGCTGGTGGTACTTTCGCACGCGCTGGAGCACCTTGGCTTTGTTTTGCTGGTACCATGCTTTGAATTGATCCTTGTGCTTTTCACGGTAGTCTCGCTGGCGCTGGAGGACCACGTGTTTGTGTTTGACGTAGTAGTCGCGGTTGTACGCCGTCGGTTTGGACATCGTGGACGAATTTCAAAAATGACAAATTCGTGGTCGTCGAGTCACATTTTGGAGGGCCAACTCTCAATCACACACACACAACCGACGTACGACTTGTTGGCTACACGAAATCCTTGCGCGAATTCGATATTTTAGCCTCGCCAGTGCCGCTGAAGTACAGTAGAAAGACCATGGCAAGAGCCACCAAGGCCTCCGTAACGTGCAGCATGACGTGGGGGTTGTGTACGCTTTTGTAGCTCGTTGTGGCTGAAATGAAATCGTACACGCAAGGGTTGGATCCGAGAGTATTTTGCCAACGCTGTCGTCTCGTCTGGTGCCTCTCAACGCCAGAGCACCAACGTGGCAGTAGCTTGAAGATTTGAAGCCAAAACGATCCGAGATTTTCAAAGTCAAGGCTTCGATGCGGACGGAAATACATACCTTGGACTCTAAATCTGGTCGTCAGCGCGCTTTAAAAACGACAAACAAGACAAACTTGATAAGCTTACAACGACCAGAGGGGGCTGCTTTCTATCAGCCACGAATACAATCGACTTTATAAATCGGATGGAAAAAAGTCGAAAGTTCGTGCACTGTAGACCTGCAGGGGAATGTTGAGTGCCTCTAAACATGATGACAACGCTACAAGTCGCTCAAGACAAACTTATAGAGTCCAAAGTGGAGATTAAAATTGCTGGCTGTGGTTTGATGAAGCGGAGATTGTAACGACGTTGCAACGTGAAAGCTGCCACGACTTGAAGTTGTTTGCGACCGTCGAGGTGTAATGTTGTTGTAAAAATCCAACAGCGTTTAGAGGCACGCAGCAGATTGCAGCAGGAAGACACGACGAGTTTCCACTGTGTGATGTTGCGTCCAAATGCCCGCGGAACAACCCCAGCGGCACATTACAACGAGCTACAGTCTGTAGGTTTGCAGGACCTCGAGCTTGAGAGCTGCCTCCTCCCCCCCCGCCTTGGATGAAAGACTACAATCAGGTCGCCGGTTGTCGATGAGAGGATTGCACCAGCACGCCACGCAATTCGAGGCAAGATGTCCATTGGAATCCTCGCAAAGTCGCTTAGATTGCAGCGTTCGGCATCACCTTCCAAGTGGACGTTGGAACATTTGCCGTCCATCTTTCAACGCTTTTCATTCCCTCCAGGTAATAGAAACTTTCATTTTCCATGAATGAACTTGCTATTTTCTTGCACATGAACTCGTTCATAGATAGCCTTTCCACCGCAAACGAGGTAATCTCTCCTTCCTTCGTCGGTGTCATGCCACGAACTTGGCAAAAGTGGCGTGCTGGATGGAGCTTTTATTCCTCACGAGGGATACAGCAAACTGCCGCTGTTCCACTTTAATGACGACATTTTTGCCCAAATGTGTAGTAAAATGTCGTTAGTAATATGAAGCAGAGGAGGATAACATTTACTGTTTATTTTTATATAAAATTAGAAAGGTCCTCGTTAAAGTAAACTTTTAATTTACTTTAACGGTAAATCCACTGAAAGTCAGGAGAAAATTTGATCGCGAGGAAGTTCCATGGCGTTTTCACAGGATGGCGCCGACTGTGAAGTTTGCCGCCAGTTTCATGCAACGGAGCTGCGTGAAAGAGCATTGGCAAAGTGCTTTTATACACCTGGAAGAGAGGATTTGATGGGATTTATAAAGCTATAGCTGGGAGCGTCCAGTGTAGTCGGCACTGAGCGATGGCCAAGTAAATTTCCACGGCAAGTATCGCCCAGATGGCATTCGAGACAGCAATCAAAGCGTCTTGGATAGGTCTACAGTGCTTTATATATATACTTAGTTGTTTAGAATAAATGCCAGCGTCATCTTGGGCGGTTCGACAGGCGACGTTGCGGACACGGCGGCAGCGGCAGCCAGGAGGAGTCGCTGCATTTTTTGTCGCTCCTTGTAGGCTTTGTCGTATGCGTGTCGCTTTTCCTTGTTCTTCTCTCGGTAGATGCGAGCGCGTTCGAGGACTTTGGCTCTATTTTCTTCAAAGTATCGCTTGTGTCGTTGTTTTTCCTTCTCGCGGTTCTTCTCGCGGTACGTTTTTTTATGCTGGAGGACGCGCTCGCGGTTCTTGAGATGCCAGTCGCGGACGTGGTCTTTGTTGCGTTTGTTGTATGCTTGGCGCTTGGCCTTGTTCTTTTCATACCATTGCTTGTAGTATTCGCGCTTGGCGTCGGATGTCGCGGCGCTAGTTGTGGTCGTGGTCATTTTTGAAAATGTCATGGACGAGATCTTTCAAATTGGTTGTGCGCTGAGCCCGCATGCCAACCCATCGACGGCAAACTGCCCATGACCAATCACAGACAGGTCGTCGTGGTCGCAGCACAGTTGGAGCCGCTGGACATGCCAATCGGACGCAAGGAGGCGGCGGCTTTGCCATTTCACTGGCCCAAGGCATGCTGGCGGCACTGCGAATGTTACAGACAATGCAACCAATCAACCGCCGCAGTGGATTTGATTGGGCGCGCTCCACACGCTTACTGCGGGAGCAAGTTTATGTCCGAAGGTCGTTCATCTTCTTGGGCTGTTTATGCGCAGTCTTTACAGTAAGCCATGACGTAGTTTGATGGACCTCTAGCGTGGCAGCGTATGATGACGTCGACGGCGTATAAAGACACGGCCAACAATTGCTCCAAGAGGAAAGTCGTTTCGCAAAGCCGAGTCCATGTACAGCTTGATTCAGCGCGCGTCATATCGACAAAGCACGCTGTGTTCATACATAGCGCCTAGCTTTATTCCTCTAAAGGGACGATAAGTAGCAGTCAGTGCCTTTTAAAGTTAGTGTATCTCCACCGTCAATGCGATTCCAAGCAGCATACAAATCGTCACAGAATGGTACAGCAACGGGCTACATAGCAACATACGCTGGGCAGGACGATGCTGGGCATACTATTCGCTTATCTCGTTAGTTTATCGACGCTTGTTTAGCCACCGACGGCCGCATTTCCGTGGATGGTCCAGACTGGAAAGTCTGCAACACAATTTAACCCCTGCTCCCCCAAAACACTTAAACCCCGAAAGGAGCAGGGGTTTAGCGCTTGTCAAACCCCTACACCCCTTAAACCCTAAACCCCTTCAACCCCTGCACCCCCGTGGCTACGTTTGTCTTGAAATGTCCCACGCGGCGGCCAGCGCGGTTGCCAGCACGAAAGTCGGCTCCTTTGCTGAATTGTTTTGTAACTTGGGTGTTTTGTCCAGCGCACTGTAATGCTGGCGTCTGGCGTGACTCATTTTCCTCGCTAGCCGTCCTTATCGAGGCTCGCCGACGTCTCTCACAGTCGGCGGTGGCTTTTTTCGGATCGTCTTTGCCTTGGCCGGGTCTCTGGACGCCGTCGCCGCTGTGAATGTCGTCGCTGTGAACGTCGCCGACCCACATTTACACGAACACGAGCTTGGATATGGTCTTGTGTTCCTCTAAACCAGCTGCGAAATGTCCCACGTGGCCAGTGTTGACGCCGCCGCAATGGGCCGACGAATTTCAAGGGATGGACCGGTTCCGTCCTGCCCGACAAGCTACGAGCCATCGAATGGACTTGGCATGGTACAACATGGCCAAAGCCATCGCTTTCGCCGCGAACGGCGCCGTCTAGCGCGAGATTTCCATCTTGAAACATACAAAACGACGATGCAATTAACTTAAGCGCTCAGTGGTGGCGCGGTTGGCTGGCTAGACGAAGAACAACGAATATGTTTGGTGGTGGGGCAGTGGCTCGACGTACGCGGGCGGCGCGGGATGCATGAGGAAGGACAAGCTCATTCTGGACGACGTGGGGTCGTCGTCGGAAGACGTTGGCGACGCGGCGGCCGCAGCAGCCTGTTTGCGCTTTTCCTTGGTTCGTCGGTAATGGTCTCGTTTGTACTGGCGGCGCTGTTCTCGGTGGATTTCTCGGTACGCGGCGATCTTCTCCCGGTTCTTCTCTCGCCACTGCTGCATGCGTGCGTTCTGTGCTTCGCGATGCGTCGCGTTGTATTCCTTGACGCGCGCGATCACTTTTTCCTTGTTGCGCGTGTACCATGCTTTAAAGTATTCCTTGTCTTTCGTCGACGTGGCCATCGTGGTGGGAATCTCGAAATGACTCGAGACGACGACGGCAGCGGTGCTAGAGGATGGAGAGAGTGGCATGGCCATGGGCGGCCACTTTCTGCTTGGACAGACTTGAAATGACATTCAAAGCACGGTCGAATCAAATCGCGAGCTCCCGCCGGACAACTCTCTGCGGCTGTATTGGGCCGACAACGACTCCATGTCCCATGAGCTGGCCGCAGCGCTTGGCCGCGGCATGCCACCGCCACGTTCCAAGCTATAAACTCTCAAAGACATTCCAACACAAGCTTTACAATCTACGAGGCGGAAAGACGGCGGCGGCGGCGGCGACGACGACGGTTGCAGTGCAACCTCCCGACCATGGTGAGATTGGGAGCGAGCTTTCAGGGCTTTGGATAAAGAATCGGATTACACCGGCGTGGCGGCAACAGTCGTAATCCACCGAATCTTTCGGAGGAGGCACCGCAAGACGGAGGAGGACCACGACACGTGGTTCAACGCCCTCCTTTGGCGCTAAGGAGAGGCTGCACAGTGGCCGCCACGAACTGCTGATTCGACTTGTTCTTTCTGTAACAGCAGACAGATCCTCCTCACGAGTGTCACCTCCGCCGCCACCGCCGCTGCCTGTTGCTAGAGCCAAGAGGCGATCGATGGTGGCGTCAATCAGCATCAATCAGCACGCGCAGACGTGTCGATCGTCGGTTGAACGACCGACGTGTCCCAACCCGGCGGCGGCCATGCAAGATGGCAACTTGAAATTGCGACCATCTGCGACTGGATAAGGTTGTGTGCTTTTCTTCCGTCGGCTTGTCACTGACGACAGACAGCGACGTTGCTACACATCTTTGAACTGATCGTTCGGACCGTCGCGGTCACGGTTTGCAACGCATACCATGCGCCGCCGCCGTCGCATACTTGGCCGCCTCCACTACGTACACCGCTCTGGCCGCAGCTTCACTTGTTTGGCCGCCCCCACAACATTGCGATCTTCGCTCTGGCCGCAACTTTAACATTCTTAACCTTCTGGCCGAGGAGACGGCCCAGATTCACGAATTGCTGGTTGAAGTTGTAAAAGTTATCCTCCTATGCTGCTTTCAATGTGGGCGATATGGCAAATTTAAAAAAATTACGCCCGTGGCTGCGCTCTTGCAGCGCTGGGAACGAACGCTCGTCTTATCGTCGGCTACACATTGGATAGCATCGATATCGACCGCGATCTTATCCTTCACGGAGCTTCATTAGTTGGAGAAAGAGTTTATGGAAGAAACACTATGGAAGAGGAGATTTTGAATACGGTATTCATTGTACTGTGTGTGCATTAAAGGAGACGAAAAGGAGACTCGGTGAAAAATTTCATAGTCGACGCCGGTGTTTGCATGTCGAATCTCACGTGATGTTGAGGATGGGTTCTATCACTTCCCGTGGCTGGTTGAGGAGGGCGGCTGGCCTGCCATCAGGCGTTGGACAGCTGAGCTGAAAATTATCGATTGTTGTTTGGTCAAACCAAATGATGTGTGCGGTTTTGTCGCAACGAATGTCAAAAGGAGACTCTCGTCTCCTTTTTTATCTCCATAATGCGTGATTTGGCAATAATTCTGAAGGCCAATCTGGTCCTGCGACAAGTTTGACGTCAGACGGCTTATTCCACATGGACATTCCGCCATCTCTTCACGTATCGGCGTCGACATAGGAGCCTTCGAAGCTTGCAGAATACGCGATTGCTCTCCTCGCAGCGGGCTAAACTTGGAGGTCTCTCTGCAATCTATGTTGCGCAGTAAATAAAGTAACGGGCAGCTCTCATATAAATATATTAATAGACAATGGTTCGCACTATCAATCGTCTGCTGGGTTGAGCAATTTGGCCAGCGATCGCGGCAGCGGTGGACTCTTAGGCTGAAGCGCACCATCGTGGTTGTTGTCTTTCGATGCAGTTTTCTTTTGATGCCATCGTTCGCGCTTGTACGCTGTGATCTTGGCTCGGTTCTTGAGGTAATATGCCTTGTGGATGGCGCGGATCTTTTCGCGGTTGCTTTCGCGGTACATGCGTTGGTTCTCGCGCACTTGGTCGCGGTTACGTTCGTAGTACGTCGGTCGGTCGATCTTGCCGTCGTCGAGAGGCACAGGCGTGAAGATTTGCGTCTCCATCTTGGGTTGTCGTGTTGCGTCCAGTCTGCAAGTTTGAAAGTGACAAATCCGCGACGCCCGTATCTATCCAGAATTTTTATTACTTTGCACTTTGTATTGTAGGACTACGCCGGCCGAATCGGTCGGGTCTGACGTTTTAACGCATTCTGACGTAAAACGGCTATTTTTCGATTTATTGAGACACAGCCAATCAAATCGCGTCAATTTCACAAAACAGCCAATCAGATGTCAATATGACTCCCCTCTCGTTTTATAGAAGATTTTATTTAAAATGACGGAGCGGACACAGATTCCATACAATTTTCAAGTGAAAATTGAAAGGACGCGCTCATTAAAATTCTCCAAAAATAAAAAGTTGCCATGCTTATCGCCCCTTCAGCCCTTCTAAATGGGGTAGGATAAAATTATCCCCCGAGGCTAACCAATGCTCTTGACGTTGACGTTAGATCTATTGACGAGAGCTCCAAGCTCTCATCTCGCTGACGAAAGCGTTGATTTCGTAGCCTGATTTGATAACAAACGACGATATCATTGACGTCAATTATTCGAGCCGCGAGATTGCTAAAGTCGGCGATTGACCAAAGCGACTAGCTGAAGGCTGGATGCAATCGCATGACTCTGTACCTTGCTCGGGGACTGTCAATGGAATGCAAACTCGCTGGAGCTGGAGACGACTTGTACTTAAATCGTTGGCGAGTGCGTTTTATACTTCTAGCCAAATTCGAGAAAGAGTGAAGAAAAGGATGTGTAAAGAGTCCAAGTGGAATCGAAGTTTTCACTCCGCCATGTGGTGTTTACGACGGTGACGTAGTTTGCACAATGAAGCAAGTTTCAAATCGCAATCTCTCTTTGCCAGCCATCTTCGATTGAATTTAACGAGGATGGATCGATCGTTTTGTCTCCTTTAATTCGTCTCGTTTTTTCAAATGAAAAGGACTCGCGTTTTGTCGCCTTTTTGCAAAAAGCAGTCCGAATTTGAGACACCCTTTGAAGAAACACAGATTTGAAAGGTGAACAAACAACGCTGCTGCAAAGATGGGGTTTCATCTCACCAGGTGGGAAGAGAGAGGAGGTTTGTGATCCATGTCCATGAACGGAACGTCACGCATCCATTACGCCGGGAGAAACGAGGCGTCTTTTGACAAAAAAATCCTGGCGACCAGTCCTTTCACTTGAATTTTGTAAACAAATCTCGATGCCCATACACGTGTCCAGTCAAGAATATTCTGGTCAACCCACAATTAAACTTCAATAAAGTATACTTCCAGTCAATTACTACTGTACATATCACGAAAAAAGGTCACCTCCAATGTCGTTGTCGTCGAATCACTTGCATGGGTTCAACAGCACAGCCAAGCTCATACGATTGTGTGGCTTGGAGCTGCTGCTGCTGCTGCTGCTTCTGTCGTCGTTCTTGGCCGTGGCTTTCTTTTGATGCCACCGTTCGCGCTTGTACGCTGTGATCTTGGCCCGGTTTTTCAAATAGTATGCTTTGTGAATCGCCCGGATCTTGTCGCGGTTGCTTTCTCGGTAGAGCCGTTGGTTTTCGCGCACTTGGTCGCGGTTGCGCTCGTAATAGCTTGGTCGATTCGCGTGGTAGCTGTCGTTTTCGTCGTTGGGACCGAGGTCAGAATCATGGCGGAAGGCGATGGATGTTGTGAGGCAGACGCCCAAATTCGACAATGCCATTGTTCCGCATTTCTTCGCAATAATTCCGAACTTGGCCCGAATGCCGGAGTAATCGATCCCATGCGGTTGACACAGGCGTGTCCTATGAATCGCGCCTATACCGGCCCATGACATGTGCTGGTTGTTGACAAAACAAGCGCCACTTGTCCAGCGTTTGCTCCATAAACAGAGACTCCTTTCTCTGCCGCAGTGTCGGCATGACAGCAGGAACGTTTTCATCGTTGGCGTCGAGCCTGTCTTTGTCCTGTGGCCTGTCGTTACTCCAGCAGTGGCAGAGACGGCCTGTTTTTATTTTAGCCAATCAAATGCCTTCAAATCATATTTCAACCAATAATAATCAAGAAAGTAAATAGAATACAAATTTCAAGAGAAAGAGTGATCATCCCACGGCGAACAGCCAAAGCGGATGGCACAAATCTCAAGCGACGGTTTATGCACAACCACCAACTCTGGATCGTTCCTTCAATTGTTTCAGCCGATGGATCACCCAAGAACAACAGTCGGACAGCCTGATCTGCTGTGTACAAAGAACGTTGCCTTGTCAAAACCCGTTGGACAAATTTAGCCACTTGGAGTGCGACATGCAAATGCAACGTTGTTGCGCCGGCGCAGACATCGGCAAAGGCGTGGCCAACGCTCCTCTCTCGGCAACGAAATGGACGCACGACGGCAAGTGCATACTGGCATTTCATGTATTTAATTCACCTTGTATATCATAGATATAATATAGGACGGTCTTGGCTGTCGGTCATTCTGCTGGGTTGAGCAGCGCAGTGAGACTCATGGCCGAGTGGGTTTTGGGCTCGTTTGGAGTGTCTTGGCTCGCACTACCTTTGGCTGCTGCTGCTGCTGTTTTCTTCTGGTGCCATCGTTCCCGCTTATAGGCTGTGATTTTCGACCGGTTCTTGAGATAATAGGCTTTGTGGATCGCTCGGATCTTGTCGCGGTTGCTCTCGCGGTAGAGCCGTTGGTTCTCGCGGACTTGGTCACGATGGCGCTCGTAATATGTCGGTCGATCGTCTTGGGGATTCAAGAGCAAGTCATACGGTTGCTTTGTCGTCATGCTACGACCTTCTCTCCAACGCGCAGACGGTTCCAAAATGAGAGAAACGAGCCGGCCAGCCACAGATGTCCAGAATTTCGTCGACCTTTCAATAAAAAAACGTGCAAAATTGCCCATTGAGACAGAGCCACATTGCTCCTCTGACTGCACTTCCACTGCGAATCCAAGGAGAAACAACGCAAAGGTGGCATTTCCAAGATCTGTAAAGCTTGCGTCTGGCATCTGTGTCCAAGCTGGCTGAGGCTGTGGCGTGATTTAACGCATCGCGGCGGCGTGTCTGAGTCGACCAAATGAGGCTAAAGATGTCCCAACGTTTGGATTACCCCGGCCTTTTCGTCTGGGTAACTCAGAACCAGTCAACTGTATTTTACTATTCTTGAATCGATAACGAAGTCGAGAGAAGACGAGACTGAGGAAGGTTCCACGAGGCTAAAGTAGGCGCTATCGATCGTTTGCAGCTCCTTTCAGAGATATTGGAGCCTGATGGCCCTTGGTAGCCGCGCTTTCGCCGCGTTTTTCATCCATGAACTGATGGTTTACAGTGCATGTCATGCCAAAATGTCGCCATGGAGAAAACGCATGGAGGATAACTTTATCATCCAATCCGTCGTGGGCATTTTCACCATATCCAACGACATAACGCCCGACTCTTCAAGGCGACACAACCAAGTCGATGAGAGGCCACTGGGAGGCAGCCATGCGAAATTCGCAAGAGTTTTACGACGGCCGTCGAGAAGACGAGAAGCCCAAGATGGATAGAGAGAGAGAGGGGAAAGAGATTTCAGCTGAGCCACACGTTTGGAATTATCGCGTGGCGGTTCGAGGAAAGGAAGAAACTGCAAGGAGAAGCGTTGTAACCTTCTATACTTGGCACACGATCAAGCCGACGCATGATCTCCGCCATGGTTTCTTTTTCTTCTCCTGCCGCAGCGGCGCCAGTCTATCAGAGGTGTCACAACGTTTCGCTGGGCTTCCTCGATACAGCAGGCGAGTGATCACTGACCCAACAGCGTCGTACGACTACCGGTGGTTCATCTGCGGTTGCTTCCTCAGCGTGTAGGGCAGGCAGCACTTTGACCCACAGTCGACGTGACGGCATGGCATGCTAGCCGCTGCCTCGTTGCTCTCGTCGCTGTCCACTAAATTGCGATCGTGGCTATCGAGTACAAGCTTGTCGACCACACGACACGTAAATCTTGTGAGTCACCTCAGTCTTTCCTGGTGTCGACTATGAAGCAAGTCGTGGGCTCAAAGTCATTTTTGTGAGCTTTGCCATGACGATGCCGTCTTGTCTTTTTAGCTGGTTAAAGCTCCGACGCCCAGCGCTTCCAAAAGGAATCAAAACAGTTCGTAGCTCGTATACTCTATGTCAGTCCAAGTCCAGAGAGGTTCTGGACTCCCGACACGGCAGGACAAGGCTGCAAGCTTTGTCTCTGCCGGCCATTGACGCTAAAGCTCGGCAAACTCTCAATGGAGCAGTCCATTCTGGTATGAAACGAGTGACGACAGATTTGAATTATGCTAACTATAAGGAGATCTACGGCTACGAGAGCAAGAACGCCATCTCCATCTTATGCGACGATTGCGCTGTGGAGGGTAAGCCCTCGCGCTGGACAGTCGGATGGAGCAGACTCGCCATGGCCAGCGGACTGCTCTTCATCGCTTGCTTGGATCTGTACTGGGCTTTCACTCTGGCTTTGTTGCGCTGGTAGTATTCCTTTGCTTGGGTGACGATCACTTCTCGTCGTCTCGCGTAATATCCTTTCCTCTGCGCTAGAATGCGCTCTTTGTTTCGCTGCTTGTACGCGCGGTTCGTCGCCGCTTTTCGATCCCGATGCGCTTGGTTGTACTCGCGCTGCTTCTTGGCAATGTGCTCCTTGTTGGCTTCGTAGTAGGCTTTCACTTGCGCGAGCGCCCGCGACTTGTTCTTGGCGTAGTACGCTTGGCGATACTCCGTTCGACTGGTCGACGACGTCGTCATGGCGCTGAAAAAATTGAAATGGCCACGCAAGTCCACGGGCAATCCTTGCCACGCACCGTGCAATTGTTGACAAAGTCGGCGGCAAATTGCCTGCAATTGTTGCGTTCGGCCGTGTCAATAATTGTCGACGCCATTTTTCGGGAGGCTATTTATCCTGACTCACCAAAAAGTTATCCTCAAAAAAGGTGAACTGGCATCTTATGCTAAAGGCAACACCAATTATCACAATAATTTGAGCATAATAGCATTTTTAAAATTATGCTGTGCTAGTAAAGGTCATATTTATATTGCAAAAAAATCTTCCAAAATTGGTCGATAATCACAAAAAAGTATTCCAAAATTGGTTGATTATCGCAATAAAAAATAAATTTCGAAGTACTTCTCAAAGTCGTATATATATTTTAGGGAAATGATCCGTGCACCCCAATTTTTGAAACGTGCACCCTCCGGATAATTATCCGGACAAAATATCGTCCGATTTCCAGAGTCATGGTGAAAACCAAACTTTTCCTAGAGAAAAGCTTTACATCGCAACCGTCGGCCCATTTAATCTCGGTTGTTAGGCTGTCTGTTCATCCAACAGCCTAACTTCAAACAGCGCCTTAAATGTCCGGATAATTTTCCGTATGTAGCTGGGGCATTTTCAATATGAGATAGTCCGGATAATTATCCGGATGGTGCACGGATCATTCCCTTGTGATTATTCGTGATTAGAGGCTGGTCGGGAAGCACACAGGATCGAAAAACATGATTGACATAATTATCCGAAAAATTACTAACCGGATAGAAACACGTTTGACTTTGGCACGAAAAAACACACGATCTTATCCGTATTCCGGATAAAACTAGCCAATAATGACCGACTCAATCATGTTTTTTTCTGATCATGTTTGATCATGTGTGCTTCCCGACCAGCCTCTAATGAGTAACTTTCTGGACAACTTTTGGTGTGGAGTTTTACCTTTTCAACAATTTCGTCTCAATAATTGCTGACCTTGACGTCAAAGTGAACTTTCGCAGTCGTCGAAATGGGTTTCCAAGTTACGAATGGACTCAAGTCGACGGAATGTATTCACGCCACAATTCAATGCTTTCTCGTCTTGAGGATAACGTGGAAACAACGACACTGTCAAGTAGAGAGCGTGACTGCTGCCTTTAAACGACAATATTTGATTGTGAAGGCTGGGATCGTATCCCTCATTGCGTGCTACTTCAGTCAACGAGCGTGTCGTGCACAACGAAGCGTCGTGCAATTGTTGATACGGGGATGACTGCGTGCTTGAATCAACAATTGCTGGAGAGGACAAGAGACTGACTGGATCATAGATGCCATCAACAATTGGATGGACTTGAAAGAACGAAAGTCTGCCTCAACTTGCACTCGCGTCACATTTCCACGCGTGGTTCGAACGAGGACGCGGAAGAGGCGGGCCAGCCCCTCGTCCTTGTTCTATCGTTGTGCTAAAGCTCATCAGGATGGCGCTGTTGCTGGATGCGCCGAAAACTCAAAGCGCGTCCATCTTTCAAGCATCGTACAAATTATGACGTTGACGTTAGAAACACTATGAACCCACTTGAATGCATTGGTGAAGAGTCCAAGCATGGATTCAACTCCCAAGACGGAGCAACTCGCAACAGCTCCACGGTGTGAGCTTGGCTTGAGTGATCCGCCCGACCATGCTCGATAAAATGAGAAGCAGGATGAATGCACCCAACAATGTATACGTTTCCAGCAGATGAACGTGGCAAAGATCGCAAGATTTCCGAGCTAAAATGCGATTATTGACACAAGTGGCATTAGATATCGAGAAAAGGAGAATGTGCCATGCCTTTTGCAAGCAGAAAGCTGGACGAAGAGGAAGCGATGATGGAAATCAGGTGGCGGAACCCTCATCATCCCTCCACATTCTGTTATACCCGTCTTGCAATTTCTTGGATTCTGATTGGGTGAGTCTCATTTAATCGAATTAATTGGATAAAATTTCTTTAATTTACGTACGACACTCTTTCACACCTTTCACAGGCAGAACTTTAAACCGAGAGGGTCTGACGATGGTATTCAGGCGGCTGATAGTGCTGCGCTCATGATCCATCGTCCCGAATCAACGATATACTGCTTGGGCTGTGATGATAAAAAATTAGGATTCTGATTGGGCGAGTCTCATTAAATTGAATTAATTGGACAAAATTCATAGACACTGAGACTTTTTGTCTCGTCGTTAGAATGCCACGTCATTCGCGCTCGATATCCTCTTCATTCGTCGTTTATGAACATTGAATTGCGTAATATACATGGGAAGAGCTACTATGCAGATCGGAGACGATTCCCCCGTCGACTGTGATTCCAATGAAAAAAGCATGTGAAAGACTACAAGCTACAATGTATTGTCGGAAAGATCTTTGGCAACTTGGAGATGAACGACTCAATTTTGCTGCAGAGGCGAGAAGAATAGAGCTGCATAGCTGCAGGGGAAAGCATTCAAGCGACCAAGCCGTTGGGGAAGCGAGATGAGCTGATCCTTTGAAGCTTGTGGTGACTTGAACAAAACTGGAAGAACCATTGGGAGCTTCTCTAACTTTTATAGCACTCTAACATGAAGGGACGACTATGGTGGCCTTACGCCCTCGTCTCGATGCATTCCAAGGGCATTAAAGCGCGCCCAGGGTCATTGAAAGCACGAGCCTGGCCGCGATCATCTCGAGCTGCTGCTTGGCTTTCTTCGCCACGATCTTTTTAGACACTTGGGGGAAGGCAGTCGTCGTCAACGTTGTGATGGGTGATGGACTTCATTGAATTTGATTGTGAAGTTCGCAATATTCGAAGTTTTACATTATGAAGCCACGGAAAACATAATCGGACTTATTGCCAATCAGACAGTTTGGTGTTACGTATACAGCGCTATAGAGCGCATCTGTGGCTACATTTTAAGCCTACTTGGGACCCAAGAAGTGAAATAGTCGCTGCGTACCGACGTCCCGAAGTTGACCATCGGCGGACTTTGAAAAAAAATCATTTTTGAGATTTCTGGATTCGTCTTGTGGAGATCTATCGATTGCACCAGTTTAAATCATCAAAAAAGAAAGAATACGACGTTTAAACTTGATTTAAAGATGTCCTAAACATATGCTGTCTTAATAACTTTAATATAATCCAAAATGTCACAAAGGTTGATTTTTGTGTTTTTTGCGAATATAAGATTCCAGAGTTCAAAAGCTTCAAAGCTATCGCTTCGTATAATATGTATAATTCATTGTACAGTACAGTCCATTTGTACACTTGTACTGTACACATGTACTATTGTGTACTGATTAATAAAGCTGCATCTAATAGTTCGAAGTTGATCGGAAAGTCATTGGCATCGAAGATATGACACCCAACGTTGGCAATTTATCTACTACTAGTACGTAGTATATAATATGGAGACGATGCACTCTATGCGTCATCATGCACACGCAACGACAGGAAGGAAGATTTCTTCTGTGTGTGCCAGATGTTTAAAAAAATATATTTGTCCAGTCAAAATGAATTATTTTTGTCCAATCAAGTCACGGTAGGCTTGTGGCTGCCAAAATTCATATTTCCATCGCCGTCTTTGACTTCAAGTGCACAAAGACTGCCTCTAAACAGATTATTTCCTGCAAATTGTCGAGCAAATCGTTTACAGGAAAGAGTTAACGGGAGTTTTACTCATTTGCACACTCTATTTTTTCTCTTAGTTAAAGTAAAGGTGTACCTATTGTGCTAATCGATTGGATTGTACACTGTATTATACAAGTACAAAAATACGTCCATATGAATATACGAAGCCATATGATTCAAAGCCCAATATCTCAGCAATTAATTTTGCGAGGAAGTCCGATTTTGTTTTCCATCCCTTCATTAGTCAAACGAGTTGGACTCTAGCAGCTACTAGTGTTGCATGTTGACGGCCCTTAAAACTCTCTAGAAATTGTCAAAAAGACGAAGCTATCCTTCATCCAATTCAAGCCCAAGGCAACGTTTTCACCTCACGGCTTGGGCTGCTAGTCAAAATGCTATAAATTGTTGGCAATCCATGGATGCAATGGCTTCTTAATGACCAGCGAAGAATGCGTCATTCGTCGGGGATAAATCCACTGGAACGCCTTTCTTGGTGGCTGTGAGTAACGATGGGCGAATCCTACTAATCCGTCGTAAACTGCGCACTGTAGTCGAGGGAGAGCTATTTCAAGTCGCACTGCTTTCCTTGGCGACCTTCTCGATATCGTTGAGGCGGTTTTCATCCAGCAAAAAAGCGCTTTCAACCTACAAAAGCATTATCTCGAGCCTCCGTTGAGCGTTTGCAAGACCCAACGAAAGCGCACAGAAGGTGAAACTCGTTCCTCAATCCCTTGCATATGATCTCACTCGAATCTGTTGCTTGGGTTCAACAAGTTTGGCTCTCACTCGAACTGTCGTCTGGCGATACGTCGCCCCTCGATTGGCTTGGCGCGAGTCAGCAGGCTGTGGAGGTTCAAGCAATCCAACTACAGTCGAAGTTGGGCTGATTCGACTTGTCTTGGCGATTGTATGATCGCTATCGAATTTGTCGGCGCACACGGTTCTGGTCGCGTAACAAACGAACCACCGCAGCGAGTGGGATCGATCGCGTTTACCTTCTATGTCAAGGAACAAACATTGTTTAAATCCACACGATAAAAATCCACCAGCAAAACCAGCAAAGCCAGCCAGCCAGCCATGCACCCAAGTCAGTCGACTTTTTGGAGGGGAAAATGTGAATATGACTGCCGTGGCCACTTGGAGACTATAGCACGAAAGAAGGAAGAGAAGTCGTGAATTATTACGCTCCCCTTCTCAATCCTCAGCTTTTTTTGTTGAAAGTACAGTCAACTCTATCAGTAAGGATCCCTCAGCCAATATTAATTTATAGAGAATTCAAAACAGAAAGGTATTACATCATAAAGTTTCACGATACTGAGGCAATTTCACAATCGAACAATGAGGACAGCACCTCAGCAACATCATCGAAGGCAAAACATATAAGAGGCTTTCAAATATGAGAGGTATAAGAGATTGAAGACATCACGCAATTCAAAAATCTAAATGAATGGTCATTGTTTTGAAGTGGAGTCAATTGATAGAGGCACGTGTGTATTCACTTTCTTTCTTGATTGACCATGCGCCAACATTTGACAATCAAACAGAAGATTACTATAGTCAAAATCCAAGAGCAGAATTCTCCAAACCAAGACGCGTCTCCTTGGCTTGGACACTGATGAATTACAATCCGACAGGAAGCAAGTTCATCCGTTTGCTTCACTCGAGTTGGAAAGAGAACTTTGGTCGTGGTTTCAAAACAAAGAAAAAGACGGCATTGCGTTATCTGGACAAATAATTACCACGAAAGCTGAACGAATTCTACAAAGCATGGGGAATCAGCAAGATTTAAAGCTGTCCAGCGGCTGGTTGACTGGCTTCAAGAAGCGCCACAACATTCGTGAGTTCATTTTGCATGGTGAGAGTGGAAACGCTGACTTAGAAGCAGCAAAACAAGCCGTCCCTGAGTTGATGAAGCTCACTGAATCCTATCAATTGCGAGACATTTTCAACTGTGACGACGGTTTGGTTCAGCGTTCCAAACCGTTGCCTTGCAACAAAACCTAGAGCAGGGAAGAAGCTGTCCAAGAAGCGGGTGTCCGTCTTGTTCACGGTGAATGCTGATGGAAGTGAAAAACTCCCCCCTCTTGTCATTGGATCTGCTGCTCGACCACGCTGTTTCAATGGTAAATCTCCACGGGAACATGTTTTACTTACTGTAGCAACAAAAAGTCTTGGATGACTCGGAGCATCTTCGAGGATTGACTTGAAAACTAGAACGAAGTCATGGCGAGAGAGAATCGCAAAATCTTGCTTCTTCTTGACAATATTTCTACTCATAAAGAAGTCAAGCCCATGAGTAACGTCAAGCTGCACTTTCTACCAGTTAATACAACGTCACTGCTTCAGCCTCAAGACGCCGGCATAATTGCCGCAACCAAAAAGCGTCACAAAGCGAAGCTTATGCAGAACGCTGTTGAAAGATCTGATGCCGGTGTCGTGAACCCATTCAAGTGCACTCTTCATGAAAGCCTACAGTGGTTGTATGAGGCGTGGAGTGAGGTCTCAGCACAAACCATTTCCAATTGCTGGAGGCATGTGCGGTATGTTGCTCAATACGAGCCAGAGGAGTTGCTCGTTTTGCGTTTCTCTGAACTTAACCTTGGGTAATATAGATTTGCAGAACCTTTATAATAAAATATTGTATAAAATATGGAGGTTTATTTATTTTAATGGGGTCCCTACTGATGGAGTTGACTGTAGTCTTTTAACCTTCCATCGGCTGGAAATAGTCGCCATCGTACCACGTGAGCCGAGGCCATGGTCGATACTGTTTTTTGCCAATTAATTGCCACCCATTCAAGGTTTTACCAGCTTGGACAAACTATTTATAAATTTGTATACTCGGTTGAAAAATGGCCAATCAAATAAGTCGAGATAGCTTGATTACGCGACGGAAGGATAAAATTTAGTCCGACAAGGTTTATCTTTCACCCATGTTACTCAACAGACCATCTGGGAAAATTACCCTTATATGCCATCTTGTTTAAACTACCTGTTTCTACAAAGTCAAAAAAGTCATCCTCCACATATACTCGTGAATTGCACCTTTGCTTATAAACCATAGTCGATCTATGGCTCTCCAATGGACAATCATCGAGCTTTATCCTAGTCTATCGAGTCGAATTCGACGAGATGGACTCTAAGTTACGATTCGACGATACGGCGACCTCTTAAACTGTTATGAAAAAACATATAAAACTTATCCTACTATCCTGTAAGCCCAGTTGTATTTCAACTTCGAAACTAACTTCGAAGTTTTAAAGTGTCACCTTTTTCGCCACGACCAGATTTGGGTCTGTGTAAATACTTGAACTTTTCATTTTGCTAGATGGCTGACAAGTGCATGGCGGCGGCCGCTTCGTCTCCGACGCATTCGTCCTCGTCGTCCTCCTCTGCAAGCTCCTCGTCGTTGGACACGAAGAAGAAATCCACATATTGCAAGCAATACTACGAACGCAACCGGGAAAAACGCATCCAACAAAGCAAAGAGTACCAACGTCGAAACCGTGCAAAAGTCCAAGCGTACCGCGAACAAAACCGAGAGAAAGAACTGGCGCGGATGAAAGTGTACAACAAGTTGTGGTACCAACAAAACCGAGAAAAAGTGCTGGCCCGGCTGAAAGAATACCGCAAGAAACACCCCGAGAAAGAAGCCAAGTGGGTCAAAGACTACCGAGAGCGCAACAAGGACAAAATCAACCAACGCAAGCGAGATCGATACTCGCGTCAAAAGCAAGAAGAGGCCAAACCACAACAGCAAATGCACCTCGCCTTCCTTCTCAACGTACCTGAGGAAGTTCCACCAGTGCCCACCACCAAATGCAGCATGGCCTTCTTGCTCAATGCGTGATATTTTGTGTCGGTCTAGTAGTTAAAAACTTGCCATTGTAGTCTATTTTAGTGTACAGTTAGCATAAATGTTTATGTAGAGATCTTTTCTTTAAAATCCTTTATCGTGATGAGCTTGGGGGGCTGTAGCTTTGGCTATGTTGTCTCGGCGATGAAGGGAATTGGACAGCCAATTGCACTGCCAATGGGGCAAGCTGTCGCTTCCCCCAGAGATAAATCACCCAGGTATGTTACATCTGTCCCGACTGGCCGCGCAGAATTTCTTGACCACTGGCCAGCCATATGCTATGGTTAGCTTGCGAGTTTGGTCCAAAGTTTGAAGCCTCTTGGAAGAATATCGCCTTGTATACCAGCAGAGGCCGATTTCAACGCTTGAACTCGTCATCGACAGCGCTTCCAGGGGGCGAAAGAGGCTCTCAACGGGATACGAATCGTCATCGGAATGCAAGGCCAGAGACAGTTCCTCCCGCCAAACCCTTGAACAACACAGTGGGTCCATGGACAAATGTTTACAGCAGCGCCAAACTTCGCTTGGATCTTCGAAGTCTCTGGAAAAACGACGCCGCGCTCGAGCATGTCATGGCCACGCACCACACACTCTTCTGCCTCTGGCCGCCATTGAATCAGTCATCGCTGATTTAAATTGCAAGGCAAGTTCACATTGAAAAGATTCAAGTCGAGTTTAATGTACAACAAATTGTAATCCAGTTTTCACCTCAAATTGCACAATCTCTTTATAACTTATAGCATTCAAATTTATTAATTTTCATCAACAATCAAGTATTGCAAGTCTTAATTCGGATAATATTGAGCATATCAAATAAACTGTCACAATTAATATGTTTGTATTGAGTATAATAGGATATTTTATTATGAGTTTGTGTCTAAAGGTCAGAATGCCACTAATTCGAAATACGTCTGCCATAAACATTTGTAACCTGGTCCTTTACCAATCGCTCAGGCCCTTGTCACTTTGTGCTGGCGGCCAGAGCACGACTCTTTCCATGGCCGCAAGCGATGTGACAAGCCTTGGGTCGCTAAAAGTGCCGCGATTGTTCTGCGAATGGCCACCTTTTTTTTCAATTTTGGCTCAATAAAATCCGTGGACGATAGCATGCCATGCATGGCCGCCTGTGTAAGTTTTCTCTGATGATTGTACAATATGAACAAGTCCAAGCATCGTCGTTTGCGATAACGTCAGGACATTCACATCGTAGCTCCTGCTACACCTGAGCAGCGGGCGATTTAAGATCTGTTTAGCGTGTCTGAAGCGATCCCACGGATGGATTGCCGCCGCTTTATCCTTCCACGTGCATTTCCAATGATGCCATGGCGTTGTGCAGTGGATATTTGCAGTTGAAACACGACCAACACAACGATGTCGGTACAATTGGATGGTCGCTCCATGGTGGTGGTGCGATTTGAATCGATGCTTGACAATCTTGATGAGTCGCGTCGATAGAACCCAAGAGGAGTCGGCGCTCGCCATGGCATCCAATCTAAAAATGCATTTCTTACGGTGGACTTTTGTAAGTCCGGTAGGTTATCGATGCCTTTGAGGGAGCAAACATCCCCTGCCAGCCACGAAAGATTCAATGCCAAGGCTAAAAAAGTGAACACTCTACACAAACGCAGGGGGGGGGTTCGCCGCCAGATTTGAAGCATTTCGTCCTCTTGGTGGCGTTGAAATGCATTGGAAACCTAAAGCTACGGCCGGCCAAAATGCTCCACATTGCGAGTAAATTAAATAGTTAATTGAGGATATATGCTAATGCCATTTGCGACGGCACGGCGGCGATGCCGAGCAGATTCTTTCGTCGACGTCGGCGCTCTCGTTCATTTGCAGCGCGCTTTTCCTTGTGGAGTTGGTTGTACTGCGTGACGCGGGCCAGGACGCGCGCTTTGTTTTGCTGGTACCAAGTCTTGAAATGCTCTTTGTTGCGTTCGCGATAAGCTTTTTGGAGCAGGAGCACTTTGGTTTTGTTTTTTGTATAGTATTCACTGTTGTACGTCGACTTGGCCATGACGGATGCAAATGAAAAGTGACTACTCGACGACAAGCCGACAAACCGCGACACCCGTTAGTCCTCCAGAGTATCTCGAAGGTGTGAGATAGAGACTTTTATTGCGGCTTCAATTCCATAGCGAGTGGGAGTTTCACCAAACGGCATTTGCTATAAACGGCCGACTGGCATGACTAAAGTGGATATCGTCTCCCACTCTCGCTCAAGATTGGTGCACGATCTCTCGTTCACACACAGACTAGATTGGTAAAGAAGCTCGGCTGTACTGGTAGACAGACGCGCTTTCCAACGAAAAGAAAACAACCGCAAGATAGCAAACGATATCGTTCTCCTTATTGTCGAAATGTCGTCAGTATTCGGGAACATTACCTCAGTGAAATTCACTGCAAATGTCGTTTCTATAAATCGTGGAGACAAAGCCACAGACGGACGCAAGTTTTGGCCGCCCGTGATGGATGAGATACTTGTTGAGTGCCCAGCTTGTAGACAAAACAACAAGCAGTGGAACGGCGGACGTTGGCAAGTCCACGGTTGAATCCACCGTCGTAGCCCAGATTTGATCGTTGGTCGGCGAGGAAGATTCAAAACCGCCGCTTGAGAACCAACGACGTGGTCTCTGCGATGTTTCATAACCCAACAGGCGTAGACTTTACCAATGTCGTGAGATACGTGGGACGTCACGGCGTTGGGGATTGTGGCTTCTTCATTTTTCTTTGCTTGGCACTAGTCACACATTTCTTCCCATATTGCAATTAGATTGTCAGCAATAAAATATAAAGTTTGAAAGAGTTGTGTGATCGTGCTGACTGTATTGTGCTTATTCTCCACGATTAAAAGACTTCAGTGGCTTTCAGAAAGCTTTTTTATCCCTACTTATTGATCTTAAACTTGTTAAAAAGGCTGAAGTGACGGGGGTTTTATTAACTCACAGACTTGAACCATGTAAGCTCGTGGTTGATAATCTTGCATTAAGTTTACATTTTTATCGAGTTATCCACAAGCCACTTAGTAAAAAGCGAGAAATCTGCGCAAGGAATATAGAACTTGACTTTAGTTGGCCCATGCGTCAAGTTAAAACCCCTCTTGGTGCTAACAGTGGAAACGCAATAAGGTATAAAGATTAACTGCAAACAGTCGTATAGACTAATTTATTATGTTTAACAGTTTCCTTGGTTGGAGATAACTTTGATAGGTTCAGGATATCAAATGCGATTACACTCGCGACGATTTGATTACCTGTTGGGCATTGGACTCCTGCTTGCTTCAATTTAATCATCAAACGCGACGTCAATATTTCTTCTACGACGCCAAAAGCCACTTGAATGATATCATCCCGCCACTGCATACACTTTGGCGATGTCGCGTCCATGCAGGCATTTCAAATTGAAACCAGCCTCTGTTTCTTCAACAGCTCGACAAGATGGCTGTTGCGTCGACTTACACTGCTCGTAGCGTGCTGCTGGACAATCCGTGTTTGTCAAACTCTGTCGATAAATATCGTTTGCCTGGCTTTAAAGTTGCTGACTGCAGAGTTACTCTGTGGATTCTCAAGGTGGAGATCCGCTTGGAATAATACTACCACGCCCCTTGTCAAAACGAGATGCGAACGTTTCATCCACTCGTCGTATTCACGAAAGCATATAACAAACGAATATGTTACTCGACGCTTCGGGGCTGTTGGAGTCACTCTTGATCGGTTAGCTCGAGGTTTCACCCATCAGTTTGAATGCTCTGTTTACGTAAATCTCGAAGGAGCACACTGCGCTTTGCTTAAAGTCACCAAGAAGTGCAGCAGCTTATCAACGAGAATGGCATTTTCTAGACTGTAATAAAGCCATGACAATGGATTTAAAATCCGGCTTGTCAAGACTTTCAGCGCCTGTCAGAAGCGGCGCCTGCTGGATCTTTATACCGCTTGCAACTTTTTTATCAACGGGGAAGTTTGCAATGTCCCCCGTTTCAAGCAGAAGGTTGACATGCCCTTGGTGTCAGAGTAATGATAAATCAGCGTCCATGGCACCGGCGGGATATATAAAGATCGATGTAAATTGAAGCAGTCTGGCGACTGGAAGAGGGTTCATCCTGCACATGATTCAATTTCCTTGAGCTTGATCAAGCCATGCCGTCCTGACGACGTGGACGTTTGGTCACATTTATCTTGTTGACTGTATGCACGTCGCCTGTCTACCTCGTAGCTCATTCCATTATGGACCAACTTTGAGCAACCTGTCGACGGATGGACGCGGCACACATCCAGTGTACTAATCTGCTGCACACAAAGATGGCATTCTTTTCCGATGTGACTAAATGGTCAGGGATCGTTGCAACCTGAATCGAACAAAGTTTTTCCGCCGCGTTCGACATGACAGGCCACGCTACAAGTTCAATTTCCACTGCATAATAAGCTCATAACTTGTTAAAAGTATGCTTTATTCAAACAATAGATGTCAAGCCATGGTCAATCGAAAGGGGGCTATGTTAAAGGAGAAGTGCGTAAAGGAGGCGAATAAACAGGGGCAGCCCTTTGGGGGCTTCAAGGGGGATTACATCACAACATTACAAGGCATCCCACGTTGACATTCTTTTCGCTGGCGCTGACAGAGGCGTCGTTGTAGTTGAGCATTCACGGCTGATAATGCCACAGGTGGCAAGAACGCCCGTGACCAAACAGTATCACCAAAAGGGCGGCATACCGAAAGTGCCCCTCGAGAATTCAAGGTGTCGCTGCAGCCTGTCCCTTGTGTTTTCTAGAAAGATGATGACACGCTCACTGTCATGTCGTTCGTACTGTTTTGTCCACAGTCAGTCGCATGATCTTCATAGTCGTGATTCGCACGAGAAACTTTAAAATAAATAACCTTTAATAATTAGTATTCAAATTATATCTATTTAAGAAGGTTATTTCAATTTATTGATATTTAAACCAATCATATTTGGACCTATCAACCCTTCCAATAGAGCGGCCATGAAGGCTGAAGCAAAGAAATTACTTGGTCATGAGCCTGTCTGTGGCCGAAAGATCCATGTAATCAAGCTACACGTAATACGGGTGCAAAAGACTCTTGGAATACAGTATGCGGGCTGCTTGGTAGCGAGAATGCGCCAGGTTAGTAGCAATCGAGTAGCGTGAAGTTATTTCGCATTGAGCGAGGATACCTTTGGGTTGATTGCAAACCAGTACAGTAAACGGAACATACACGGTCGATGGTTATATCACGAACGAAGCAGAACTGTCACTGACGGCACCCAGAACAATGGCGTGCCTGCGTTGCTTTCATTGCGAACGTGGCTCAATCGACAATGATAGGACCATGCGAGTAGCGGCGGGGATAGCCGCTAGCATCGCAACCTATCAGTTGAACATGGACAAGAGAATAAGAAGGCACCAAGAAGACCTTGATTTCTCGAATTTATCTGAATAAAGTTATTTTAGCCAATTAAACTTAGGCAATAACCTGTATATATCAATATTTGTTGGATAATGAAGACTCTCTAAATCTAATGTCTGCGAATGCAAAAATTGAAATCTCGCCAACCAAGTGGGACGCGCTCTGGTCGAGACAAAGAGTTGCTTGGCAGCATTCGATTTTGTGAGACATACAACGTCCACAGGACAAGTTCCATCAGCGTGCCTGCAGAGTGTCGTTTTTCGAAGTCGCAGCGCATTTCAGACGATTTAATATGGCCATTTCAAGTCGTGGTTTTAATTTCAATACTGGGGATTGTGCAATTTTGAGCGGAGGGAGGGCAAAGTTGCGGCTATTGGGCGCGTTGTTTGCGCCTGCCTGGCGCATTCTACTCGTCTATACATGGCATATAAGTGTCGTATTCAAGTCCACCACGTCTTTGAACCTTGGAATTGTCGACATTGATGACAAATGCGATCAGGTCTTGGTAATGTTTGTCCATTGACATATTGGTGCACTGCCAACTTGCATTTTGCAGCGGATTGTGTGAATAGTTGTGTCCACCGTCGCGGGTTGTGGGACCAGATTGGCTCGCGGCTTCAAATATATCAACTCGATGGCCCAATTTTCTCTCTCAAGAGGACAAACCAAGTGCATGTCTGCTGTAAATGAACTACTTTCTGAGGGCGGTAGACGCCCCTCCACGGCACGCCTGGCAGGAAGTCGCGCTTGTGTGTGCATTTAAAGTCGTAAACCGTCAAACTATAGGATAACATCGTCGTGAATTGCACTGTAAAGCCAGAGTAACCATTGCGTGCGGGGGCATGAGTGGGATGTTCGCGCCATGAAGAACGATTCATTTCAGTGCGCACTCAAACCATTTTCCAAATTGATTCATGGCTAGCCCGAACGTGCGCGCCCAGTATGACCGCGAATACTACGCGAAGAACAAAACCAAAGTGCTCCATGTTCAGCGAGTCTACCGAGAGAAAAACAAAGATCATTACAAGTTGTGGTACCAGCAAAACAAGACCCGAGTCCTCGCCCGCGTCAAGCTCTACAACCAAAGGCGAAAATACGAACGTGCAACCCACGAGCGTATGCTAAGGTGGCGATCGAAGCTCGCGGATGGCTCCCCCCTCCATCGAATGCACCTCTCTTTCATCTTGAATTAACTAATGTAACCACGTGTATTTATCAACTAAGGACAAAAGCATTGCGTCTTCATTTGCTTTGAGTGCACAGACAATATGGGTGGGTGACACGAGTGGTTTGTGTTGCCCTTGGCTGAAGTAATTCCAACATATCCCAAATTTACAGTTGGAGGCTCGGAAGTCCATGAAGGGACACAAAGAGAATAATCGATTCTTGTATTTTGGATATAAAATGGGATATCGCAGGATTTGAATGTAATATGTGTTGTCTTTTCATGGGAAACACGCGTGTAGAATTACTCGAGATGAAGATCCCTGTCAATGAGACTGCGTGGACGATTTAGTGAACCCAGTGAAAAAAAATAAAACAACAAAATTAATATACAATCAACTTCAAGAAATTATAAAAATATAGAGTTTATTCAAGTCGTTTGGATTTGTTGGCAAATCGATAACATGTCGATTTCACTTGCTTCTAAAAGCACACTGAAAGTTGCAAATCTCCTCAAAATATCTCTCTGGGTAGTGCAAAACAAAACAAGGAAACGAAGTTTCTAAATAAGTTGATTACTCTCTAAGATGACCTCATTTTCACACAGCAAGCTGCATCTGTTGTTCTTCAAGGAACTTGGCCCAGTCCTAGTGGTTCGAGGGTTAGAAAAAGGTAACATCAAAGTGAGCCTTGTGGTCACCTCTAGACTTTTCTTTACTTGAACATTACTCTACTTTTAAACTTCCTGAGCCATCAGAGTCGATAAGTGACACGATTGTTAAGTTGCAGAACATTAAGTTGAATAGGAGCACAAAGAGAGGGGGCTTAAGACTGCACGGACGTATCTTCGAAGTGGTGTTACACAAGTCCGTATATGCAAACTGTTTATCGATATTACAACATAAGATCTCCAAATCTTTCGAAAGATCGTATGACCCTTGGAGATTCGAACATGCACATAGTCATGTCGGTTCCACCAAACCGACTGGAAATGCAAATATGAAATGAAGGATTTCACCTCATCAGTACCCTCCAAGCCCAACTACAGTTGGACTGATACGGAATCCGTGGACATCGGCCATTCGTTTTACATTTTCGTTGATAATCTCTGAGCCAATCCCTGTAAAAAAACTAGACCTGAGTGAGAAACCGCATCGAGTAGCGCTGGAAATGGGTTGTCGAGGCCGCTGCGAATGACTACAGCCCAACAACTTCAATCCCGTGGAGGGCTATTGGTCCATTGCAATACCCTAGCCTTGAATGTGATTGATCCCTACTTGGATTCGGCATTACTATCAATTATTGGATTAACACTTGCTGTCTGAGGAAACACCAGACGCACCATTCGCAGCTTGGACTCAGCGTGCTTAATGCGAATTGTGCGTTTGTCCGCATCGGATATGGACTCACATTTTGCAATATGGTGGGGACGATTGCAGCTCCAACACTTCGCGAACGTCTTCTTTGCTTGTGCGGCTGCGCCGATACCATCACTGTTACAGCGCTTGAGCTCAGAGGAAGTGTTAAACACTCAACCTTGTTATCGGGCAAATTTAAGACTGAGCTATCCTAACTGGATTGACTCCAAACTAGCGGCTGCGAGCAGGGCAGCCACGCTCTAACAACAAACGATCTTCAAGGTGTTCGACGCCGCGACTCACGCATCATTTTTCGATGGTAAAGCACTCGCTGCTTTACCCGCATACTTCTTCCTTGATTAACCACATCGCTCCAAGCTTCGTTGCTCACGCCTTGCGTTGCGAAGGTTTATTATAACCCGGTGTTCTTATAGAACGTCATGATCTTGACGTGACTTTATTGGCTTGACAAGAAACGGCCCCGCTGCAACCACTATCACCTTTTTGGTGCGACAACACCTTGGCCTTGGGGTTGGAGTTGTCAGGACCCTTCACGAGACCATTAGCTTTCGCTGCCCGTGTGAATTCGAGTTGCGTAGTTGGTCTTCACGAATGCCATGAATTATAGCACCGAGTTGCGTAGGTGCTTCTGATCGAGCTCTAAGTGATATGTGTTCACCACATGCAGCGAAGCCGGTCGTATAACCTCGACCAGCGCCTTCACCGCGTTCTTGAGGTGCATTGTATGGAACGAGATCATGTTGTTCTTGTCCAATAACGACCACTTTGCATAGACCCTCTTGCCATAGCACCTATCAGGATCGAGTTCCTTTTCATCCACGACTGTCGTGCGAATCTTTGCCTCTAGATCGCCGAAGTCAGGAACATGGTAGTTGAGAGCATGCTGGAAATACTCAGTCCACTCGTCATCGGAAATTGGTACCGCATTTTTGCCCAAAGTGTATCATTGCCACAAAACGTTTGGCTTTGGCATTCAGACAAGTTTCAATTGGACAGATTCCAATACGAGTACCCAAGGATAGTGCCGCTTGCTCGCACTCGTTCCAATGCTCATAATGCTGTTTCGTAAATTGTCGGCAAGCATCAAGCGTATATCCAACGTATCGAGGGGCCTTAGGAGCGGAGAATCCACTCAGCCGATAACGTGCTCCGTTGTCGAAACTCGGGGAAGGAGCAGTTGATGCACTCAGGCTTGGTTCGGCTTTAACTTCCTCAAGGCTTCGCGCCAATCTCTCGTTCTGGAGTGCACGCTCAGCTCAGCATCACGTTGTCGTAACTCCACGGCAATGTCTTCCATACGCTGCTTTGCGTCCAAAACAGCATCCATTTGACGACGTGACTCGGTTTCGCGAGCTTTTAGTTCTTGTACTGTACCATCGCCTTGGGCCGAGAGGCACACGATCACCCCGTCTCCTGGGCTTGTCGTAAAACGCTCATGGCTGTTCTAACACCATACCAGCAAGTTGCATCGTCTTTGTCTTAATTGTTTGGTGAGCAAACTCGTCAGCTTGTGCATAAGTAAGCGATCCCGCTCAGTACGACCAATATATGTTGCATCAGGCGGAGGGTGATGATGATGAACTTCTTTGTGCACAGCAGTTTGCTCGTGTCGAAGAGGAATACTTTGAATGGCCAATGGGGGTTGAGTCTCGATGACAACAGGGTAACCAGGAGCCGCGGCAGGTAGGAGCTGTGGCCCCATGGGCTGTCCCAGCGCCAGGTCTTGATCGACATCTATCTCAGTAATGTCCGCCAAGGAAACTCCATCGTCTTCGTACACGAGGGCATCGATCTCCTGGCGTCTCACAATCAAATCAAGACTGCCACCTTCTTCAGCCCCCTTGCGGCAGTACGCTCGACCAGGCAAGGTTCGGTCGAAGAGTTGGTCTCTTGAATCAGCAGTAGACACTTGAGTTTGGTAAGTCGGTCGAACTTCGCTTTTGACTTAACGAATAAATTTATTGATGTGTCTTCGTAGTGGTGCTGCGCTAACACGGACACGCAAACAAGCTCCACTTGAGGCTACACAGCGCGCAGACGGCTGTCCTGCACACAATTCCATTAAATGCAAACTGTTTATCGATCTTACAACCTAAGATCTCCTAATCTTTCGAAAGATCGTATGACCATTGGAGATTCGAACATATCGGTTTCGCCAAAAAGAGTGGACACGCATATAAGAAACGAACGATTTCACCACATCAGGCGCAGTTGTTGAGGTCAACGCCAGTTTCTCCCGTAAAAGTAAGTTGAGAGTGACAACGAGGGGCTCGGTGAATAAGGCCGCCAAGTTTACTTTCGAGGAGACGTATTCGAGCTTCAGTTCCTCGGATTGAAATCTCTCTCGCACAAAATGGCGCCTCACATCAAATGTATTTGGTCCTTGAGTGATGAACAGGGTAACATGAAGTGGCCATTGCTGGCTGATTGTCCGCCCGGATAATTGAGCCTGCCTTCACAAGGTTTCCTAGCTCTGAGTTGAAAGTTCTTATGAAGAGGACTTCTTTTGCACACTGACAGTGTGAGCAAGAGCGATGTACTCGGCCTCATTAGTGGATTGGGCTACAATGCGCTGAGATTGACACGACCAAGACACCAAGTAATTCCCAACGAATATGCAATAGCCGCTGGTTGATCTTCGATTGCCAAGGTTTGCAGCATAGCCGAATCAGTGTAACCATACAAGTTTAATTGTTGACCGCGATAGAGTATGCCATAACGTAAACGACCGAAGTCGAGCACATATTTTTCCTGAACCTTCAAGGGACCACAGCTTATCTTCTGGGTGTGATGTGGGCATCGACAGCTATATCAGATAATAGAGAAGAGATTGGAGAGTCTGGTAGATATTAATTTAACGTAAGCAAAGAAAGACCAATTTGCATTACATAATGTGAAAACAATGGTCACAAGTGCATATGTTTTTGTGTTCGAAGTCGAGCACAAATTTTAACTTCATTTTAGTATTGAAAATAGAAGTTTTGTCATGCCAGGTGATGAAGGGTAAGGGTATTAAATTAAAGAGAAATTATTATTTATAAGAGGTAACAGGTTTTCGAAGGCATGTCTCAATTTCACTTTCACAGAGGAGAGGCAAGACACAACCCAGTGAAGACAAAGAAGAATGAGCAACAAGAAACAACTGAATTGTGTCAATACAAGGTATGCTCTATCCTACAACTCTACAATCTCATAGCTAGTGTCTAGATCAAGCTTCGAGCTTCCATTTTCTTGGCGTTTTCGGCTCGCTTTTGTCTCGCGTTTCTTCTCCCGGTTCTTTTTCAGTTCTTTTGAGCGAGCTACCGTGTCTCTGCGTGCTTCAATCGTTGCGTCCACGTCGTTCAGCCCCTCCATCATCAAAATTCTGGCTCCAACGACGACACACTTGCTTCCGCGCTTCTTTGCTGGGAGAGGCGGCAGAAAGAGAACATTCTTGCACACAACTTCACGATGCTCAAGCCACTCGGCTTGCTCAAAACGACAAGGTACACCATTCGACTTGTAGCGGCTTAGACGTTGTGACAGTTGCGCCTGGAATAATTGACATGCATGACAGCGATCTTTCAACTGTGTCACCAGAACGATAAAGGTAGGGGGTAAAATTTTCCATCAGCACGAATGCATGCAGATATAGACATGTGAAAATTAGTGTCAATGATTTGTCCCCATTCGTTTCTCGAGCACTTCACAACAACAACTTTACCACCCTTCTTGACTGTTCTAAAAGCAGTTTCGTCCATGTTCCAGATACGATCAGGAGTAAGACGATGCTTTTCAATTTGATCATGGAGGAGAGTATGCAAAGTCGAGACATCTTCAGCGTCGACTGCATTTCGTGAACGAGAAATGGTCTGAGACGTATGGTTATTCAAAATGGGATGGCGGACACGAAACCCTCTGTACCAACCTTCACCAAGTTTTAAGGGGGATGGATTTCGCGCAAAAGTTTGCACGCTTTGATCATTATATGGTGTCTTTGGACGAGGCATTAGCATGGCAATGATCCATTGTACTAGGTTGGATTCACAATCGAGAGGCATAATCGGCGGTCGACCGTTAGGGCGGATGATAGTGCCATACTTTGCAGCCCTGACATGCGCGGTTAGCGTTGAGTAGGCAAAGCCAACCTCGCCCGCCACTTTGCGGTTGGATTCTCCCCCAATACTCGGCTCACCGCTTTGTCCATCGTGGTACTAGAGTAGGAAATGACAATGACTGGCGAAGTGATCGATCACTTTGTTTGAATTTGCTGGCGGGAATATTACCAGAATCCGGATAAAATATATGATTATGTTTCAGAGGTTTTCTTGCTATTGAATAATGCGATTCAATTGGTGCCAGACTTTGAACCTGTGCTCGACTTCGGTCGTTTACGTTGGTTCATAGTGCCTGCAACGTATCGCTTCACTTGATTCATTTGACCAAAGTGTTTTCTCACAGGTTGATGAAGGAATCTGCTCAATGACTGCACTGCAAACACCAAATCTGGTCGAGTTCCCAGCATAAGGTACATAAGCGATCCAACGCCCTGATGGTAGCTTGCATGCATGACTGCGTATGCTTCACCTTCTATCTCTCCAAGGGAAGCGCATCCATCAGCGGTTAGTATCTCGTCTATTGGGATTGACGCTTGACGGGCTTTGAAAATTGTAATCTTTCGAGAATTTCAGAGCATTAGGCTATTGGGAGATGTGCATTGTTCTTTGTCCACAACCACAAATGATTTTTAGTCCAAGAACATAATGAATAGGAGCCAGGTCTTTTGAGGAGAAGCGCTGCCCAGTTGACGTTTTGAGCGCGTGCATGACTTGGTTATCCTCAGCAACGAGTAGCAAGTCGTCCACATAAACTGCTATGATTGCAAATTGGTCCTCTGATGACGAGTCTGGATGCATGGCTCAGCATTTGTCTCCTCAAAACCAATCTCACTCAGAAATAATGTCAAAACTTTGTGCCATTCTCGGGGAGACTGCTTCAATTTATTTCAAGACTTCACCAAAGGCATGCCACACTACGTGTAGTATATTTCGTAAGGGTCCCAATCCATGCAACCTCATTGCTGATTTCTTGCGTTGAAAGGCCTTCAGGCACCTCAATGTATATCGTATCATCTAAGAATCCATACAGAAAAAGCGGTGTCAATATCCATTTGGTTGACAAGTGAGTCATGAGCCACAAGTCTCATGACAGGTGCAAATACTGCATTTTCGTCCAGCCCCTCACCTGCAGAAATCATTTAGCTGCCGGTCGAACCTTGCATCGGACAATCGTTCTTTCCCGTCACTCGAAAGACCAACGTCATTTTTAAAATTTTGGGATGAATTGGAGCCACGATATATTTTCAAGTACCATGTGATTTGATTGAGTCTACTGATGTCCCTCTACTTTGGAAACCTGCTAAAAGTATAAATTGCTTCAGGTATTAATTAATACAGGATCCACAACAAACTTAATAATATTTGAACCTACGAAATTTAATCTAACAAAAATAATAAAGTATTGAAAAATATCGAGTTATGGCCGTTTCCAAAATGGAGGGAAATCAGTATTTCCTTTTCGAATGCAGCTCTTCACTCTTCTTTCTGCTCGGAGCTATACAATTGAGTAAGAGTTATCTGAATCGGAACGCTTGAAGTCATGACTGCAGTGTTATAGCAGGCAGCTCAATGTTTCTCCACCTCAGCACCAACAAGCTCCTGGGCACACATTTGTAATTTGAACTCCTTGAGTAAGTTGTGATCAGTTGCTTTAATATCCCTTGGACCCGAGGGAGATAGTTCGCTCAAGGTCAACCAAGCACGACTTACTGCAACCGTAAATATTTCGGATAACTCAATGAATTGCTAAGAGGCTGGTCGGGAAGCACACATGATCAAACATAATCAGAAAAAAAAATGATTGAGTCGGTCATTATTGGCTAGTTTTATCCGGAATACGGATAAGTTCGTGTGTTTTTTCGTGCCAAAGTCAAACATGTTTCTATCCGGTTAGTAATTTTTCGGATAATTATGTCAATCATGTTTTTCGATCCTGTGTGCTTCCCGACCAGCCTCTAAATATTACCCGTAAATTCGAATAAAAATAGAAATAAAAATTACTGTTGGGGAAGCTGTAAATACAGTATATTAGCTTTTGATTGGCTATGTATTATATCCAATCAGAATTACTTTGAAGGGTTGGGTCGTCGCTGGAGTAATCAAAAACCGGCTGTTTCCGAAATCTCATGAACGAATAACTTTTGGAATCTAATTTTTCAAATTTATTCCCTCAATTTATTAAAACTCTATCATTTTATCATTGGAATTTTTTGACTACAACAGTCTTCAGATGGCGCGCACTGGACTGACGTTAGATGTGGAAAGAGTGTCCTCATGCTGGAACAGTCCACACTAAACCACAGCGTCCACTTGACATCGCTTTGGAGTCTTGCATTTGATGGCTACAATTTTATGTTTGTATTGGTGTCTATACTAAGGTGCTTGCAACACAAACGCTGCAAAGACACAGTTTTTCTTGGGGTGATCTGCTGCACTGTGGAGGAAGAGTTTGCCACGGGCATCAAAGTGTCTCTCCCATGATCTGTTAGCCCATTTGCACATTGACAATGAAGAGGATCTCAAAGAGGTGGTATATCATCCACCTTGTAATTCTTGCGACCTCGATGAATGTATACCGTACTGAACAATGTCGTCCTGGTCATCATCGAATCCATCCTTCACGCTACGAAATGCACAAAGGCTTCAATCCTCTCGTTCGCCAAGGCACACTGCGCTGCAAGAACGCAATTTGAGCCATCTCATGGCATTCTTCCGAAGTAGTAGACGTGATTCTCCTGATTGTGTGGCGTCTGTCAAGCAACTTTTGGCTGGTCCTTTCTTTTTTGTCAACAATTTGTACTTTTCAGACAGTGTCTTTGTAGTGCAACGTCGATGAACTTCTTCACATTGCACCACTCGACGATTGGAAGCATGCGTGCCAGACCGACTTGCACTGACACTGAAAGCTCGTCTGCAGGCCAAGCGCCGAGTGTGCTAGCCATGCGGCGCTACTATGCCAAGAACCGAGCCAAGGAACTCCTCCGGTTCAAAGCGTACTACCAGAAGAACAAGGAGAAAATCCGAGCACATAAGAAACGAATGCGTGAAGAAAGTAAAAAAGCTGCCAGCCACCCCGCCAAGCTGCGAGAGCCATCCAAGATGCAGTTGGCCTTCCTATTAAACTAATATTGAACCCAAGTAAACTATGAATCGACCACCATGGAGCGCCTTCAATTTTCGCCGCCCCCTCCATGGGCTGGCTTCTCTATCGTCACGTTGTAAACGCAGAGGACGTGCATGGGGGAACACAGCAGCGCAGTCGCCACCCAAGATGGAACTTTGTTCTTCTTCTCCTATGCTGCTGGATATGTCAAAAGTATTCCTCGTTGTTCGTTTGCGGTCGTAGCGTAGCATAACAAGTTGTCAAGTTGAACGTGTTTTTGTCATCGGCTGCCTTGTGGATAGTCACATCGTGGCTCGTCCAAGAAGCAGCCAACGCCTCTGTGGTTGCCCATGGAAACCAAACGTTTATCCGTGGAAAGCAAGCGAGGATGCAAACGACAGCGAATTTGAAAGGCAGCCAAGAGCCACGCCACGATAGTCGATCGGTTCCGAATACTATCCAAAATGGGTTTAGTCCACCCACTCGTCAAAGACGAATCCCACACGGTGGTGGATCTTTCTTTTTCCACCTTGGATTCGATATCGAACAGCGCGAAAGCTTCCTTCAAAGCTTCAAGGAGTGTGTACCATGCAACTGTTGTGACTTGCGCAACTCGAGAGCATCCTGAGCTCGAGGAGCCGCCGCTGCCGCCCGAGCTTGTCATCGATTTGTTACACCGAAACGGTGGATTTGTTCACTATTCATGGTGGAAATTGGGTCTATGATGGACGCATCCACTTGTTTACAAGGAGCGTTCCATGCTTGCGTCCGTTGCGAATGGTAGGTGCATCAACGACAAGTTGTAAATTGAACCAAGCAAACGTGCTTTCTTGGTGGCATTTGACTCATCCCATGATGGACATCCAGACGAAACGTGTGTGTCCTGTGCGCGTGTTCTCGCCCGTGGCTGCTGCTTGCTGCTGCCAGAGCGATCCCAATCGTTCAAACAAGAATTCGGCATCGATGGAAGAAACCTCTCAGAGTTCTATTGATCCATGTTGTTCCAAAAGTTTTATAAAAGATTGCGGAAACGTGAGCCGCCCGACACAATATTTGATGTCCAAGACACATTGTGTTGTCAACCGCCGTGGATTTGCCCGTCACGCTTTGTTTGTCTATGGATTACATCACAGCGTGCATAAGGCGATTGCAACCACAAACGATACGCTCGTCACGCGTCCAGACGCTGTCGTGATGAGTTCAACCGCCTGGATTGTCGCTGGCGAACCTACACATTTCATTTGCCATTCAACCTGTCGAATAGCGCCACACCCACAGAATCACCGCGACCGTTCGTGGTTGTGACAGCGAGAGAGAGCTGGATGGTCACCGCATCACATATGTTATGTGTACCATCATGTCCATTGCCATTGCCATTGCCATTGCCATTGCCATTGCCATTGCCAGGACTTTAACAGCGACATCCGTGGTCTCTCCTTGTGTTCGCGGGGTTGTCTACTGTGCAATTTCAACGAATTGCACACAAAACGACACCTAATCAAGGTTGGACGCTCCAGGTGGCGATTCGGCATCCACCACATGGGTTTGGTCACGGTCATGGCACGCAAGCAATGCGTCCAACGAGGCGGCACACCGAGCCATTACAAGCCATGATGGATCTCGACGACCACTTGGAGCCGAAAACCTTCGAAAAAAGCGCGTCGGACGCGGCGTGTGGCCCGTCCGACTCGTCGCGGTGTGGGCTCGTGCTCGCTTGTCGTTGTCGACATCGTCAAGACGACGTACACATCGATTCTCTGCGCGTCCCGAGCGAGCGAACACACCAGCAGGTGCATACCAGCTGTCGCTCGCCTCCTGACATTTTTTCATCCCCTCCTTGCATATTTCACCCCCAAGCTCCATGTCGATAAATCATCCTTTCGTCAATTGAATCATTTCTAAATTTCCATTCTCTCCGCCATGTCTGCGTCGTCGTTGTCTCCTGCGAAATCCACCACGTCATCGTTTGATGGCGACTACTACAACCACGTCCGTCAAGCCAATATCCTCTCCATGCGCCGCTACTACGCCAAGAACCGCGACAAGGAACTCCAGCGCTTCAAAGCGTACTACCAGAAGAACAAGGAAAAGATCCGCGCATACAAGAAGCGCGTGCGCGAACAAAACAAACTGCGCAAGATGTCGCCGTCGTCAACGATTCAAACCTCGACGACGTCCATGGCGATTGGATTCCTCTGCAGCGGCAGCAACAACTCCAAGGCGGACACCATCACCGAGACGATCGCCGCGATGCGATCTTTCAAACTCGACCTCGCGTTCGTGCTGAACTAATCGTCACCTGTAACAACGTCCTATTTATTGTCTCTCCCATGCTTGCTTTGTAAAAAGTCCCACTGATGACGATGGGATACGTCCATCCATCCATTGCCTTCGCGACTATTGAATTGGTGAACATTGCGGAACATTACCTTTATTAAAAGGGAGTGCCTCCAGTTGCCACTCTGAGCATCAGGGGTCCTTGCAGATGACCACGGTGGAGTCGACTTCTGATTTCTGGCGTCGAAGCGCCGATGTGGAGCCAGTGTGAACTATCGAGACACGTGATGTAAAAGGTGTATTTACAGGAGTAAGAGAGACAGCCACGCGACTACTCCAAGGGGTGCCGGGAAGAGATATATCCCTAACCCTGACAAAGCACCGTACATCAATTTGTCACAATGGACGAGGGATTCCAACTGGTCAGGCAATACGACAACTCAGAGGCTCATAGTACAGCATGAAATCAACAGCGACGACGATGGACGCAGCGAAAAGAGCTGGAGCGCTAACCCATCTTGGCCGTGGTGCGCGGCGATTCTTTTTTTTCTGTTCTCAAGAAAGACCAACCAAGAAATGAAAAGAACGTGCATCCAGAGCGTTTTTCTAAAAGTTGACGCGACGCTTTTCGCACTGCGCCAATGAATTCGGCGCTGGCTGTGTCCGATCGAAGAGGAGGCGGCGGCGCACCTTTGATCGTTCGCACAGTGGGCTTTGTCCGGGCATTTGATGGAATTCCCATGCGTAATGGCAGTCTCTTCCATGTTTCATCTACGTGACGACAGGCATCCGTCGTGATTTCCACGGCAGAATGCTCTCAACGCGACGTCTTCAACGCCGCCGCTGTCCATGTCATGGCTGTTGAAGTGTAGCTCAAGCTGTGATCATCCACCTGTAATTTTGGAGGGGAAAAATTGATCGTTCCACTGGATGCGAGAGGCGGCGGTGTCCGTCGCGCGTGGCGATGAAAAAAGTGTTCACTAAGCATTACACCACGCGTTTTCCAGCGCCACCACGTGGTGCCAAACCTTGAAGATTAGTCAGCACTTCGGGTGCAACTCGATCTGCATTTGCCATCAAATCCACGGCAGACACGCCGCTTCGAGCGACCACAGCATTATAAACACTGCAAGCTCAAGCGTCTCGTCGACGGAAGGACGCTCGCGGCGTTTGAATAAGCCGAGATAGCATGGAGCTGCGGTTGAAAAGTCAATTGCACCTTGATGGAACCACATGGAAGTGTGACATGCTGTCCATCCGATTCCGCTCCACTCTTGATGACTTGTTCGTCTGTCCACAGAGCACAGAGGAGCGTCGGAGCGTCGTGAAAAGGTCGTCAAAAGCACGTCCTTCCTTGGAGACCGACCGCTGATGGAATGATTCCGCAGTGGCTTTTTCAGGCAATGGCTGGACGCTCTTTGATGCCTTTGCATTGATGTTTCCATGGCTGCGCCGCCGCTGCGCCACTTGAGTTGGACGTGATCTCATCATTGGATTACCCGCTGGCGTGTGATTATTTCCCTCTGGCAGTAGGAGCAGCAGGAGCAGCAGGTAGCAGCGTCACCCGCACAATCCACCACTTTAGCAATCATCCGAAAGATACACTGCACCGAAGAGAGCAAGAACATCCCTCATATGGCTCTTGCTTTTTGCAAGTGTCGAAGGGGATCTATCCGATCCCATTACACAAAGTCGTCTACGATCTCACTCGGTGCCATTCCGCAGCCATATATTCAACAGCGCTTCCATGCGTCCATTTCAGTCCTGTCGTGGCGACAATAGACGACGATAGAAACACGATGCATGCGCGGTGAATATATTTCTTGCGCCCGCGCCATCCACCGTCGAAATTGAGAGCAAGATGGATATATAAGTTTCTCTACGGTTCTTCTACCAGTAGATCTTGTTCCGTTAGTCATCATGTGTGCGCGCTCCATCGATGGGATCGCAGCTAGCTTTGGTCGAGCAAACGTACGTGAACATGGTTGAAATCCTCTGCAGATGTCCGTGGCTTGAGTGGTTGGAGCGGTCCCATGGAGTTTCTTGTGCGCTTTGACGTAGTAGAAAATGCCGCGTCGGCTAAAAAAACACGACGGACGACGACGACGACAGCGGCGGCGCTGGCGAGTTTCGTCAACTGCAATGGGGAGAATCATCCCACGCTTGGACGTGTCAATTGTGAATCGCTCTCGCTCTCCTTTAGTTTGTGGGTGTGGTCGGCGTGGTAAATATTGACACAAACGATGAGATCAAATCCCATCGCTCTCTCGCCTTTGGAGCGATTAGTCCACGGCGATCGATCGGTAGATCGATGGCCAAGGGAGATTGGATCCAAATGGCCGCCGAGAAATGCTTGCGTTACCCTTCCAAACGTCGGTTCTATCGATTGGTGTCTCTACGTTGCATGATGGACACATCCGAATGGGACGAAACAAAAGTCAACAACTTGGCCCCAAGCCGCCACCGACGGACGCACCACTCCGTCGTCGTCGCGCTCCTTGTTGAGGATCGTACAATGCGACGACGACAACGGCGATTGTATCTCGGTGGCGGTAAAACTCTTCACTGGCGCTGTGCCGTCCAATGGGTCTACGGAAGAGTCCATTTTTTTGGTATTGCCCGGTGGAAAAACGACAACCTAAACGTGGCGTCCCTAACTTTTGGCCACATGGTCGCTGTCACGCTTCCTTTGATGAGCTACACAGCGATGCGCTGCTCTCTAGAAAGAAGAAAAGGGCACCAGCGACGACGATGGCGTCGTGGGTGCGCGCGCGCGCCGTGAATTTTCCATCGTCTTGACCCGAATGGGTTCACACCAACTCTATCGCAACTTGTAAACACTAGTAATAAACGATGCATGGGTTGTGTTCTGTCATTTCACAAGGCTAGTTACGCGTCAAGATTGCGGAATAGATCCCACGCTCCTCCACAGCGAGTTGAAGCAACTGGCGGCGGCGGTGCAACTTGTTCTTGTGACAAAAGTCAAGCGCGGGTGGCCTTTCTTTCTTTTTTTCGACCTCTGGTGGGTCAGTTTTCAATTTGCACCGACATGCCCAAATCCACGACCGCCGCGGCCACATCGAACGACCAACACAGTCGCCAAGCCAGCGTGATGGCCATGCGCCGCTACTATGCTAAGAACCGAGACAAAGAACTTCAGCGCTTCAAAGCGTACTACCAGAAGAACAAGGAAAAGATCCGAGCGTACAAGAAGCGCGTGCGCGAACAAAACAAACAACGCACGGGACTCGCATCCGACGTTGCGACCCCAACGACCGCCATGAGCATCGACTTTTTATGCTCCAAGCAACAAATCGTGCCGCCGACGACGACAGTCTCGAGTGAGAAATACACCAAACTAGCCGTCGCCTTCTTGTTAAACTAAGCGCTAAGACACTTATTTATTGCCATGATCGAGTAAAATTTACTTGTTGGAGACATCTGGACGACCAAGCGATGTGGATTTCCCCCCGTGTGTGCGTTTTTGACATAGCTCGAGTGTGGTCGAGCGAGTTTTATGCCATCATGAAATGTTGAGCGGATTGTGCACGTTAGGTCGCCACGAGCGCGGCCAGCTGGCTCTGCGAAACCACACCCAGATGACCCAACAAACGTTCGGTTTACGTACGTCTTGCTTTGAATAGTTGTTGCCCAACAGTGCCTCGACTAACTCATCCTCGGAGGAGCTTCGACTGCTGTCGTACCTTTCCACGTTGATCGTCCGTATTCGATCCTTTTCCTCTCACTGCCAGCCATCCAAAGCCAAAGGGAAGGCTTGCTCCTACAGCGTCAAGAAGGCCTTGGACACTACTGTACAAAAACAATTCTTGGTCGCCATGGGGACAGGGAAACGCATTACACTGCATGTGTGATTGAATGTCGGGTGACATTCTCGTTGTCATCATCGGATTGTCACTCACCACGCGGGAAATATTGGATTCTGCGACTTGGCAAGCCCATGACACGCACTGCGCCGAACGAATCGATGGCTGGCTTTGAAAGGAAAAGTGTGAGGAGCTTGGAATGGTCGAGACGACATTGTGCGGTTCGGCAGAGGAGCATCTCTTATCGCCCTCCAGCGTACAATCATCAACTGACGGTAGAAATGCCTCCTGCCATTTTCCTGTAGGGGCATTGACCATTTACGACCCCACGCAAAGTCTTCGTTTCTTTCTCCGTCGTGATTATTGTAGCCCCCACTGCCCCCTTGAACAGCCGTCGTTGGATCAGACTCTCAAGATGGTTGTTTTGTCCTCCAGACTAACAGTGGGGCTCAGCTTAACTCTCAGTTGTCTTGATTGCCTCCGCGTCACTCCCTTGCTTTGAGCCCTTCCTCCCCATCGACGAGAGATTGGTCTTCGATACGCGACAAGAGAGTTGAGCCCATCAAACTTGTTGAAGAGTTGGCTTTGGTCCAAGATACAGCGCGAGCAAGCACAGCGTGCAAAAGTCAACAAGGTTTTCGAATCGCGCAATAGAACTCCTTATCGAAAACGTAGGAGTCCACTAAAAGTGGGTTGATTTCAAGTCGACAGAAGCGTATGTAAGCTGGTGTTTACTGGTGGATGATTTGTAAAATGGGTCGATTTGTGACAAGCGAAAGGTCCGAAACCTCTTTAATATTATTTTACAAGTCATAGACAAATATCAAATTATAAAGTACATAAATTTAAACAACATTGAAAATCGTGACCTTGAATGAGTCACTAGTTTCGGATATAGAATATAATAGGTAATTAAGAATGGGATCAAGTGACATTGCTTATAACTTCATCAATCAAATCAACAAGGGGGGTGTGCTTCCTTCCTTTTTATTTTCTTGATAGAGGGGCGCCCTGTAGCTCGTCCTTGCGGTGGCATGAAGGTTTTGCCATTGTGTTTCCCGCACAGTGTGCAGTTTTGAAAATACCCTCTTAAATATCATGATATTATTTCATAGAGATATTGTTAATTGCAGTATACTTTGCAATTTTATATTCATATTAATATCTGGAGGTTTGCAATCGACCCATTTATTACTGTTTGTTTACACACAAGAATTCATGGTGCAATCAAAAATGCATCAAGATCTCACACGTCATCTCCCCAAGGATTGTGGCTCTTCAGTCAAACACTTTCATTTTTCTTTAAGTTGGATGATTTTGACCAATAAAGACTGTGAACATTAGAAATTTTTCTTGTTGGTGCAATTTGTGAGGAAATAAATATTTTGACCAATCAGAAGTCATTATATCCAGCAATGTTGAGATCCGCGTTCTTGCAAATCGATCGTGCGGCATCATCTCTGCCGTTTCTGCCGTCGACCTGCGATAATGATGAATGACTGCAACTTTCATGGAGTTGGTGAGTGAATGAAGGGTGTGTGCTCATGTGTATGCAGGTATTTACCTGTTCTCCTGTTTTTGAAAAGATGTTCTCGTGGACTTTCGTTCTCATCCACTGGAGCGAGACGGACATGATGGCGCTCTTGTTGAAGCGATAGATAGTCAATCAAGACTGCCTTGGAAGCGCATATTAGTTGCTCGCACCAAAGGTTCAGAGCATTAGGCGCCGACTGTGCCTTTGAAACTTGATATGAGATGCGCTTATCCGACGGGAGCTCGAAGGGATACATGCCGATTCACGGCTCCTCTCGACTACTGTAGTTCTTCATGGAGGTGAAGCACGACAAATGGAGACCCATGAGAAAGCTGTCAAGGTTATGGTTGTTCGCTCCGTTCTCCCTTGATGTGTACCATGTTATCGTTCTTTCAACTTGGAGCTTGCAAGTCTGATGGGATCGAGCTCCCTTCGGCAAAAATCCGACGGCGGCATTGTGGCAAGCCAACCAGTCATTGACTCCATATTCTGCATTATGACGGCGACCACCAAGAACTCCACGACAACCGACTACTACAGCAAGCACAAAGCGTACTACCGGGCATATTACAGACGCAACCGAGATGCCTTGCTGGCGTATGCAAGAGAGAGCCACGTGCGAAAGTACCCACTCCTGCGTGAAGCAAAGATCCGTCGAGCCAAAGAGAACCACATGAAAAACCGCGAACGAAAACTTGCACAAATGCGAGCTTACTACCAGAAGACGAAGGGCAAACGCACCCCAAAGATGCGGTTGGCGTTCATCCTCAACCCGATCTCGGTTGACAGCTGAGAAGACTGTTTTGCAATCGGTCTTGTATTTGTAGTTCACTCATTAACGTTAATTAACAATCTGTTCACTTTGGCATATCGCGAGCTTCCTTCTGGCCAGTCGCAAGGTTGATACGAATCCACAAGCCCTAGGATATCAAGCAATGAGTCAATGGACCTGGCTGCCTCATGAGTCTTACTCCTGGGAGGTGATACGAGGGTTCAATAGCCTGCCACTCGTTTGTGGGCTCAAACAATTTGCCAGCAACAGCAACGTCGACGGGATGATCCTTCACCTCCTCGCCTGGGATAACCACAATTGCCGAGGTGTGATGGTTTAGAACGATCATAACTGCCGAGCCCATTTGATTGCTACCAAAGCGAGCCACCGCAAAGGAAACGAGAGAAGCAAGCATCAACTTGAGCATCTTGTGCAATGGAGAAAGAGTTCCAAAGTGAGATGGCTTGGCTCTCCTGAGGTCACGGGAAGATTGCCCCGATTGGCCGTATTTTAAACGAGCGATCTTGTCATTGATGGTGTTGGTCACCTTCCACAAACGAGAAGAGCAAATCCAGTCAAGTTTCTTTCTGCTGTTGCTGTTAATACGTGAAATGCATCGCTCGCTTTGGATCTATGTGTGTTGGAGTTTGGAAAAACGTGGTCAAACTTTGTCGTTGTGGACATGAGATTTGTGTTGAAGAAAAATGAACCTCAAACAGCAATCTTATTAAAATACGTGCAGTATTGTGGTTTTCGTCCAAAACTGGAAATTTGATATGTTTTGAAAATGTTTTAATTTATTGACGCAGACACTATTTAATTTTTATACATGCATTTTCTCGACAATGAACGTTAAATAGTGTAATTTCAAACGTTTAAAATGTTTGAAAAACATGTTCGAATCATTCATTTCCTTTTCACTTGAAACTTGTATGCGTCAAAATTTGCTTGCGTCAAAATTAATTCCGCACGACACCAATTCTTCATTAAAACCACAATATTGGACAAATTCTGCTAAGTAGAATTGTTTGTGAGGAATGTACTGTGGGCATGGCACTGTAAAAAATACGGAATAAAATTTGACATCCAGACCACACACAAACCAGACATTTTTCCAGTCAGTCAAGTGCAAATGGAGGAAGGCGCATCAAACGAGAACAAGCGGAAGCATGCCTTTCGCTTCAAGGCAGCCTCAGATGTCGACCTCCTAAAGGAGGTTATTCATGTTCAGCCATTTGACGCGCCATTTGGACAGACGAAACTGCGATGGGACGAGGTGGCCGATCAAGTGACTGATATCTATGGAGATGTGGTTACTGTGATGTGCTGCAGAAAGCGTTTTGACGACTTAATGAGTGCTTTCAAGCATGATACAGTTAAAGCGCTCAGAGCATCAGGAACAGAGGAGGAGTACAATGAGAGAGAACAGTTGCTCCAAGACATATCAGACCTGGTCTAGCCATGTAGTGTGTGAGCTCTAATATTGTACTCTAGATAACCGAGAGCAATGACCGCAAACAAGCCACAAAGGACGACAGAATCAACAAACATAACAAACGCGAGGTGGATGGCGAGTTGATACGAAGCGCTGCTCTTGGTCAAATCAAACGAGCGTTTGAAAATGGAACGAAGATTTATGACAATGGAGACCCCTCTATTCCAGAAAAGAGGCAACGACGTGATCCAGAGCCCGCTGACTTCATGATTGAATTTGCCGGTGTCATGAAAGCAAGCAATGAGTTGAAGCGAGACGAAATTACGTTGGCTCAGCGTAAAATGGACTTGGATGAAGCTCGTTTTGCATACGAAAAGGCTGAACGTGAAGCTCGTTTCAACTTAGAAAAAGGAGAACGTGAGATTCAGATGAAAATGATGATGGAACTTGTTAAGAAGTTAAACAAAGACTAGTGTTGTTGGACACTAACTGCACTCTTGATGTATGACTGTAGATCTGGAGGATTGACACCAAAATAGCTGGATATCTGATTGCGTTTCTTCACACACGTGTGCAGGTTGGTTAAGATAACAGCAACGGCGTATTGTTTTCCCACCGCTCGACTCCAAATCTTCTGACCACCCTTGTAGTCAACCATCGTCCAGAGCTTTAAAACAATACCGAAACCCCATTCGACGCTCACACGGACAGCGCTCATCCTCTTGTTGAATTCAGCTTCAAATTGGTCCAGTCGAGCTCCTTTAAACCCAGAAATAATGACGTCATTAATTCCATACGCGAAGTCTCCATAGACCACGTATCGCTTGTTGTTAGCCACCAACTTGTTTTTGAGATATGGCACAATCTGGCTACGCTCAAGCAAATAGGCATCATGCCTAGAGCCTGGTTCAGGCCCATGTAAGTGAACAATGATCCCATCTGGGCTACAAATAGATTGAAACTTTAAAGCATGTTTTCTCTAGACAATGATAAGACCATGATGACCAGTGTAATTACATACCTTATGTCCATTATACGCCACCTTTTGAACGCCTTTTCCTGGGCGACAAATTCCTCTGACCGTTCCGTCAATAAATCCTATGCATGAATCGAGAGGTGCTCCCTTATCGTGTATGGCTTTTGAGCATGATTCCATCCAGGTTGGATCCAAACGTCGCTCGTCCCAGTACAACAGAGATCCAAATTTTTCGTAGATATGATCCACAACTGCATTCGAGATCTCGGACAGAGCTTCTCGACTACGTCCAAACAACAACCATTGATCAAAGACGGTGGGGCCATGCAAACTTGTTCAACATGATACAGAGGGCTTCGTCCTTCGTTGCAGAGTAACGATGCCGTGTGCACAAATGGTCTGGTATTTCCAAAGCAACCGCAAGCTCCATGATTTCATCACGAGCAAAGCGAAAATGGTGTTCACAGGTTGAATCGCTCTGTTCTTTGAGATTGAAGCGTGCAGCTGGAATATGTATAGCCTTGTTTGTCCTCTGAGACTCATGCGCATAAGCGGACAAGGCAAATGCAAGGAGCTGCTCCTCGTCCATCGCTTGTCAAATGGACTTGAGAAGGAAATTGATGTTAGCAGAATTTGCGACCGCAAGAAATTTCAATCACACCTTTTGTGAAAATTTCACTCTAAGTTATGACCTTGCAGAATTTGTCTATTGTGAGATTCATTCTAATTAGTGAGATGGGCTGGAAATGTTTTTAAATCGATTTTCCAATCTCGCAGCCAATCAGAATCGAGTATCTAACTACAAACACACCCAAACACACCCTAACTCACATGCAATTGAATTGGCCAATATTCGGCTGAACTTGGCTTCAGTATGGTCAAATCGATTTGGAAATGTATTTGATTTTTGGTCAAAAATACAAATTTGACTGAAATTGACAATACTTACATATTCTCATTTTCAACCAAATTTATGGTTTTGACCAAAATACGAATTTATTGCCAAATCGATTTCCTAATACTGAACGTGTGTGTGTCCGTGTGTGTTTTGCGTGAGTCAGGTAGCTGATCGATTTTGATTGGCTGAATAATTTGAATTTTTAATTTTAGCCAATCAGAGAAGCCCGTTCGATTCAGAATCGATTCGAAACCTCGGTCGATTCAAACGGTTCCTCACAATTTTGAATCAAAAGCACAATAAAATTTGACAAGAAATATTGTCAAATATTGACAATTTATACCAAATATTGTCAATTTCATTGGAGGAATCGATCTGCAAATCGCTCAGCCAATCAGAATCGCTTAACACACCCAGATAAATGCGTAGTTGTTTGGAACGTTTGCCATACTTTCCATTCATACTTGACTTCAGTATGATCGAATCGATTTGGAATAGAATTATATTTTGTTAGAGCGCGTTCGGTTGCCACAAAATATTATGATATATTTCATGATATTCGAATATATTGGTGTGTTCGGATGACATTTTTTATCATGATATTCGAAGGAAATATCACGAAAATATCATGAAAAAATATATACCTTTCACCCTGTATATTTATATTGTGACATTGGTACTGGTCCCTCTGATGTGGATGAAACATGACAAAGGGCAGGGTCGACACTCTTTCTTACTGCGCATGCATACCAAGGTATAGCGCCCGCTAGTTTACGAGTCATCCAAGACAGCAACCGTCTATATTCATCTCCTTAGATATGATACTCGAATGTAGAGCGTCGTGGCTGACTGGACTTGCCACGCGGCATATGCAATCGCGGTGAATGATGATTGTTGATCGTTTTGTATGTCAAGCGGTAAGAACCAGGAGCACCTGAGTGAGTTTCCAGCGTTTATCGACATAATATGTGCATTACTGCACTTAGCGCATGATCACGCTAGTTTATGACTAGAGTTCGTTGAGGCGATGCGTCTTTGGTTTGACCCATCTCCACCTGAGTGTCGCCAATATCCGGTAAACGAGTCGATTAACCGAATGAAATATATCAATAAAATGTGATGCCGAATGGACACGAAACATTACAAAATACCAGAAAACGTGTTTTCTACAAAAACAGAAAATATCGATTTCATGAAATGAAATATCATAATATTTCAGAGGCAACCGAACGCTCTTTAGAAAATAACACAAATTTGGTTGAAAAAGACAATATTATCGACCAAAAATCAAAATCATTTTCAAATTAATCTGGCCATACTAGAGACATTTAGCAAACATGAAATCTTGCTGGAATGCAGATTTCTTCTTCGTTCGAATAATTTCTGGTGTCTCTGGTGGAATCCTTGATCGATTGCATTTAGCAATTGTGCAAAGAGTCTTGACAACAATCATACAACACAATCGTACTACGACTGTCGCACGATTGTTTGTACTGGCTTACGTTGTGAAGATGTTTTGAGACGCTTTGCGACTCGCTCTTCCGCCTCCTGACAGAGTTGAGAGCCGACTGTTTCCATGGTTTCTTGTGTTTGTGCCTTTTGTTCCAACTTGACTTTTTTTCGACTCCAGTGTCGTACATAGCCATTATAATATCCTGTAACAATTGAAGTTTTTCACAGACCGCGACAGCATAAACCGACCTTTTGGCTCTATCTCAGCGCTGGATGGTCAGATTGTGCTCATTTAAAAACACATCCATAGCTCGGAATCATAAAAATTCATCTACAATCAAAAGGAGCTCTAAAAACCAATATTTTGTGACATACTATTCATATTTTGTCCTAACAAAGCCATTTTTCACTGGTCAAATATAATAAACTGTATAAAGTAAAATTCTTATTTCAAGTGACCTTTCTATTATAATCATTTATAGACCTCTATAAATGAATCGTTTTCTTTCTGGGTCGGTTTATGGTGTCGTGGTCTGTCAGTTACCTCCTCTGCACTGCCGCTTTCTCTCAGACGCTGCGCGTTGTCTGTCGCTTTAAACTGACAAACTAAGCTCGCAAATCGCGCTTTGGCAGATCTGTAGAGGATTGCAACATCCCACAGCTGAGACAACCTTCTGGCTACAGTCGTCCACCGCTTGATAAGCTTCCCATACTCAGCATCATGAGGAGCCGTCCGGGCGATTTGGCGCAGGAGTGAGAGGACCATTTCCTCGGTCCATGCGATGTGTTTCTGGTCGGTCTTCGGCATCGCGCAAATTCGAAACTACTGCAGTATAGATCTGACGTGTGTTGTGATCATGTCATGACTTAAAATCCCATTATTTGATTGGCTAACTACAAAAATTGCATTTCACCTCACTTTGCAGTTTTCACCACTTGGAAAGTGCAATATGTTCTGCATTTCAAGTGACGAATCCTGAAAACCAAATTTCGAACTAGAGTCAAATCGAAGTTCCTCGGTGAAAAGTAAACTTTTCAGATTTGCTAAATGTCTCGACTGAAGCTAATTTAAACCGAATACTACTCCCTCCCATATCTTTTGTCCATGCAAGTTCAAGAGTGGCGGAAATTTTCTAAATGCCCACGGATTTCATTTCTACTTGGCTTATTAGAAAGCACAAACCCTCATCTTTGATTGGATAGTTTTTGGAACTTCCAGCAAGTTCTTGGTGATGAGAAATTTGGCGCCAAAGTTAGCACCTCATTCGTCGATAGCAGAATTTCATTCGCAGCGCACACAAATTTTATTTCCCTCGTCCCCCACAAGGCCCTTTAGACATTCAACAACTCTCGAATGCCTAGACCACGCCTTAGAGTAAGTCACGGGTCTGCAATCACTCCCGTCGGAAGAACCATCTTTCGAATGACAAGAGACGCGCCATCTACGAACGTCTTCTAAAAGCATCATTCTGTGGCGATATTGGCTCTGCCTCGTCCGATAAATAATAAATAAGTAAATATTAATTAAGTAAAGGAGATGTATTAAGTGTTACTTCTTCCACACATGCCTTTGAATGCTTTGACAAATTCCTGCCATGAACATTGCATCTTCGACCTTTGGTCGGAAGCACCACGACCTCCATAGATACTCATCAATCAGCTCTGGGATCATTTCCTTCATAACGCCGCGCATTGCTTTCATGTGACGCTTTACTTTGATTTCCCAATAGCCTTCGATAGTCTGGGTATGAGCTCCATTGGTAGGATTCACGAAATTCTCTGAATGATTGACCCATTGATGAGAATAATCCATGTCACGAAGGACAGGGTTATTGGCCAGATTATGTCGACCATTCGATGACACATAAGAAGAAAACTTATCAGAAATAATTAGAGTGCCAGGGTTAATGTGCTCTCTAATTAATTCTGATAGCGTCTTCTTCGTACCGTCGCCGTAGACGATTCGGCCGAACCACTGCTTCGTCCCACGATCCACTCCCCCAAAGAGCCAACAGTCGGGATAATGTCGGCCGCGGTTGTACTTCGACTTCTTTTTTAGAGAAGTTTCATCGATCTCCACAATTGCTCCGTATCCACCAATCTAGTACGTAGTAGTAAGTACTAGCTATACATAATATATACTACCTTCAGTCTGTACGACAAAGCTCTTCAGAACACATATCCCAGCAAATTGAGTAAACCTTGGAAACCGTATTTTGGCTGGTATTTACTCACACATTTTGTAACCCGAGTGTTTGATGCCCAGTCGAACAGGATTCGCACGAACTTGCGGATTGGGATCTTGACTTCGCCAAAGACTGTGCCCTTTCGCACGCTGAACTGTAAGTCGTTGCAGGTTAAGCGTCGACAGCGCCAGCGGGTTCCGTCCTGTTTCATACTCTTCGAGCATTGAGGACAAAAGAACTCCTGTCGGATGAGACCGACGTCCATGCACCACTGAATTGCGGCAATCTCGTCTTCAGTTACAGCCATGACCACGTCGAAAGTGAATAGATTCACTTGCGAGAGGTCATAGCGACTGTGCACAACAGGCATTACAGGGGACCCGTAAAAATACACGTATAGTGGTACTTGCTGTTTTGTCGCTTCCAATCAGAACTGTATAAATTAATGCAATAAAGTTTAGAAGGTATAATATTTTGAAGGAAATATGGGCTCATCTATCTGTGTGGAAATGGGGGAGGGCTTTGATTGGAAGGATTGACCTATGTTTAAGCCAATCGAAGGATTATGGATACTGATAAATCATTTGGAATTATATTTAATAGTTCATCGAAATTGACGAAATTTGATCGCCTGAAATATAGGTGAAAACTCAAACTTAACATTTATTCTTATAGTTTATTATTTTATACAAGTATTGTTAAAATCAATACATGGGTGAGCTCCAGATTTAGCCAATCAAATTATAGTACCACTATACGTTTATTTTTACAGGTCCTCTGTATTTCAGACTGACTGACGGGGCGTTCTATGCGAATGAGTTCTTCTTTGACCTTCTTTAAATCTGGTCTGAGACAGGTTATCCGAATATCCGGATAATATCTAAATACAACATGACAGCCAAGCTTTCATTTATTTTCATTTATTTGGTTACGGGGCGTTAGATGAGGCAGAGCCGCGATATCTCCCCAAATGCTAGACGAGAGGTAGCACTTCAATTTAATTGTAGCCCGAAGACTCTTTCCCGCATCTGGAGACGAGGACAGACATCCATAAACGATGGCGCCATGGCAGCCGAAGTCGACGCCAAAACGCATGGTATAGATTCTTAACTTAGTATTTTTATCATTTTTTACAGTATTATTTTATACAGGTGTACTTATTTAAGAGTTTCTGACCCGAAATTCAACGAAACGATTGAAGAATCGATTAGACGTGTTCGACATATGGTGTGACAGCTTGCTGCGAAATCCCCAAATCCACACTCTTCAGACGAATTAAGACAAATCCGCTCTTCAAAGCTCGTTCATCTATACTCAAGCCATTACTTACCGATTCTAACATGGAACTAAGGCTCAACTTTGCCATGTCTTTTCTCTTATCTTCGTCACATGGCCACCATATCTTCGCAAACATGCACAACTTAGTCCATGTTGATGAAAAATGGTTCTATGTAACGAAGGTGAATAGGAAGATATAATATACCTTCCTCGGCGGCAAGCCAAGTCGAAGTCGTTTACCACGAAGGCAATTTTTCTTGCTGCGATCGCTCGTCCTAGATACGACCATCACCGACAATCTTGCTTTGATGGAAAGCTCGGTATATTGGCCTTTCGTTGAACGAATGTTTGCAAAAAGAACAAACAAAAACCGACCCAAGGGAACGCCAATTCTCTCCCCGCAGTCTGTGACAGCCGATGTCTAGAACGATATGATTCTGCGCAACGTAGTCCCTGCTATCCAAGCGAGAATGCCTGTCTTGGGACGAAATGGTTCTAAGAGGTTGGTCAGTGCGTCTTCATCTCCTTCTGCGGTTCGCTTACGGATAATTGTATTTTGTCCGAAGTGAGGACTGACTTCTTTTCGGTTCACATCCACTTCCACACAACCAAGACTATGAACTCAACGCTTATTGCGGCTCAAGTTGCCACTGCAGTCACGCTGCTTTGTGTTGTCTTTGCAAGTCATACTTTAACAAGGCGTGAAAAGCACAATATTCTCACCGTGCACAGCTTTGACTTTGATTCTATGGTGAATGACGACCGATTCAATGCTTGGTTCGAGACGAACCTTCGCTTCAACCAAGCGTCGTTTCGAAAATTGGTCGCTCTTCTGCAAAACGCAAACTTGATCAATACAACTTATTCGCTAAAACACTCCTTTGACAAGAAGATCGCAAAGCTCTTGTTTTGCGTGGGATCTGAGGGTGGTTTTCGTGAAGTTTCCATTGTGTTTGGAATGTCTAAAGCTTGGAGTATTAACGTAAACGTTCAATTTCATGGAGATTTCGTTCAATATCATGGGCATTTTTCATCCAATCAAACAGTTCATTTTTCATCGATAGACCCGCGAAATTCGATTAGAGGTTAGGTTAAAATTTGGCGGTAAATGATTCAAACACTCGTGATAACACTCTACCATGCGCTCGACAAAGTCTGCCCAATATAGCCAAGACGATCTACGGAATGCGATAAGCTCAACATTCAACGGCAAAAAGGGCACTCGTGTTGCAAAAGCCTTTGGCATCCCATACAAAACGTTGATGTCAAAAGTGCGATCAATTAAAGAGGGTAATCCTGCAGAGCCGCGCAAGCGTGGCCCGAAACCAGCTCTGCCTCCTCCCGATGAGAAGGATCTTGTCGATTGGATAGGTGCCATGCAAATGGATGGTCATCCAGTTGATCGTCGTGATATTCAAATCTACGCAACGAAAATTCTACGGCAACTCGGAAAACCAAATACATTAGGTGATGGATGGTACCATCGTTTTATGTGTCGACATCCAGAACTGTCAAATCGAATGGCTCAATCCATATCTAGATCTCGAAACTCAGCAAATGAAAGTGACGTCGATCGACTTTACCAGTCGATGCTAGGATTGCTTGAAACAGAACACTTAACTCCCGATCATACTTTTAATATGGACGAGACATCATTCAACTCGAGGAAGAAGTCAAAAGCGGTTGTCGCCCTTCGTGGCTCAAGAAATGTGTGGTCAACAACGGTGTCTACCAACTTTCACTTGTCTATTGTTGCTTGTGGCAGTGCTATCGGCAACATCCTCCCCCCTCTTTTTCTGTTGCCTGGCGAATCCGTAAGTCGTGAGTTGTCTGAGTGCCAATTTGTTCCAGGATCAACCATTTCGACTTCACCAAAGGGCTTTATGAACGAAGCACTCTTTATCAACTGGTTGAAAAAATTCTCTGAGCAAGTCGACAACAGTATTGATCGACCAATTCTGCTTGTATTCGATGGACTCTCATCTCATTACTCAGTTGATGTTGTCGAACTATGCCAAACACTCCAAATTATCTTGTTATGTCTCCCATCAAATGCGACACACTTGTTTCAACCTCTTGATATTTGCGTTTTCAGATCTTACCAAGATGCTATACGTCAGGAGATATCTGAAGCTCTTATCAATGACAGTAAAGAATAATCCTGCTGATATTTACAAGCTAACTTATTTCTAGCTACTGGTAATTTGGTCACTATATCAAAAAGTCTTGCAATTGATATTGCGTCAAGAGCTTGGTTTTACACGTGTCTCCGAGAAATATGACGACTGGATTCAGAGCTGCAGGTTTGTGGCCGTTGGATAAAAATCAAATGCTGTCCCGGCTTAATATTTTTCGTGATGGCGGTGTACCAGCATTGTTTCAACAAACCGAGTGGATTGAACGCAGACAAGTCGTTCGAAAAGAAATTTTGACATTGCCACCCTCCACCAAAGCCAACAAGCGAAAGCGAAAAACCATTGACGTGGGGGGACGAGTGTTGAGCATGGAAATGCTTTGTGAAATTGATCAACCAAAAGCAGTTCGTCGTGCCAAAGCCAAAAAGAAACAACATACACCATCGAATTCAAGTAGCCAAGAGATCTATCAAGTAGTGGTTTAGTTAGATGTGATAGATTCGAAAGAATTTAAACTGTACATGTTGTGTGGGATCCTTAAATGACAATGACATCGATGCACACACATAACACATTCCTTTTAGTTGGCGCAATAAGCTGTTGTCATTGTACTGGTCCATCCTTGGTTGTGACTACCCCAATGATTCGCTTCTACGATCTATGGTATATATTATGTTTCCCTCAATGCATAAATGTTCACGTACGATTCATCAAGCACGGCATGATTGTCAAGGTTCTCCAATATATTTGTTGTTGCTAGGGCCTGGTGGACGGCGTCGTGGCAGTCGCAGTTGCCTTAGAAGGCAGCACGTTCTTCTCGAAGCACAACACACAGAAAGGATTCCAGCTTCAATTGTGGTCGTTTGGATGCCTCTACGTGAGAATTAACTCTGATTCACTCGGGCCATGCCTCATGCACTTACGTGGAGGGTGCACATTGGATATGGCGTCGTCAAACCCTTGAGTTGGTCTTCCAGGTCTTCTGCATGTGCATCCTTCGTTGAGAAGCTTGCTCTTCATCCGCAGTTTCCACTGTACAGAATGCCGTTGGTGCGATAAATATTCTGATTGGTCAACTGAATACCTTTCAAGTCATATAGCTGCATATAATAAATATGTATATTGTTTAATTTAATACCCTAATCCACGGACATTCTTTCCGCTGCTCAATACTTTATTCAAGTATAAATATGCCCAAACAATTGAACGAGAGACTTCATTGCATTCAATACGATCTCCCAAGTCTTATATATTGCTGAAAGTGATATTTTCTTTGCGATTTGATTCTCCAGAATTCGGGCTTTCCATATCTGTTTTCGGAGTTGCGAAGTTCCAATTCCTCGTCAAGATGGACCGCCTCGCTTCTTGCCAACACGTGAAATGCCCCAAGAATTGAACGTTTACGTTATGGTTATTCATGCAATCAGCCGAGAATGAGTGCAACAGAGAGAACAATGGATTCATTTACCGCCCACAAGAAAAGAATGGTCCAAAATTGAGCGATCATTTATGGCCAAGAAGGACTCCCTGGTGTGACAGGCGCTGTCGATGGAACACTTAGTAATATTCAACGCCCTGAGAACTACGACGGTTCTACGACCGTCACGGCAATCCATCGTTTAACATACAGGTCGATTCGTCGGCTTATCCCTGTTGGATCATATATTCTTGGTGATGCCGGTTATTGCCATGGTTTATCACGCCATTTCTCCCTCACAAAGAAGGTGGTAACTTGACAAAGTTACAACGAAATTAAAATTTAAGCATTCTTGTACCCGTATGGTATGAGCATTGAACGAGCATTTGGCTTACTCAAGGAAAGATTTAGAATGCTCAAGAGCACAATGAAGGAGAAGACCATCGAGTCGTCACTTCAAATTGTGATGTCGTGCTTCGTTCTGCACAACAAGCTTCTAGAATTGAAAGACGCTCTTTATATTGACAAGGACATAAATGGCTTTACCAATTCGCATCGCACACCACTTGACGACAAAGAAGACTGTGTTGACAATGAAACCAATCCAATCTAAGGAATTGCGGCAAAGCAAAAAAGAACGGCGATAGCTAGATATCTTTAAGATTAATATCATTTTTGAAATGACTATCTAACTTTGTTGTCTATCATCCAAAACACACTCTAATACCCAAGGCAGCCCCAAACCCATGTCTTTTGTCCCTCAGTTTTCAACTTGATCAAAGTATACAAGGAGTGACATGGTCCACTTGATTTCACTATGCTACTGTATAATTCTTTATTTATGACAAAAATAATATTCATAGAAGTATTTTATGATGTCAAATGATCCGCAGGCTGCCCCCAGTGGTGTTGAGTCGGATAAGAGTCTAAATGCATGTATTTCTATCACTAGTATTTAAATGAAAATGTAGGTGTTGACCATGATTGTGGTTTTGACGAAGGTCATGACTCTGACAGCGATGAGGAGAGTCATCAAGTGCTTGAGCATTAAAAGAAAAAGCGTAAAAAGATGACGAAGGCAAAAGCACAAGCCGAAACGCTTGAAAGTGGATTTCAGGCCATAAAAGAGGGGCTGCTCGAATTAGGAGCAAGCATGAACCAAAAGGATGGACTTCACAATCAAATAAGTAGCTTAGTGGATATTGTCAAGAAACAGTCGAAGCAAATTGCTGCGCTAACAAGTGCGTGAATTAGTTAAATAATCAATTTTGATTGGCTGAGAGGTTTGCAAAAAAACGATACATCGCACCCAAATGAGATGTTCTTGAGTTTTCTTTCTCCATTTTGTGACCAAGCCTTCCAGAAGTGCGATAAAGTATCTTCAAGCTTGGACTTGTCTCTGGAATCACATGCCCCATTGACTTCAGTTCGGCGAATGTGTTGAAAGTAAACACAGTGCTTCCGTCATCATTAGCGTGATCCTTGACATGCTTGAGATTCTGACACCCAAGAACTTGGAGATCAAACACATTTCCAAATCTCCAGCCCATGTAAGTACGGTCGACCAGACCTTTTAATCACTGTGACATGCAATCCAAAGTGGGTTGAAATCGACAGGGAGCTAGAATTGGCGAAAGAGGACTATGGATTTAAACGACCTCCATCTGATCGACCGGACTTATTGACGCGCATGTTCCGCCTCAAGCTATTAGCCATTGAAGCCATGCTCACGAAGGGAATTTTGGGTCGACAAGGTGCGCATGTTCGTTCTGTCGAATTCCAAAAGCGTGGTCTGCCTCATGCCCATATATTGGTCATATTCTCTGGGGACGACAAAATCAAGACAACTGCCGATATTGACAGTATTATCAGTGCAGAAATCCCCGACAAGGAAAAGAATCCAAGACTGCACAAAATTGTTACAACCTGCATGATTCACAAATGCAGTGACCGATGCCTGGAAAACGGGAAGTGCAAGAAAAACTTTCCAAAAGCATACTGCGACGAAACATCAATAGGCAGTGATGGATATCCACTCTACCGTCGTCGCCGCTCTTCGGCAGAGCGGCCCTCTGAGTATAACAACCAATATGTTATTCCGTACTGCCCAACGTTGAGTGCCATGTTCGACTGCCACATCAATGTCGAGGCGTGTACAAGTATATCTGCAGTCAAGTACCTGTACAAGTACATCTTCAAGGGCTCAGACCGCTCAAATTTTCAACTGGAGTCCAGTGAACTTGACGAAATCAAGCAATACCAAGATGCCCGCTATGTATCGTGCTGTGAGGCCCTCACACGCATTTTCTCTTTCGACATGTTCAATCGATTTCACGCTGTCGAGAACCTGGAAATACACTTGGAAGGTGAACAAGTTGTATGCATTCCTACCGACCGCCTGATGAGCCCTCAGGAATTGGCAAGGAGGAACCGGACTAAACTCACCGCGTTTTTTGAACTGTGCCGTGAAAACAGTGATTCACAAGCACGGGCGCGTGAATGTCTGTACCACGATATCCCCGAGCATACTCAAATCTCCGCAAGTGGACTTCACGTAAAAAGGGTGGTAAACGTATGATCGGGAGGATGCTGACGGTGTCACCCCGCTCGGGAGATTGTTTTTATATGCGAATGCTCTTATGCTATCGACGAGGTCCGACATCGCACGAAGACTTGCGAACCGTCAACGGCGTGGTTCATCCGAAGTTCAAGTAATGGATGAAGTTTTATAGAGTCCTGACTATTCTAATGTTTCTTGATACACAACGTTTTTCGTGTAGATTCCAGGCAGTCCTTCGTACTGTCCATTTGCGACCATAAATTTAATATTGCCTTTTGCTTGGGCTCTTGACATGGCGACGTAAAGCTGTCCATGCGAGAAGACGGGTTCTGGAAGGTAGACGCCCACGTGAGAAATCGTTTGACCTTGAGCCTTGTGAATCGTCATTGCAAAGGCAACTTGAACAGGAAATTGTCTTCTGCGTAGCTCAAATGGGTAATTGTTTTGCTCACCATCGTGAATTGTAGTAGTTCGGGGAATGTAAACGATCTTGTTCTTGTGGGAGCCGTTCATAATTTGAGCCTTGATACATCGTGTTTTCAGCTCAAGAACAATTAAACGTGTTCCGTTGCACATGCCTTCCGAAGTACACAAATTACGAAGCAGAATAATGGGGCAACCAACTTTCAAATGCAACTTGTGGCTGGGGAAGTTGTTGATGTCTATAGAATTCAGAAACTCGATGGGGAACTCGCATGCATCGGCGTCTGAGTCGCGTTTCTCAGCAACAGAATCGGCGGACAGATATGTCATTTCGCCGTCCGAAGTGAGTCGCTCAAGAAGTGTTGTGTTGATGTCAGCAACAACATTGTGTTTGGGTGCAAGGATAGCTCGACATCCAAAGTACGATTTAAGTTCATTGATGCGCAGGTTGTTCATGTCTTGATAGACGCTGTGTAAAAATGACCCCAAATCATCAGGCGAATTGTATGGAATCGCCAAATCATCAGGTAGTCGAATGTAATCGGCACCGAGTTCGGTACATGTGGGGTATGTTCCATGCCCAATAGACTTGAGCAATCCAGCAAATTCTCGAACACTCTCTGAGTTGTTGTTGGTCAACCTCATGTTCACCGTCAGATGAAACTTTGCGACATTGCTCCAAAGGTAGCTGTTCTTCAAGCATGCTTCGAGGATTAGCCCAGGTGTGCCCTTCAAAATGACTGGAAGCATTTGCTTGAAACGACTTTTCCACCAAAAGGAAGCGCGTTGTCCATCAAATCTTGTAGCATGTGATCAACGGCCTCCACAGCATACTTGTGCATCATCGAACACTCGTCCCAAATGATAAGTTCTGTGAGACGTAAAAGTTCCGCGAGATGTGACTGTTTCCGAACGTCGCATCGGCTAAGCTCGTGCAATGATCTTGGGAGACAGAATCGCGAATGCGCAGTTGTCCCCCCGATCAAATTCAGAGCAGCAAGTCCGGACGAAGCAACAGCCAAGGCAATTTTGTTCATGGAGCGCACTTGAGCCAGTAAAATGTTTGAGATGAACGTCTTCCCTGAGCCGCCCTCACCTTCGAGAAAATATACTTTGCCTCTTCGAACAGTGCTTTCCTTCGTAATCTCGCTCATAACGTCGTTGTAGAAGACCTCGTGCTCTTCGGTCATCGTAGACTTGCCTTCCAAAATGCCTTGGATTTGTTCTTGGTTGTGCGAAGATTCCATGGCCACTAATCGGTTGGATTGACGGCCCCTGTTTGTTTCCTCAAGAGCAAAATATTGTTCGAATTGTGCAAGCTGTGGAAGCTCCTGAAAACGATCCAAGCGTGATCCATTCGACTCGAGGCATCTTGATAAAGCCTGAATTGCGAAAGCTGTGGATTTTTGAGAGTCGTCGGGGTACATGCGGTGGAAATCTTGGCTCATTTCATCTTCGAATTTGTTCCATAGCCCTCGTGCATCCGCAGGTTCACAGTGAATCAGAATACTGACAAAAAGTGTTCGGAGCTCATAGGGAGTTGCTGTTTCAGTTGCTTCTCGCATGCAGGTTAGCCATTCCTCGTCATTCTCAAGAAAGCCAAGGGCAAGTGCGGCTGACTATCATGTTCGTACAAATATGTACACTGTGTTGTTGTGGAATTGCCGAGACTTCCTGGATCAAGTCGAATTGCATCGTACCGATGAGTTGGACGATAAATCCTCGAGATTAGCCAACTCGAAATTACGCACCACAGTCTTAGATTCACCGTTACAGTACTACAAGATGAAGAAGTAGGTGGTTGTCAACCAACGAGGACCTCCATCTACTAATCGATGTCACAGATTGTGCAATCTGAACTTGGGCACATTCTGCTTAGATTCAACCTCAGCATTAAAATGGGAGAAGCATATCGAACAGCGGAAAGCTATAAAATTGTCAAAGAGTCTGCTTCTTGGAAACAGTCTTTTCGCCGTTCACATCGTGCGCAAAGTTGCCGCGACGGGAAAGATCTCTATACCAGCAGTGCAAGCAGCTGCTGAAAGTTCGGCATCTATACTGACCTTCTTGACCGTGCTCCTAGAACCTCCACCCACCATACGCCACGCTCACATTGGACACAACTGTAGATTACCATCCAAGGTTCGCCTTTCTCCACCTAGATATACTATGACTCCGACATGTCAGTAGTCGCCTTGCGCATCATCTAAGTGCATAGTCGTCTTGAGCATCATCTAAGCGCATGGCCATCATTATCTTGCCGTCAAATGCGCCGTGAATAGGACTGGGTCCCTCGACCGTCTGTGTTATCACTGACAAGTCGTTCGTGTTATCTGTGCAAGAACTAGCATTTTGCACGACAAAACTGGGAAACTATGGAGGCCAAATCGAAGTAAAATAAGAAAGAAGTGAATAAGGAGTGCGAAGTAAATGCCGTCTCCTTAGTTTCAAAATAATATGATCTTTGATTGGATGATTTTCTTTCCGAACGAGTCGACGGTTCTTTGGTCAGGTAGGACATGATCTATCTCCTGATGAAAAACAAATATTCGTCACTCACTCAACAGTAGCCAATCAGAATACTTCTTTTACACCCCACCCAGGGGCGTAGCCCTGGCCTCACCCTAGTAACAGTTTAAGTGGAGAGCTCAAGTATATTTTACACAGCTATTACCATGAGTAAAATGGCATGATTAGCTCAGAGGAGCACATGTACACTAGAAATCATCGCATTCTGGAGGTCGCTGTGCTCAATCAAGATTCTGACGTCATATCCATATGTTGTTGACATCAATCAAACGTGTTCGAAACCCGAAAAGAACTGGTCGAAACATGAATAGAACTCGTTCAACCTGTTTTTGGCGAGTTTAAAACAATAAAACGTTTTAAACAGTTAAACGTGTTTTTAAACCGTTTTTAACATGTCCGTAATGGATATATCAGTACCCTTGGCTCTGACTTTGACCGAACATGCCATTCAAGGCCAAGCGATCGGCATCGAGGCGCTCTTGACGGCGTTCTCGGTAGCGACGGCGACGACTACTGGCCATTTGAAGCATGTCTTCTGCCATTGAGTGGTAACGAGCCAAGACGGAGGTATAGAAACTTCTATCCTCCATGCGCAATGGGTGCATGCTTGCATGAAAATTGGTCATCGCAAAGGTGAGACGCTGGGTCATGTTGTACTTACCTTCTGACCACTTGAATGTACTGTAGGATATTTTCCAAAGCTTGTACGTTCGGCCAAACAAGTTCTCCACGAGAACACGGTCAGAAGAAACGCGTTGGTTGCGCTCAAATTCTTGTCGAGTAAGTACTCCACCGCGCGGCTTCTTCTTTGGTCGGACGCTACGCACAGCCTCGCCGCAACCTTCGTAACCCTTGTCCATTAGGACGGCGCACTGGTTTGGGAACGACGTGGACCCTTCGCCGTTGTCGACGATACGCTCTTCGGATGGACGCTTGGCGAGGCATTGACGATGAATGTCAAGCCGGTTCATGAACATTGTCATGTCCGATACAGATCCTGGAGAATGCAATTACATAAAAACGTAGACACCAGGGAACGCGACGGATGCCTCAACCTTGAAGCCGTACAACTTGTGCTTGCAGCTGAAGTATCGTTTGGCATCACTGAACGAACCGGTAGGTCGATGGGCTGGTTGAAACTTGGCATCGGTGGCGTAGAGCGCCTCGGGAAACTGTCCGAACAACTTGCCAGCATTGCGTTGCGCTTCCATTGTCACGGGACGAACGAGCCATTAGGTGAGAATGGGTTCAACTAGAGCCATGATTCTCATGATCAGCTTTTCAAAGGTGGGTGTTCGAAAGTTGAAATCCAGAGCATGACGCTCCCAGGTGTCATAGTGCTTCATGACAACCAGAAGCATGAAGAAGACGTCCTTCGCACTGGCTGAATTTTGACGCCCACGGCCGTCGTACCAAGATTCTTGGACATCCTCCTCACAAAGCCCACACAAGATGTTGAACTCAGTCATTGTAAAATTCGTCAACGTCAACAAGGCTTCTGACCCCGCTTGCATGTAGGAGTCAAGTATTGGGGTATCGAATGCAGAAGGAACATCCATGGGGTCCGCATCTTCGACTTCTCGGACGGGTTGCTCGAAGAGCAGATTGGCTCGGTGCAAGTTGTTGGATTCCTCAGTAGAGGCAGCAATAAGTCGACTGATTGTTTCGCGAGACATCTTAATCGATTATGTGAATAGTTATGTTTACTTGTTGGCTTATGCATTGTAGACCACTCGCCGATATCGATGCTTAACCAGTGGTTTCATGCATGCGTGAATAGATGGAGTCCATTCATATTCGATGTGTTTCTCAGAAGATGGTATGTGCTTGTGATAATACACTTATTCAGTCAGAGATGCCTTGTTTCGCAATGTCCAATCGTCATATGTATATTTCCCATTTTTGAGAAATAGACATGCCTTCAATGGATATGTGTGTCAAATAATAAATGACACTTTCATTGAAATGTCAGATGCATTGCGATTCCCAGCAGACACAAACACAGGAGATGTTTCAATTATACGCAAAATGTATTCTGATATCTGATGCATTGCATAGAATTGTTTATATATAAGGACTATCAGTTCGTTATCTCTCAGACACAACGTTTTTGGTTTTGAGTTCTATTGGATGCATAAATGACTACAGAAAACGCCTCCTTGTCTGGAGCAATATTTTCAACAAATGCAGATTTCTTTCGTCTTTTAGCAATTCAGTCGTCCATCGCGATTTTGATCTTGGCGGTGTTAACACGAGTACTCTCAGTGGTGAACATACCGGTGCTTTCGACGGTGATTCTTGCTGCGAGAACGACGGTGATAATGATGGCGGTCTATTCGGTGGTCAATGCGCTACTATCGACGGTGTTAATGCAGAATGCCATACATGTAAACATGACGCCAGAGGAAGCAGTGGTACTAGTGGTGATTAAAATGACGCAAGTAACGGTTCAAACGGTGCAAGATACCGGTACATGGATATCATCATCGAAACATCAGTTCGTCTAAGCAACGTGAGTAACGATTTTAATACCGCTGACAAATCAGCTATTTCCAATGGCGTAAGCAACTGTGACTTGTGTGGTATTAGCGGTGCATTAAGCCGTGTTTCAAGCGCTTAAAGAAGCTGTGAAATCGACGGTATTTTCCACGGTAAAAGTAGCTGTGATCTTTATGGTGATTTAGACGGTAGAGTCAACGTTGATGATACTTTCCGTTTAAATACTGTGGAAGTTATGGCTAAGCAAATTACCGAAATATGTGATAGATTGAAGGCGTTTCGCCACAAGAAAACGGCTACCCCAGACGTTTTGAAAACCTTACAAGGCCTTCTTCAACCTGTGGAGAATTATTGATCACAAGCAGGTAGAATTGACAAACAGTGAAAGCGCCAATGAATCGCCAAAGATATACCGTCGATTCTGAGAACTTCTGAAGCAAATTAATACAAAGCCCTTTTCTCCTTTCTTCGTCTTCGCTACTTATTGGTGCACTGGAAGACTGCTGTTCTTGCGCTTCATTTGCTATCATAAACGCAAGTGTTTCATCATTTGTGATTCGCGCACTCGCAACTTCAAGGTCTTCAACTTGTTGGGTGGTTTGAACTTCATTAGTTGATATTTGATATGTGGTTAGGTCTTCGGCGCGCTCGCTGAGCAACATGTACATTTCTTGTTGTTCGTTAATTTGATTTTGAAAGTTTAGGACTAAATTGTGGCTTTGACTTGTACCTTCTGACCGAGAGCGATTTTTAAGCAAGTTGTACCGCTTGAACTAGTGGGCTTTCCTTTCAGAGAGCGTCGCACCCTGAAATAAATCTAGACCTTCTCCTATAATTAAGATGAGATAGTCGGCAGAAAATGTCCACCTTCTAGGTTTGTAGAAACCTCACCGTCTTCATGCATTGACATTTTCCTCGCTCGTTGATATGATACACCCTGCGATGCACCGGGTAGTGTCCAACCGTCAGGAGGACGTAGCAGCCTCCAGCATTTTATATCAATGGCCTTGATGTTATAACAGCCTTTTTGCAAGGTGAAATTCACACTGGCCAGTCGATCATATGAAATTGTGGTATCCGTCATATCAACCGGATGCGGTATTATCAACGTTGATTCAACTGGTGTTTTCAACGTTGAAAGCACAGATTAGAAGGTTTTAGCAAGACATGCTTTTGATCCAAATCTCCAACTCATCTTTGATGACATAAACACGCGCACTTCGAAAAACGTCAGAATATTTATGTTGGACGGATATTGAGATTCGTATTCGCTCGGTGTCATGCTATCTGGAGGTGTGGTTCTGCCTTGCACCACGCTACCTGGACATTTCAGAGGCCTATCTCATATGGATCAATGAGGATCGGCATTACACAAAAGCTTAATCGACGTATTGTCGACTTGATACAAATTTTGGATGGGGGCGCAATCGTATCGCGCCGAAGAACCGATCAGTGAATCGATCTGATTGGTTAAATTTTTTAGATGGAAATCTGATTGGCCAAAAGGAATCACCTATATCAATCCAGCCAATCAAAACGATTGCCGAAGAACCGATTAGTGAATCGATCTGATTGGCTAATTTTTCGAGGTCTCATCTGATTGGCCAAAAGGAATCACCTATATCAATCTAGCCAATCAAAACGATTGTTGAACGATTCCTCAAATTACGCCGAAATCCGAAATATTGCCCGAAAGCACAATACAACATTTCAATTTTTGTTTAGCGGAATCAATGCAATTCTTGATCGTCGAGAAATTCATACTTGCGAATGCTTCATCCAATCGTACCTTGACGTCAGTAGACGATGTCATATCATCATATCTTTTTCCAACTTTGCCCATCACTGCTGCCCAGATCAGTTCAATGGGCTGAAGGTCAGAATGGAGGGTATACACCACGTATGGCCACGCATCACTGCAAGTCCCAAGACAACCGAACGTACATTGTCCTTTACGCACTTTGAGACCTTCTCCCAAAGCAAGCTCTTGTAGTCAGAGGGAGTAAAATCTACACCAATTCGAATGCATTCATCTTGCAATCGCGTTTTCGACCATCGATTGTTTGCATTGTCCATTACACTCAAAGCATTCTTCACACCCAATTCGTCAATTTCGTCCAACATACTGGAAAAACATCTTGAATAGTAGGCATTGGCTTGTGACGAACCCCTGTAAAACATCCGAGCCAACGACTCAACACTATACAGAAGGCGCCACAAGGATGCTAGTCACCAAAGAGTATCTTCGGTCTTTGTTCTTGTCCTTAGGCTCCTTGCTCTTGCGGTCTTTAGGATGATACAGAGAGTCATGGCACCTCTCGTAGTGGTGGTGAATGTAAGATTCTTGAGTGTAAACAACACATATAGAGGGTCCGTGGATAAGCGTCGAGTGTACATGAAGCGAACGTAAGCATTTCGTGCCAATTCACGGGCCTTGGACAAGTGGATAGAGTTTAAATCTTTCCAACTCCTTCGTTTCTACCCTTGATGGAATAAAAGCGCTGGACCGCGCGAATGACTGAGTCTTCGCTTTTCTTGGCCAAGTGATCAACAGTCAGAACAGCACGATTGGACAGGAAATTCATTAAATACACTCCCTTTGTACGCATTTTGCGGGGACGTCTGTTGCGTACGAATGTTTGTACCATTTCATTGTTTTTCTTTGTATCTCTAATTCGATGCTCATGATTAATTCGGTTTGCACCAGGCGTAGCTTTAATGAGGGTGTGATCAAACCCATATTCACGAAGGATTTATTTGACAAAGTCAATATTTCGACCCAATGCGCTCGCCATTCTTCTGAAGACGTTGCTGACCCCTTCATTTCGATAATATGCATGTAATCGGAGTATATCAAACCTTTCTTCGCGAGTAAGGCAGCGATACCGTGCTTGTTTTACAAAGTCCAGACGTGCTTGAGCAGACTTATCGATGATAGCGACGCAGTCGTTATCTCAAGGTTCCTTCTTGGAAGGACGATACTTATTATTGTCAATATAAGGTTTCCAAACTCCACAAGCTCGCCGCCTTCAATAACCTCTATAATTAAATAAAAAATTTGCTTAAATTTTATGCTTTTTATGCAGGATATTGGAATATAAGATCAATATCATTACATATCCGATTTATACGACATGAATCCATAAGTCTGATTGGCTAACCGACAAGTTTTGTCGGATCTGTTCATTGATTGGGCGATACATTTGTCGGTGATACAGCATGTTGGCAAAAATAACATACATGTAACAAGTATTTAGGCTGGCGGCCTCAGGCCGGCCGGGGCCATGAAGGGATTTTTTTCCTTTTTTTTTCGATGACAGCCTCAGGCCGGCCGGTACCTTCCTTTAAGAGTGCTTGTCTCGGAACGTTTGTCACTGTATCACAGCCAATCCAATCACAGGTGTTCTATACATTTCAACCATGTTTATGTAATATCGTTAAAAAATATTGGGTTTTGGAGTATTTAGCGAATTCTGCTGAATTCGCAATAAAAGAGAGTTTTACTATTATCAACTCTCTCACGTATGATTTTTCACAGTGTATACTGGCGACCGTGACGTTACTGTTAAATTCAGAGATGAAAAAATACGAAAGAGCAGGACTCACTGTGGCATGATTCATGAGTTGAATATCCCATTGGGACCATGAGTTTGCTCTCGAACATACTAATTTTCATACAAAACAAGGACAAGTTCGTGTTTCTGTGGAAAAGAAATGGTTCGATGGTGTCGGGGATTGTCGCTTTCTTATATGAAGGACAGAGCCTCCTCGATTTTCGCGCACCACAATAAATCTAGGAAATGACTATTTCCCCCCCTATTTTGGCTATTTCCCCCCCTAAAATTCATTTTTGATACATTTTTGTCCTCGCTTCCCAAACCTCGACCGCCATTTAAGACCTCTTAACTACCGCAAACACTTAAAATGTGCCAGAGTCATGGGCTTCGTCGCGGGAGCTCACTGTCATGCCCCTCAGTGGCAGAAATGCTTGGCAAAAATGTATCAAAAATGAATTTTAGGGGAGGAAATAGCCAAAATAGGGGGGAAATAGTCATTTCCTAAATCTAAGCTCAAAAACTATAACATTTCAAAGGTCTTTTGATGAGGAGTCTAATACAATTTCAATATTCTATATATGCATTTATACAGGAAATTGAGTGATGCCTTGCGCGAAAGTCGAGGAGACACCGTAGAGTACAACGTAGCACTTCGATGCGCTGTTGAAATGACTAACTCTGAATTGTGGAATGGAAGACAAGAGTACAGCAGTCACTTGGACGACGGAGCTCGAACTCCGTCCTACAGGAGCGTACAGAGATCAATCGGCCAATGCGAAACACATCGCATCTGGTGGCATGAACCTTCGAAAAGATGAATCGATCTGGGTAACAACGAAATCAGCTTCTCTTTATCGTTAGTTTAATATATAGGCCATTTGCATTTGAATCGGTGTGGAGCATGGGACGACCGGGGTCCGTGGAAATCGGCGGCGACGTTTGGGAGGTTCTGCACTAGGATCTTTCGCACGATGTTTCTGGAGCTCTCTGTTGAGGCGTGCGCGGGCCAGCAGTCGCTCGCGATTGGCTTCAAAGTACTTCTTGTGTCGAATCAATTCCTTCTCTCGGTTCTTTTCACGGTACTTGCGCTTGTGTTCCAGCACACGCTCTCGATTCTTCATGTGCCATTCTCGCACTTGTTCCTTGTTGGTGACGTTGTATGCCTTGCGCTTGTCCTTGTTCTTCTCGTACCATTCCTTGTAGTACTTGCGCTTGGAGTCATCGGCATTGAGCGACATCGGGAAAGATGAAAAATGGGAGGCAATTGAACAAGATCAACGTGGCGCGCAGAGTCGGGTGAACTTCATCCATCTGACACTGTACTGGGTGCCGAATGGCAGGCCGTGTGCAAATGTTAAACCTCGCGAACTGCAGTACATGGATGCGTCTGCTCAACGGGCAATATCGCAGTGGGTTGTCCTCGTCAGCTCAATGGATGTCGTCTATTGAAATGACCAAGTGAGCTCTCGGTTTACTTTGCTTTTTGGGGATCGCCAAGTTCACATTACAACGTTCATTTTATCTGCTGACTGTTTCTCGCTTTTTCCACCGTTTCAACAATATAACGTGGCAATTGTCTCAAGACCCCCGGCCCGCGCCCATGAAATTACTGGCGAACAGCACACACGTGTGTTGCCACATGGAAGGATCAGTAGAGGATGCGATGACCACGTCGTCAACGGAATACGTCCATGGCTTGTGCTCTTTTCCCCAGCAGCCCCGCCTCCGTTCAAGGACAGTTCTCTCTCCCGCAAGCGGCTCATTTGAACTGGTCGTTGGAACTTTGGCTGGCGTTGGATTGTGGTCGCGTTGCCTCACAATTCCTAACAGCGTTACAACGGACGGAAGACTTTTCCATGATTGCGACGATTGCGAACACAGCAAACAATGGTTGGATATTACACTTGTACTTCATTTGACTAGGTAGAATCGCAGCCAAATTTTGTTTGCCCCCAAGCGGTGTCAGACAGCCACTCACAACAAACAGCGTGTCGCTTAAGTTAAGCGACATGTGTTAAGCCACTGTTAACAGCTTAATACAGAGCTTTAGGTTGCGGCCGTGGAGCTACAAAGCCAGGTGAGTGCTGCCTTTGCATCCAGGACGAGCGTGTTTGTTGCAGTTATAGCCAATGCTTGCCATTAAGCAATTTGATTTGGGTGAACGAGATGAAACCACGCATCGCTCTTTGATGACAAAACTGGAAAGTTCAATTACCATACGTGCACCCATTCTTATCAACGCGTGGCTTGCTATTCTTCGAAGGTGCAGCCGGAGGATTCGCCTGGCCTTTGCCAAGTGACTGACGCTGGCGGAGGCATTTGTTGCGGTGACAGCCCGTGTGTTTAGCGTGTGCAGAAGTTTTCAGTACACGGCCCCTGGTTCGAGACGGATAGTAATCTTCGTCCTGCCGAGGAAACACTTCAGCCAGAAGAAAGGCAGCCGCACGCACCATAATCGACGCCTTCGGGTGATATTTGCTGATGGACTAAAGTATTTTGGAGCGTCAGGCAGTCACTGAGGCCACAGCTCGAGCCGGCGATACATTTATGTCACGACTCTCTCGCCGGGTTGAGTGGGTAAAGCAAGCACTTGGTCATTTGGCGGCAGCAATCTCTTCCAAGTCAGCCCATTGCCGCAGCAAAGAACGCAAGATGAAGAGAGGGGCATTTCAGTGGTGCTTAGATTGCCTCCTAGACTGTCATCGAGGGTGGCGACGAAGCAGACTTTGTTGCCATGATAGAGTAGAGCCTTGACCATTTTCTTGACGTTAGATGGAGGTACTGGTCCATTCTTTGCACCCGTCGTTCGCCAAGACCGACAATGATTCAAGTTGAGCTGGCCGACGCAACTCGCTGCGGTGAAGCAGTCCACTCCTCAATCATTCTTCCACGCAAGCTCATATTGCTTGAGCGAAGGCCTTGGCGCATATTTCAATTCATTCACTGAGCCCTTTTGAACGTGTATCTTCTTCGTCTAATCGACGGACGGAGGATAGCATGATTTACGTCTTACGTAGAGCCGTCGAATTCGCTTCGAAGTGCCTCTGGTTCAAAGGTCGTTTCTCCTTGGTTTGGAGTAGATGTGCACCTCCGCGCAGCATCTTTGTAGTTAGCCCAAGTTGGCATCAGACAACGAGGCGGTGGGGTGCTACAAGGATCGCGCTCTGGGCAGCCTTTGTCTTGCAGCCGAAAGCATAGTCGAGGAGAAACCGATCTCAATGTCGTGTAGCAGCGTCGAACTCTTGGGTACCGCACTCCAGAGCGCCTCTCTTGGCCCAAAAGCAGCAACAGCACTCACAATATGAGGACACGGAAAACAAAAAGTACCTTAGCCACTTTTTGCATTTTTCGAGAAAATGGCCTTCAAAGTGGATGCATGATTTTCAGTGGTGGTTTTCCGTTCGACGAAAATCGAAAAAAAAACAGTTTGAATAAAAAACAGTGATCTGTTGCAATCGAATGGAGTCTGGTGAGCCCGACGATGCTGTCCCCACGAGTCTAGCACTCATTGACACTGCAGCTAAAAAAGCGTCGGCCCTTGCGGCAACAACATGCTGTCACCGAAGCTGTTTGACAGGCAAAGAGCAGCCCATCTTACATTTCTTGGAGTCCTTGCAGTCCTTCAACAAAGCACAACTCAGTGCCTGCTTGTATACTACGGTTGCAATGTGCCAAGCCATGGATGCCAATATCGATGGTAAAAGAAATCTAAGTGTGTTGTTCACGCCAGAGAAATCAAATTCAGGCTTATTGGCACGATAGAAACCACGTCAGAGAAATCAATACCAGCCTTATTGACATGATAGAAATCAAAATCAGTCTTAATCAGGCTTCATAAAAGGTGGTATGAGCCACATTTACCGTTTTTAGGCTAAAAGTGGTACGCCCGGCGGGTTCAAAGTGGTGAAGTCCACATTGGCGCCCATAAAAGGCGCTGGTGGTCGAATTACGTGTTCAAACGACAGCATTTATTGTCTTATTCCGGCAAGGAGCTATGGATGTCGTCCAACAGTTCGAATTGCTTCGACTGAAAGATACCTTCCAGCGACAAGTCAAGCAGGCACTGCCGGAACTGATCCAGCTCCCACTTCAAAATGGACAAGTCGGACCTCCCAGGCCTTCTTGCGAATGACCTCGAGGGCGTACTTGCGCGAGTACGCCTTCTGCCAAGTGCCGCGCGACTCCATACGAGTTTGCAGGCGACAACGGAAAAGGGAAATTCAATTTGCAACTTCCTAGGGGCCTGCGCTCCGTTCTGGACTTCCAAATAAATCCGCACATTACTGACATGTGTGCAGCAGTATTGTCTTTTTTGCCAAAATTTGGGAGTTTTGAAGGAAAAGCCAAAATGTTTCATCCGGAAAAATTGAAATTTTCAGCCAATGAATGAGGAGAAATCGTCATTCCGTCTTCGGGAAAGGACAGAGACTCAATTTCATTGGCTGCCCGGTTCGAAAAAAGTGATTACGTCATCAGAAATACTCGTCCCTGATTGGTGTTCCGACATTTTGCCCGTTTTTTTTTCCGATCGATTGGCGTTGCCTTCCACAATTTCGAGTCAGAATCGCAATATTGCCATTACCATGCATCTCTTAAAAGTGGTCAGTCTGAAACTTAAAAGTGGTAGAACTGGCATCTATTTATAGATTGCCACTTTTTATAAGGTCTTAATGCCACCACAGAAATCAATTTCAGTCTAATTGACTTGCTCGAAATCAAAAACAGTCTTATTGCCAAAAAATTGTTTTAAACCCCTGAAAAAAACATCAAAACACCTTTCGATTCCGTTTTTCTATGTCATTGAGTGTGAATTCATTGATCAAAACAGTATCAAACGATTCAGCACAAAATTCTCTTTTTGGAAATATATCAATCTCGAAATGACATTTTTGGTCAAGAATTGGGATTAACTAACTTCAAGCCTTCATAACTTTGGACTCGAGCGTCATTGACGGGATGTTAAGGTGTCAAAATGTAGCTCGAAGACTCTAGTTTGTGATGCAATAGCTAACTCAAACGTTGATTAGCCACTTTTTGTTTTCTGTGGCCTCATATGCGACCAGCAGCATCCTTGGGCAAAATTGCCCGCAATGTGAAATGTGTCGGCGATCGCACGAAGCTTCATTGTGATATTGTTACTAATCTATTCCGGGAAAGCATTCAAGAACCACATGTCTGGTGAAGCAAACAAATCAACTGCGGCCGAGAATGCTCTTCATCGTTAGTTTAATATATAAGTCATTTGCATTTGAATCGGTGTGGAGCATGGGACGGCCGGAGTCCGTGCAAATCGGCGGCGGCGTTTGGGAGGTTCTGCATTAGGATCGTTCGCACGAAGTTTCTGGAGCTCTCTGTTGAGGCGTGCGCGGGCCAGCAGTCGCTCGCGATTGGCTTCAAAGTACTTCTTGTGCCGTAGCAATTCCCTCTCTCGGTTCTTTTCGCGGTACTTGCGCTTGTGTTCCAGCACTCGCTTGCGATTCTTCATGTGCCATTCTCGCACTTGTTCCTTGTTGGCGACGTTGTACGCCTTGCGCTTCTCCTTGTTCTTTTCGTACCATTCCTTGTAGTACTTTCGCTTGGAGTCATCGGGATTGGTCTTGAGCGCCATTGGGAAGGATGAGAAATGTCGGGTTGATGAAAAAAGACTCGCGCGTGGCACACAGAGTCGGGTTAACTTTATATCCATATGTACACGGGGAAATCCACTAATACTGGGTGCCAAAAGACAGGCCGATCTAAGGTTTGGCTTCGCGAACTAGAGCAATGGATGCGTCCATTCAACGGGCAATATCGCAGTGGGTTGTCCTCGACAGATCAATGAATTTCGTCGATTGAAATGCCCACCTCGCTTTGGGGATCGCAGATTTCATATTACAGCATTCTTTCGGTTTATCTGCTGACAGTTTCTCGCATTTTCCACCGTATCCAAGTGGTAACTGTCTCAATCCCCGCGCCCATGAAATTTCTGGCGAACAGCACAAATGAATGTAGGCCACATGGAAGCATCGGTGGAGGATGCGGCGACCACGTTATCAAGGGAATTCGTCGATGGCTTGTGCTCTTTTCCCCAGCAGCCCCGTTTCCGTTCAAGGACAGCTCTCTTTCCCGCAATTGACTCTTTTAATCTTGGACCTTTCGTGTTGTCGATGTTTCCTGCGTTCTGTCGACTTGTTTGTGGTCGCATTACGTCACAATTCCTGCCAACGTTACAACGGGGGGAAGACTCTCCGACTTTTTCTTGGATGCGACGCAGCAAACGATGATGGAAATGACTTAATTTGACTAGGTCGAGTCGCAGCCAAGCCTCCACGCGGTGTCAGCATAAGTGGAAAGTCTCGATAACTACTGTAAAATCTCTAATAATGGCAGGGGGCTACTAAAGACCCCGAGTGGGGGCGCATATAGAATGCCTTTCTAATATGATATTCTATTGATGGGAGGCTAATAATTTTATAAAGGTATGAGGAATAACAATCAGCCTGTGATTTAATGTTGTTCGGTAAGTTAACATCAAATATGTTGTGAGGACAGTCAGTCAGTTATGCCGAGGAGAGTTTGCACTGTGCTAGGATATTGGTAAATCGCACTTGAAAGACGTGAGATTCCCAACGCGATTGCTGTTGATTGCAAATAGATGTCAACGGAGCATTGGGCTCCTATAAAAATATCGGAGTAGCATTTGTGATGAATACATAGATTACGAGATGTATTCAGTGTTCACTCTTACAAATAAACAATAACTTTATAGTTTTGAGAATGCGATTCATACAGCACATCATACGTGTAGACTATATCACTTCAAACGATCATGGACTCGCCTAGACACCGATATGGAAAACGTGTATGTTTATACACGTTTTCCATGTGAAAGCAACCAATTTCTCACTATTTAATAAATCGGTGTCATGTTCTCCAGTGATTTTTGTTCATTTTATAGAAATATGAGGACATAAATCCAAGTTTTGCATTTACCTTATAATTAAATATATGTAATAGAAATACATTTAAAGAGGTATCAGGTTTGAGAGTAAAGTGGCACTCTGGGAGAAGATGCACCCACAACAAACAACAGCGTGTAGCTTTACAGCTTACTAGAAACGCAAAGCTTGAGGGTGCGGCTGTGGAGTTTAGCCAAGTGAGTACAGTGCTCCCTCAGTTTTTGCTCCCCTTATAAATAAATATTCCTGTATAAACTAAACTTTATACTCATATAAAATTTCATGATGCATGCATGATGGACCACACAGTAACTCTATAAATGCATGTTTGAACTTCAACATAACCTTTTAGAACTTATATTTTGGACCAGGAGCAAAAACTGAGGGAGCACTGTACAGTAAACTCTCCAGTACCTCCGCGCCCACAAACTCCGCATTAGCTGATGATTTCACCCAAAATGTCGTGCCGAGATTTATAATAAAAAACGAAAACCCAAGAAATTTTAAAGACTCATTTCCTTCATTACTGATGCGATGTATTCGTCGGCATCCCGATTATCACAATGAACATAGCGATCAACTTCGTTCACATGAAAGCCGTGGTTTTCGACAAGTGCACACAATTCTTCTTCATTGGAAGGCCCACAAATGACATCATCAGTATTTGAGAAGTCGACTCCTATATCAGACTCAATGAATGCATTTTTCACTGTCAATGTTGAAACATTGTCCCAAGCAGCCTTCGAATACCTCGCAGCATCCAAAACGTTCATCAATGATGGACAACCGCCCAAGCTCTGTCAAGCGGCAGCCACCACCTTGCACCATGTCAATTCTGTACTCAAGAAAACTGGTGGTCATTAGACCTCAGGGCCTGGTCGATGTAGCAAAAAGTCGACTTTTTTGTCATTGACTTTATCCGAAATAGATAGGTTGCGTCGACTTTTTCCCCAAGTAGGTCGTCGACCTACTTTAGAAAAAGTCGATAAAAACATATTGGATTTGTATACGAAGAATCTTCAATCAAGTAGATCCATTCTTCGCAAAAAGTCGAGGCTATTTACATTTCGACTGGTGACTATGGATTCAAACACGCTGCTGGCGGTGACGACGTGTGTCGTTGCAGCCGTCGCTGCGATAGGGAGCGATGGGCGCTGGCATCCCAGAACCCCTCAAAATGTAGCTACTATCAGAAACAATACATGGAAAGGTGTGTTGCACTCTGAGGAATGCGTTGGTATATGAACTGCACGATAGGCGCTCAGTCATGCCAAGACGACGGATGGTATCGCTCCAATTTGCGTGTTACTCGCAGGACACTACATTCCATTGCTGATCGGCTGCACACTTTAGCTGTTGAAAAGGGATATCGCATTCCTCACCCGAGAGCCCACGTCGATCACATATGTCGTGTCGCTATGACTTTATCATACCTGTCAAATGAAGGCAGCTTTGGCTGCACGGCTGCCCTATACGGCGTGTCTAAATCAACAGCAATCACAAATGTGAACGAAGTCCTGGACATGCTACAACAATTATCACCCTACGCCAATTCCTTCCCCACCACTGCTGAAAGTTGGCAAGAAGCGACAGAGAATTTTGAGTCTATTTGCGGCTTTCCCGATGTTGCAGGTGCGATTGACGGGTCTCTGTTTGAAATCGAACGGCCATACGAATACGAAGGGTGGATATGTCGAAAGGGATGGGCGGCGATTAACATGCAAGCGACCGTCGACCGTGATGGTCGATTTATGGAGTATTCACTCCGCGCAGGGTCTTGTAGTGACAAAAATTTGTGGACCATGTCGAGTCTTGGGAGTTCAGTCTCTTCTGTCATTCCCCATACAATGCACTTGCTTGGCGATGCAGGATATACATTGTCCTCCAAGCTGATTACACCATTTGTCATTTACGATGGAATGCCCAGGAGTGAAAAGAGATTTAACAATTTACACTCAAGAACACGAAATCCAGTCGAATGCGCCTTCGGGCGGCTGAAGGGGCGCTGGAGAATCGTCAAAAGAACTCTGAACATGAAAACACCGGCGAGTTGCGCCAGAACTATCGTGGCTTGCTTGGTTCTGCATAACCTCACTTTGGAAGCGAACGATGACTTGGTATTGGAGCGTTTTGTCGATCCTTATCTGCATCTGAATATTCCTCAATCGATCGAGGGTGATACAGCGTTTGTGGACCGAATTACAAAGAGAAACTCGATTAGAGACTATCTTTCTATAGTCTTTAACATGTAATAATCTATTACATTTATCGATGCATTGTTTAATCTTGGCTATTACGAAGCCCCTCGAGTGCTCGAAGAATCGCTTGATTGATCGCGCTCTGTTCCTCAAGACGCTTGTCGATTTTGTCAAGAATCTATTACTTAAAACTCTAAGAAAAAAAACCCAGATAGGTGCGAGAGTAAAATGGAAATACAAACCTCAAGGCAACCAGGGGGGGAAATGGACATAGTACAACCATGACTAATCTCCACATACTTCATCCAAGTACAACCATGACTAATCTCCACATACTTTATCCAAGTACAACAAGGAGTAATCTTTCAACCTATATTAAACCTACAGCCTGTATTAAACCTTAATTCGGATAATTATCTGGAAGGTTTAATACCATCCATGGATATTCCGATCCGATAGATATTTCCTTGGACAAAGTGAACACTGTCATGTCACCGAGACCAAGGAAAGAATCGGACATTTCTCTAGGCTTAATGTTGGTTCCATGAAAGGGCATCATTGAATGCACACTCAATAAGGCATCGTGTTCGAACACATATTTCAACCGCGCAAGTTCGTTCATGCACCCATGATGGTGGACGTGGCAGTTAATTTAAGAGATAAAATATCGATAATAACAGGTATTCAGTTTAATAGTATGTTGAGTGTCAGTCACTTCACTACAACCGTGTGATTCAAAACTATGATAATTTATTTTTATACTCACAATTAGTTTACACAGTACACAAGATTTGACGGAGTTTACTGTATAGTCAGCACGACCCGATGCACCCATGATGTCAGTTGTAGATAATATTAATAATAAAACAATTCCACATACAAAAAGAAAATATTTTCCTACTATTTAAAATAATACCTGCTAAAGTCAATTGAATGGCAGTTGGGTTTTTCTTGGACGATGCAAGGTGAGATGCATGTCTTAGGATAGCTTCACTCGGGCTGAAAAGGCCGCTGAATAAGCGGTCAACACACTGTGCAGTAGGGTGACGAGCCCTTTCTGCCACTTTAAGCCATACCCTGGCCAGAGGCTTGGACTCCGAAAGGCGAATTCCGACGCAATATGTGATAGTAACGAAGTAGGGCCTGCTGGGCTCGAAATACCGGACTTTCTCATAGATCAGCCAGGGACAGCTATAACGTGTGATTTTACTGGATTTTCACATTGACTTTAGACGAGTAAATCCTCTCCCCATAGTTCAACTTTTTACAGTAAGGGGACAATGTGTAACGTTGGTTACCACTATTGTATCTGGTGGTGCTACTTTTTTTGACGGAGTACCACTGTTGATAGTGGGACCTACGGCGAGTAGATTGAAACACTTCCAGGCTGTTTCATGATACTTAGCAGATGTATTACCCAGTATCAAAGTTTCGACTCATTGGATGTACGAGTTCAAAACGCGATTTAAACAAAGTGATGTTTAATACATACCGCGAACTCTGTACGATTTATGAAAGGAATGAGTAGTATTTTTCTGGCAAACCACATACTGTTGAGCTTAAGTGGCGGGACACATATCCACAGTATTTTTACGATCCAATGACATTATCATTTTTGTGTTGATGTTTTTGTATGAACATTTGTCTGACGCAGTTTTCTGCGTAGAAAATAACAACTACTCGGCCTCTAAGAAAGGCAAAAGCAATGGCAATCATGACAATGACAATCAAGGACATGCGATCGATAACTCCGAACCTGGCAAGCAAGCAAAGCGGAATGCGGTGCAAGAGTCTACATCAACTGGAGCTTATGGCATGGCTGTGGACGACGATGCCTTGAATAAGGGCAATATGAACGACGAGGTGGCTATGAGAAAGGCCAAGAAGGCGGAGTACAACATACGTGCTCGCGAAAAGAAACGGCAAGTTCTGCTGGATGAAGTCGACAAATCCAAAAAGGCGGAGTACAACAATCGTACTCGAGAAAAGAAACGGCAAGCTCTGCTGGATGAAGTCGACAAAGCAAAAATGGCGGAGTACAACAATCGTGCTCGCGGAAAGAAGCGGCAAGTTCTCCTGGAAGAGGTTCACAAATCCAAAAAGGCTGAGTACAAAAATCGTACTCACAAAAAAGAAACGAAGTGATATCGTTGAAGACTTTGACAAATAGGTGGCTGTCAAAAGGTCCAAGAAGGCGGAATACAACAAACGTGCTCGCGAAAAAAAGCGTAACACTGAGGTTGCGAATCAAGGGCAGGATGCCATCGTTTTGCACCATACGGACATGGATCAGAGCAACGAAGAGGAGTCCAAGGAGGGAGAAGACGGAATCCATTACCACGCTCAAAGTGACCATCATCTCAAGCTTCTGCCAGCTCAGGAGCAAGAAGATCACGAGCGCAGAGTTGACAATCGAAGAATCTATTCGCTACAACCTAACCGTATGAATGAAGGAGGTGAAGAAGAAACCAAGCAAGAAGATATTTCCGATGGAAATGTGGATTGCAACAATGACAATCAATTGCTTGCCTTGGCAAATGCTGATCCTCCGCTTAACGTGGATGTGGATTTGATTGCTGTACCTCCTCGCGAGCAAGGATTAAGTCTCCGGAATAAACCCAAGGGTCGCCCGAAGAAGAAGAGTACTCACAACAGTGGGCGTCAGTTTCGATGACTTCGATGAATCATTGGTGCCTCTTCATATTATTGAGCAGCGTTCGATTTGCCCCCATTGCGAAGCGAAGATTTGGCCAGGCGAAGAAAAGGACTGCTGCGATAGTGGCGCTCGAGTGCTGCCTGTTGCTACCTGGCCTGACACACCCGAGTTTCGCGAATACATTGATTTGTTCAAAACCAGAGGGTTTGTCAATAACGCTCGCCGGTACAACGCCCTCTTTGCCTTTACATCTATTGGTACCAAAGAAATTATTCACGGCAACGGTGGGCCGAGATCTTATACAATCCAAGGCGAATTGCATCATTCTATTGGACCACTGTTGCCTGCGGACGAAGAACAAGCCAGTTACGCCCAGATCTACATTACGGATCCTGAAACGCAAGCAAGCATACGACGAAGAATGCTTGGGGGAAATCTTAATCAGTCAACTGTGACGAAAATCCAGCATCTACTACTACAGCACAACGCGTTCACCCAGCTGTACAAGCATGCCAAGGATATTCCAAAGGATGACGACATGAGATTAGTGCTCACTGCTCAGCCTCGAAGCAACAGCCGAACGCATAACCTTCCTACGTGTTCTGTAATCGCTGTCCTTTTTTCAGAAACGTCCAAGTCAGGGCGTCATATCTTACTGCACGGTACTGATGGCCCCGTACTCAGCGAAGTTGTGCCAAACTATCGCGTTGATAAACATGTGTGTTTGGATCGACAACCTGGGGAAGACCACTTATTTCGCATTAAGGAATTTCATTCGGCTTATTACCCGCTTCAATACCCTTTGCTCTTTCCTACTGGGACTTTGGGGTGGTCCTATGGCAACAAAAGCGGTCTCAATGGTAAAAACGTGAGTTTGAACAATTATGCTCGATACCATTTGTACGAGCGCGGTGCATTCTCTCCATTACATGCCAGCGGACCTCTACTTCAAGTGTTTGCAGTCGACAATTTTGCAAAGGTGGAAAACCAAAGGCTTGGATTTCTTCGTGACCAAACCAACAACCTCCGTAGCGACACGTACCGCGCAGTTCACGACGCTGTTTCGCATGATGTAGACGTCAACAGCATTGGAAAAAGGATTGTTTTGCCGTCATCTTACACGGGTGGACCACGGTACATGAGACAACGTAACCTTGACGCCATGGCAATCGTTCGCAAGTACGGTCGACCAGACCTTTTTATCACTGTGACATGCAATCCAAAGTGGGTTGAAATCGACAGGGAGCTAGAATTGGCGAAAGAGGACTATGGATTTAAACGACCTCCATCTGATCGACCTGACTTATTGACGCGCATGTTCCGCCTCAAGCTATTAGCCATTGAAGCCATGCTCACGAAGGGAATTTTGGGTCGACAAGGTGCGCATGTTCGTTCTGTCGAATTCCAAAAGCGTGGTCTGCCTCATGCCCATATATTGGTCATATTCTCTGGGGACGACAAAATCAAGACAACTGCCGATATTGACAGTATTATCAGTGCAGAAATCCCCGACAAGGAAAAGAATCCAAGACTGCACAAAATTGTTACAACCTGCATGATTCACAAATGCAGTGACCGATGCCTGGAAAACGGGAAGTGCAAGAAAAACTTTCCAAAAGCATACTGCGACGAAACATCAATAGGCAGTGATGGATATCCACTCTACCGTCGTCGCCGCTCTTCGGCAGAGCGGCCCTCTGAGTATAACAACCAATATGTTATTCCGTACTGCCCAACGTTGAGTGCCATGTTCGACTGCCACATCAATGTCGAGGCGTGTACAAGTATATCTGCAGTCAAGTACCTGTACAAGTACCTGTACAAGTACATCTTCAAGGGCTCAGACCGCTCAAATTTTCAACTTGAGTCCAGTGAACTTGACGAAATCAAGCAATACCAAGATGCCCGCTATGTATCGTGCTGTGAGGCCCTCACACGCATTTTCTCTTTCGACATGTTCAATCGATTTCACGCTGTCGAGAACCTGGAAATACACTTGGAAGGTGAACAAGTTGTATGCATTCCTACCGACCGCCCGATGAGCCCTCAGGAATTGGCAAGGAGGAACCGGACTAAACTCACCGCGTTTTTTGAACTGTGCCGTGAAAACAGTGATTCACAAGCACGGGCGCGTGAATGTCTGTACCACGATATCCCCGAGCATACTCAAATCTCCGCAAGTGGACTTCACGTAAAAAGGGTGGTAAACGTATGATCGGGAGGATGCTGACGGTGTCACCCCGCTCGGGAGATTGTTTTTATATGCGAATGCTCTTATGCTATCGACGAGGTCCGACATCGCACGAAGACTTGCGAACCGTCAACGGCGTGGTTCATCCGAAGTTCAAGTCAGCCGCACTTGCCCTTGGCTTTCTTGAGAATGACGAGGAATGGCTAACCTGCATGCGAGAAGCAACTGAAACAGCAACTCTCTATGAGCTCCGAACACTTTTTGTCAGTATTCTGATTCACTGTGAACCTGCGGATGCACGAGGGCTATGGAACAAATTCGAAGATGAAATGAGCCAAGATTTCCACCGCATGTACCCCGACGACTCTCAAAAATCCACAGCTTTCGCAATTCAGGCTTTATCAAGATGCCTCGAGTCGAATGGATCACGCTTGGATCGTTTTCAGGAGCTTCCACAGCTTGCACAATTCGAACAATATTTTGCTCTTGAGGAAACAAACAGGGGCCGTCAATCCAACCGATTAGTGGCTATGGAATCTTCGCACAACCAAGAACAAATCCAAGACATTTTGGAAGGCAAGTCTACGATGACCGAAGAGCACGAGGTCTTCTACAACGACGTTATGAGCGAGATTACGAAGGAAAGCACTGTTCGAAGAGGCAAAGTATATTTTCTCGAAGGTGAGGGCGGCTCAGGGAAGACGTTCATCTCAAACATTTTACTGGCTCAAGTGCGCTCCATGAACAAAATTGCCTTGGCTGTTGCTTCGTCCGGACTTGCTGCTCTGAATTTGATCGGGGGGACAAATGCGCATTCGCGATTCTGTCTCCCAAGATCATTGCACGAGCTTAGCCGATGCGACGTTCGGAAACAGTCACATCTCGCGGAACTTTTACGTCTCACAGAACTTATCATTTGGGACGAGTGTTCGATGATGCACAAGTATGCTGTGGAGGCCGTTGATCACATGCTACAAGATTTGATGGACAACGCGCTTCCTTTTGGTGGAAAAGTCGTTTCAAGCAAATGCTTCCAGTCATTTTGAAGGGCACACCTGGGCTAATCCTCGAAGCATGCTTGAAGAACAGCTACCTTTGGAGCAATGTCGCAAAGTTTCATCTGACGGTGAACATGAGGTTGACCAACAACAACTCAGAGAGTGTTCGAGAATTTGCTGGATTGCTCAAGTCTATTGGGCATGGAGCATACCCCACATGTACCGAACTCGGTGCCGATTACATTCGACTACCTGATGATTTGGCGATTCCATACAATTCGCCTGATGATTTGGGGTCATTTTTACACAGCGTCTATCAAGACATGAACAACCTGCGCATCAATGAACTTAGATCGTACTTTGGATGTCGAGCTATCCTTGCACCCAAACACAGTGTTGTTGCTGACATCAACACAACACTTCTTGAGCGACTCACTTCGGACGGCGAAATGACATATCTGTCCGCCGATTCTGTTGCTGAGAAACGCGACTCAGACGCCGATGCATGCGAGTTCCCCATCGAGTTTCTGAATTCTATAGACATCAACAACTTCCCCAGCCACAAGTTGCATTTGAAAGTTGGTTGCCCCATTATTCTGCTTCGTAATTTGTGTACTTCGGAAGGCATGTGCAACGGAACACGTTTAATTGTTCTTGAGCTGAAAACACGATGTATCAAGGCTCAAATTATGAACGGCTCCCACAAGAACAAGATCGTTTACATTCCCCGAACTACTACAATTCACGATGGTGAGCAAAACAATTACCCATTTGAGCTACGCAGAAGACAATTTCCTGTTCAAGTTGCCTTTGCAATGACGATTCACAAGGCTCAAGGTCAAACGATCTCTCACGTGGGCGTCTACCTTCCAGAACCCGTCTTCTCGCATGGACGGCTTTACGTCGCCATGTCAAGAGCCCAAGCAAAAGGCAATATTAAATTTATGGTCGCAAATGGACAGTACGAAGGACTGCCTGGAATCTACACGAAAAACGTTGTGTATCAAGAAGCATTAGAATAGTCAGGACACTATAAAACTTCATCCATTACTATCATGTTCGTACAAATATATACACTGTGTTGTTGTGGAATTGCCGAGACTTCCTGGATCAAGTCGAATTGCATCGTACCGATGAATTGGACGATAAATTCTCGAGATTAGCCAACTCGAAACTACGCACCATATACTTAGATTCACCGTTACAGTACTACAAGATGAAGAAGTAGGTGGTTGTCAACCAACGAGGACCTCCATCGCCTAATCGATGTCACAGATTGTGCAATCTGAACTTGGGCACATTCTGCTTAGATTCAACCTCAGCATTAAAATGGGAGAAGCATATCGAACAGCCGAAAGCTATAAAATTGTCAAAGAGTCTGCTTCTTGGAAACAGTCTTTTCGCCGTTCACATCGTGCGCAAAGTTGCCGCAACGGGAAAGATCTCTATACCAGCAGTACAACCAGCTGCTGAAACTTCGGCGTCTAAACTGAACTGCTTGACCGTGTTCCTAGAACCTCCACCCGCCATATGTCTCGCTCACATTGGACACAACTGTAGATTACCATCTAAGGTTCGCCTTTCTCCACCTAGATATACTATGACTCCGACATGTCAGTAGTCGCCTTGCGGATCATCTAAGTGCATAGTCGCCTTGAGCATTATCTAAACGCATGGCCATCATTATCTTCCCGTCAAATGCGCCGTGAATAGGGCTGGGTCCCTCGACCGTCTGTGTTATCACTGACAAGTCGTTCGTGTTATCTGTGCAAGAACTGGCATTTAGCACGACAAAACTGGGAAACTATGGAGGCCAAATCGAAGTAAAATAAGAAAGAAGTGAATAAGGCGTGCGAAGTAAATGCCGTCTCCTTAGTTTCAAAATAATATGATCTTTGATTGGATGATTTTCTTTCCGAACGAGTCGACGGTTCTTTGGTCAGGTAGGACATATCTCCTGATGAAAAAACAAATATTCGTCACTCACTCAACAGTAGCCAATCAGAATACTTCTTTTACACCACACCCAGGGGCGTAGCCCTGGCCTCACCCTAGTCTATTACTTAAAACTCTAAGAAAAAAAACCCAGATAGGTGCGAGAGTAAAATGGAAATACAAACCTCAAGGCAACCAGGGGGGGAAATGGACATAGTACAACCATGACTAATCTCCACATACTTCATCCAAGTACAACCATGACTAATCTCCACATACTTTATCCAAGTACAACAACGAGTAATCTTTCAACCTATATTAAACCTACAGCCTGTATTAAACCTTAATTCGGATAATTATCTGGAAGGTTTAATACCATCCATGGATATTCCGATCCGATAGATATTTCCTTGGACAAAGTGAACACTGTCATGTCACCGAGACCAAGGAAAGAATCGGACATTTCTCTAGGCTTAATGTTGGTTCCATGAAAGGGCATCATTGAATGCACACTCAATAAGGCATCGTGTTCGAACACATATTTCAACCGCGCAAGTTCGTTCATGCACCCATGATCCACGACGTGGCAGTTGACAAACAAATTTAAGAGATAAAATATCGATAATAACAGGTATTCAGTTTATCAGTATGTTGAGTGTCACTTCACTACAACCGTGTGATTCAAAACTATGATAATTTATTTTTATACTTACAATAGTTTATGCAGTACACTAAATTTGGCAGTGTTTACTGTATAGTCAGCACTACCCGATGCCAGTTGTCGACAATATTAATAATAAGGGCCCATCTGGGTGCACATTAAAAAATATTGTGATAATTCGTTATAGAGTATTCTGCATTTTGGGAAAATAATACAAACCATGGATTATATTATCACAATAATTTTATTGTTGGACTGTCTGGATTCCCATGAAAATAAAGTGAAATTTGAGAATTTGACCGAGTTATACAATATTGGTCAAAATATACGACTTTGAGTAGTATATTTTTTATTGAGATAATCGACCGATTTTGGAATATTTTTTTGCAATAAAATTTATTGAATATGTGGATCCAGACAGCGAATTATATATTTTTTTTACCATAATGGTCAAATCATTGCGATTTATCATGATAATGAGGGGTATCCAGACGGGCCCTAAAACAATTCCGCATACAAAAAGAAAATATTTTCCTACTATTTAAAATAATACTTTCCAAACACATTTGAATGGCAGTTGGGTTTTTCTTGGACGATGCAAGGTGAGATGCATGTGCAGAAAAAGCCGCTGTATTATCCTTCCAGATAATTATCCGGAAATCCATGGATATTTCCTTGGACCGAACAAAGTGATATCGAATGCAATGAACAGTGTCATGTCTTAGATGTAGGTTTTCGAATAGCTATCAATAAGCCATTAAAATACATACTATCTGTTGCCGTTTCAGGACATGAAATGATCAAGGTAATATTGAACGTCGTCAGTTTGAACAACCTTGGCCTTCATATCCTATTTCACACGTACCTCCCACACACTTTCCATTCAATGTTTTCATTCAACAGGAGTTTCAAGTTTCAACAGCGGCTGACTTGCTGACTGTTTCTTTCATAAACCTGTCGAACGTGTAGTCCGAGACATCGACCAAGTAATATAGACTGTCAATTGCAAATATCAAGACAAGTAAATCACTCTTATTGTTTATATTTAGCGGGGATCAACTGGAGTGGTATTCTTTTTCTAAAAATAAGGATTTAGTAGTTCTCCTTCAATGACGCGCAATATGGGGGTTGATACTTTATCTGGATAATGTATTCTTTAATGAAGGCACACACACAGTTCGTCATTTGTCAGATACTACAGGTTGAAAGAGTACAGTATAGTTCCTTTGTGAGATGAAAGATAACTGGTTTTTTTTCGGGCGATGCAAGGTGAATGCATGTCTTAGGACAGGTTCACTCGGGCCGAAAAGGCCACTGAATAAGTGGTCAACAAACTTTGAAGTAAAGTGACGAGCACTTTCGGCAACTTTAAGCCTTACCCCTGCCAGAGGCTTGGGCCCCAAAAGGCAAATTCAGACGAGATATGCGACAGTAACGAATGTGGGCCTCTTTGGCTCAAAGGGACAACTGTAACGTATGTTTTATGATGCATCAGTACGCTGTTGAGGCCGTAGACCACATGGTACAAGATTAGATGGACAACGCGCTTTGTTTTGTTGGAAAGGTCATCGTATTCTCGGGCGGTTTCAAGGAAATGCATCCTGTTATTTTAGGTGCAAACGAGGGCTAATTCTCGAAGCATGCATGAGGAACCGCTACCTTTGGAGAAAGGTCGCAAATTTTCATTTGACGGTAAACATGAGCTTGACCAACAACAAATCAGATAGTGTTCAAGAGTTTGCTGCATTGCTCAAGTCTATTGGTCATGGAACATACCATACATGTACCGAACTCGGTGTCGATATTATTCTACTCACTGATGATTCCAGAACCTGTCTTCTGGCATGGTTAGCTTTACGTTGCCATGTCAAGAGCCCAAGCAAAAGGGAACATTAAGGTTTTGGTCGCAAATGGACAGTACGATGGACTGCCCGGAATGTAAACAAAAAAATATTGTGTATCAAGAAGCATAAGTGAAACTATGGAGGCCAATTCGAAGTAAAATATGAAAGAAGTGAATGCCAGGTAAATGCCGTCTCCTTAGTTTCAAAATAATATGATCTCTGATTGGATACTTTATTTTTCTTTTGGTACGAGTGAACGGTTTTTTGGTCAGGCAGGACATGATCTATCTCCTCATGAAAAAAAGAAATCGACATTCAAGAGTGGCCAATGAGAATACTTCTTTTACAATCCACCCAGGGGCGTAGCCCTGGCCTCACCTAGTTGGGGCTAAATCCCCATTCCCATTGTTGTCACATTTTTGCAATTTTGCAACTTCAATCATGGCCTGTGCCATGCTGCCCATGCCTTGCACAAGGCATTCACCAAGGGACTTGTTCTTTTCTGGCTTTAATGCCACAACATTGGTTTCTTTCTTTTGTGATGGTGCAGGGACAAAACTTTGTTGGGATTCGTTGGATTGATCATTCCCGGTATCATGAAGAAGGTCTTCGTCTTGACAAGCAAACGAGTCTGCAAGGGGAGCACGGTGGAGTCCAGATTAAGACTACAGTGAAATATTAAACGTAATTCAATGTGTATAGCATACTTGCATACATTCGAGAAGACATTCCCAATACTCTGGGTATCTCATTTTCACCTCTGCATTTCCTGTCTCCATCTCTGCCGCCACTAGTGACCTGTACTTAGCTTTAAGAGCAGTGAACTTGTTTTTCACTTGTTTTTGAGTAAAGTTGCTATTGATGTGGACATTCAGTCGGGCTGTCAACCAAGCCCACCACGCCGTCTTTTGCTTGTTCGTCTGGCAGGCATTGAACTTTGATTTTGCCAGACTGCTGTAACGAATCATAAGGAGACTTTCAACGTTCTCCGTTGACCAGTCGGCTCGTGGACGTGGCGCCGTCTTGATATCTCCTTGGTCTCTCGATGTGGCGTCGTGGCTCATTGCCGCAGAAGAAAATTCACTGGCGAAAATCGTTAGTTGATGCATATCTGGATAAGTTATCCGTATTTGCAAAAGTAGACGTCGTCGACCACGACAATTCGCTCGTCGGCTTTTTTCTGAGTCAAAAAGTCGTACTGTTTTAATGAGGGAATTACTCCCGAGGAAACACTTCAGCCAGAAGAAAGGCAGCCGCACGCACCATAAACGACGCCCTCGGGTGATATTTGGTGTGGAGAAAAGTTATCTTGGAGCGTCAGGCAGTTCACTGAGACCACAGCTCGAGCCGGCTCTACATTCATGCCACGACTCACTCGCCGGGTTGCGTGGGTTGAGCAAGCATTTAGAGTCATTTGGCGGCAGCAATCTTTTCCAAGCCAACGCATTACCGTAGCAAAGAACACAAGAGAGGGGCATTTCAGTGGTGCTTAGATTGCCTCCTAGACTGTCATCGAGGGTTGTGACAAAGCACAGCATCTTGCGCGATCACTTCCAAGTGCCCGTGGTCTGGATGTGGGGGCTATCCCTTCCTCACTGCCCGTCAGCCGGTTCGATTGATCATAGGCTATGTCTGCTACTCTCCCTAACGCAATCTCTGGTTCAAAGGTGATTTCTCCTTGGCTTGGAGTAGACGTGCAGCTTTGCGCAGCAGTCCCAGTTGGCATCAGACAACGAGGTGGGGGGGGCTACAGGGACCGCGCTGTGGGCAGCCTTTGTCTTGCAGCCGAAAGCAGAGTTGAGGAGAAATTGATTGGAATGTCTTGTAGCAGTGTCAAAAGCTTCTCTTTTGGGCCTAGACGACCTTCGTGTGATCATGGGGAACCAACCATCCAACTCCCCGCGCTCGTTGTGGCTCAATGTTACAAATCTATCCATGAGACTCACTCCAGAGCTCAGGGACCACATATTGAGGCCAAGAAATCAACTGCGGTAGAGCATTCTTTCATTTGTTAGTTTAAGATATAATTAATTTGCATTTGAATCGGTGTGGAGCATGGGACGGCCGGGGTCCGTGGAAATCGGCGGCGACGTTTGATAGGTTCTGCATTACTAGTAGGATCTTTCGCACGAAGTTTCTGGAGCACTCTGTTGAGGCGTGCGCGGGTCAGCAGTCGCTCTCGATTGGCTTCAAAGTACTTTTTGTGTCGTAGCAATTCCTTCTCTCGGTTCTTTTCGCGGTACCTGCGCTTGTGTTCAAGCACACGCTCCCGATTCTCCATGTGCCATTCTCGCACTTGTTCCTTGTTGGCGACGTTGTACGCCTTGCGCTTGTCCTTGTTCTTCTCGTACCATTCCTTGTAGTACTTGCGCTTGGAGTCATCGGCATTGAGCGACATCGGGAAAGATGAAAAATGAGAGGCATTGAAAAAGATCAGCGTGGTGAACAGAGTCGGGTTAACTTTATATCCATATGAAAACTGGGATAACACGAGACCGGCCGTAAACAACAATTGCGAAAAGAATATGAAAATGGATGCGGCAGCTCAACGAGCAACGTTACAGTGGGCTTTCCTCTACAGCACAATGAATGTCGTCCATTGAAATGACCGAGTGAACACTCGAATTCCCTCTGAGCAACTAAAAGAGCCGCTCCATAGGCATTGTCCGTGGTATGCACGACTTGGGGATTGCAAATCTCATATTACAACATTCTTTCGGTTTGTCTGTTGGCCTTTTCCAACAATTTCACACGTGGCAATTGTCTCAATTAACAATTTCTCGAATTGATCAAGAGCAAGTGCCGGAGAAAAGGGTTAGCCCGTACTGTCTGCTCTAAATTCAACTTGGAAGGGCTTGTCTCATCGGAGGTTTCGTTGCACGATTAACAATTGCGAAAGCCCAGAGACGACGGGGTCGGCGGGGGAATCCCTGAACATAATAAGCCAGATAACTCAAGAACAGTCCCCCCCTGCAATCGACTCATTTAAACTTGTCCTTGAATCTTTAGCGTTGTTGATGCGTCCTTGCTTGGCGTTAGGTTGACGTGAATGTGGTCGCGTCGTCTCGCAATTCCTAACAACATTACAACGTGGGGAAAACTCTCCGACTTTTTCATGGATGCGACGAAAGCGAACACGGCAACCAAATGATGGAAACTACTTCATTTGACTGGGTAGAAAAACAGCCACGTTATTTGCATCCAAACGTGTCAGCATAAGTAGTCAGTCTCGATACACCCATATTTTGATGCACCCGCAACTAACAGCATGTCGCTTAACAGCTTAACACGAAGCTACTGCACTTTGAAGTACAGTATTCGCTTTCGCCTACCAGGCCCTTAATGTTCCCCTCAATGTTCCATCCATACTTCAGGGACGGATTCAGTCTTCTGATTGGTCAATTCCAATAATTTCCGGATAATGGGGTTGGTCATGCTTTTCGGATAAACTCAGGCAGGGACACCTTTTTCCAGGCGGAGATGATCCATCTCTGCCTCAACAAGTCCGTCGATGCTTCAGACACATTTCGAAAAAATACTTCTTGATATTTTCCAAAAAAACCTCAAAAAAATTCCGGATAACGTTCCTGCCTGGCAGGGATGGATTTCTTCCCCGACCAGGCCCATCAACGAACTTAGCCAGGGACTGCTGCATTTCCATCCACAACGAGCGCGTTTGTTTCAGTGAAAGCCACTGGTTGCCATGGGGCTTTCTAGCTTGGGGGAACGAGATGCTTGTCATCGTTCATCGCGCCTTGATGAGGAAGCTAGAATTCTCAATTACGGTACGGAGTACCATACATTCACCCACAAAAATCATCTGCGCGTGGCTCGAACAAATACTCTTCTTCGTGAGGAATTCCACGGCAGCGGGTGTTGGACACCCGCACTCGGGGATTCCGGTTAAATACCTTAGACAAGTACATCCGGATAAAATATACGGATACACTTGCAGCGTAGTTTTGTGTGTGTTGGGTGGACCAGTTTTCAAGTTCCTATGTGTCTGAAGACTACTTGCTGGCAGCGGTCAAATACAAGATCACAGCACCGCCCGCCGAGGCAACCGATGGATTTGTTGTCGATGACATAATCAATTCAGTGGAGAAGCACAATTTTGGGAGCTTAAGATATGTCAGGTCGGCTCTTGATCAACTCAGCCTAGAACAAGGCTTCCACGTGGCAAAAAAATACCAAAGTGCGGCTGACGCTCGTTGGATCTGCACTGCATCTCAATGCGAGTTCTTTGTGCGTGCGAACAAGAAGAAGGACGGATCCGTCATGATCACAGCCATGAATCTCATGCATAGTCACCCTTTGTTTCAAGGAAAATCAGCAAGACATCACCCTGGGGTGACACATGACACAGTACGTTGCACGTCTGTTTATACTGTGTGTTTGGTGTACAAACTATATCGTCTGTTATGAACTGTGTTGTACTGTTATCTAATGGTATTTGCCGTTATTTACATGTATGTTATGCTAAATACGTGTGCCTTCTGATTCATTATTGTATCATGTGATCTAAATTGTGATTTAACTTGCACTACAAGTAGATATTGGGAACACTTCAAAAGTACACTGATGAATTTACGACAGACCCAAGACATCTCACAGGACAGTTTGTCATCGACCTCTTTCAGCGGGAGCATGGACAAATCATCTCAACTTCAAGCGCAAGCAGAGCAAAGCGTGAGTTAATCCGGACCATGTATGGAAATGTTGACGCTTCGTTCGAAAAACTTGAACACTATTTGCACCAAGTTTCTGATGCTAATCCTGGCTCACTCGCTGATGTCGAGACACTTTGTGGTCATTTCTACAGAAGTGTTTTCATCCCGTCGTTTTGTATTTCCGCCTTTGTTTATTGCCAAAACGTTATTGCAATTGATGGTGTGTGCAAAATATATTATTTGTCTTCAAATCATTGGTAGGATCTCATCTCAAGGACCTTATGAACACTAATGGAACACTCCACGTTGCTGCAGCAAAAGATCCAAATAATCACGTTATTGTGCTAGGTTCTGGTGATTCGGAGGCAATCTTACCTCTTGTAGGAATAGCTATTGTCCCTGTCGAAAACGCCGTTCACTGGACATGGTTCTTGAAAAAATTGAGGTGTTCAGGCATTCTTGGAGTGGACTCGGTTGTTATATCAGATCGTCAAAAAGGTAAATAATACATGTTATAAGTCGATATAGTCAAGTCAACATTAACTTTTTCTATTGTGTACTGTTATGTACTGGTATTTTCTGATATGTATGGGTATACTTTGCTGAATACCGTGACGTGCGAGTATATTTTGTTTGTATTGTTTTTGTATTGTATTTAACGTTTATATACTTTACCATTATAGTTGAATGGCATATGCCAATACATATGTGCATGTAAACGCAGTCACTGATAAATTTTTGGTTAGGTTTAATTCAGGCGTGCTCCAATGTGTGCCCTGATGTACCTCAGAGATATTGTATGCGTCACATTGTAGCAAACATAAATGCTCAGGGTGGACTGCGACTTCCTGACGACCAAGTTGCGACAATATACAAAATTGCCAGATCCGACAGTGTCGAAACATTTGAGCGCATACACGAAAGACTTCGTTCGATGAATTCATGTATGCTATTGACTTTGTATGCCCAATCCGACAATTTGTTCATAGATGCGGCGGAATATTTGAGGCAAATCCCGCTAGAGCACTGGGTTACGTATGCATTTCCCCGTGCAACATTCGATAATGTTACATCCAACCTCGCCGAATCCGCGAACAATTGGATTGGTGAAGAGGTTCGCAGTTCTGACGCTGTGACCTTGCATTTTTTGTACATGTTACACTTATTAAAGAATATCAACAAAAGAAGGTAGGACGCGAATGAATACATGTCACACTACTATACTAGAGATGCTTGCTTATCTTGGCCTGACGACGGCCTCACTCCTGTGCAGCAAATACTGCTCGGTGTCATGAACACGAAATCAAAAAAGATTGCAGTATGCTCGTCTGATATGATTGTGGTACCGTATTTTAGATTGAAGTAGTTAATCCTGGCAAAACGTTCTTGACCATGTACTACGATCCTGAGACGACAAAGCAGCACCTTTGGCGCCTTGTTGACCTGGACGCTAACACTTGCCAATGCCGCCTGTGGTTTGACAGAAAGAGACCATGTATTCATGCTGTGGCATGTCTGAATTCAATAGCATGGATCCTTTCACTTTGTACGACTAGAAATATTCCATTACATCGTTCAGGGCTATTTACAGTGGCCATTTAACCCCGCTACCACCACAAAATTTGCTACGGAATACCCAGTCATCGGCCCCTGTGATGTGTGATCCGTCAAAATCCTCGACTAAGCCTGGCCCAAAACCAAAGAGAAGGAAAAGATCCAAAGGAATGTGAACAAAGTTAGTTCCTATAACTGCATCATCTGCATAATACATAAAGTGTCGTTTGAGATTATTCAATAGCATACTCTAACGTTCTAAATAGTATATTACCTTTATGGTAATATATGTAATCAACAATCATGTGATATAACGGTTTATCACATTCGTTTACATTAACATGGTTAAAAGTGTGGAGTAACATTAAATGTTATATATAATATACTATTGCATTACATCTCAGTATACAACACATTTATATTATGAACTATTAATATGTACCAACACATCCTTTATGAACTTATAGATAAGGTGATATACGTGATATAACATTTCATATGTTGAATAATAGTACATCATTACGAATAATCTTTATTTCATTATATAACATTAAATCACGGTGATACCATTCAATCACATTGTGAACTGTTAGATTTAATATTATACTTGCCATAAACATGCATTACTTGTATATAACGTTTGTACTGGTATATAAGCATAGTAGTTGATATGTACTGTGAGATATCTAAGAAAAAGAATCAAAAGGAAAATGTTCATTAACCCTCTTATAAAAGACTCTAGCACTAACGAGCTTTCCCTTTTTTACGCGCTGGAACGGACGTTCTTTCGCTTCGTCGGGCAGGAGCAGGTACTTCAGTCGAATGGTCTTCTTCCGCAGCTGAAACTTCAGTGGCATTGCGGCCCCGTTCGTCCAGAACATCTTGTAAGATGTTTCGAAGAGTGCCAACGGTATCAATTCCCAAGCGATGGCACAAAACAAGACCAAGTCGAACGCTCGTTTCCGGAAGAGCATGTTCGCGCTCGACTTGGTCAAGGATGGCCTTCTCTTCGTCCGTGATCGCAGTGACAGTCGTATGGTCACTTCGGTGCTGCTTGGAGCGGCAGGTTTGCGTTGGCGACGAGGTGGGGCGTCTGGATTGCCCTCGTCCACCAATTCGCCATAAACTTCGCGGCTGCTGTAGATCCACCGAACTTCGGGGTGTATCTTCATGACATGGTTTGGGAACTGGTTGTTCGAGAAGGGGCCCGTGTGAACGCATCCAGCAACACGGCACCACCATCGACGCTTGTGATTCTCCGTCACGCTCGACATCAGGAGAAAACTGTACAATAGCATTGTTGGTGTAAATAATGTTAAATTATAGCCAATCCTGATATGTTATGCTTTATAGCCAATTATAAGTGCTTAAAATGAGTGGTGTCCAACTGCCTCATCTAATGTATGTAATGTAAACCACCTGAAAGAGTACATTTTTTCTTATAGTAAACAAAACGGCAGGCTTTAACTTAGCTTGGTTTAAGGAGATGAGGATAATTCTGTAGTAATAGTACCTTATTCAAGAGCATGTTACTATTCATACACCCTGGGCCATTTCGTGCGTGATGGATTTTCGTGTTGGACGTAGAGAAAGGTGTCAATCAATATTATTAATTCTCGGAAAAGCCTCACCAACTTCTGTGGTGAGAAATTATTTTGACTCCTTTTATATGGCCTTCGAAAAAGGGGATAATAGGGGCCCGAATAGCCGAGAGGTTTAGGTAGGCAAGAGACTGGCTCGCTTGGATGTCTCCCGTGGTTAACAGAGTATATTAAAGAATTAATATGGCCCAAAAGGTCCGCAAACTAGACTTTCGATTTTGGCTTCATAGGTCGCAAAAATAAATATGTGATGCGAAATGTGACCTTGGAAGGTTCTTGTGGAAAATCGTCCAGTGTTGCTTTCTCCCGTGGGTTCAATTCCTCGCATGCGCATAATTTTTCTCTCTTGAAAAACTTTACGATCTTCATTTTTGATGGATTGATCAAATACTAGTGCTCTGGATTAATTTGACCCAAAGGGTAGATAAACAAGTACTTGTCTGTGATTGGCCAGTTCAAACGTGCCGCCAAATTTGATTGCCGCCGTCGCTAAGGTCATGCGAGTCTACAAGGAGTACACGATTGCTGAGAAAAAGAAGCTGCTCATGAACTTTGATCAGACAACCACGAGCTCCAGATCGTATGCTGAGGCAAATGACATACCCTGGGCAACGTGGCGCGGATGGCTGACAAGGAAGAAAACGATCATCATGACAACAAGAAATGGAAAACGGACCAGTCTCGGCGGCCAAGGACGTAATCAAATCATCCCTTTCGCTAACGACCTTCATGAGTATATGCTCCAAGTCAGATCCAACGAGCATTTTCTCACACACACGCACATGATGACTTTCATGAAGATGCACCACATGGACTGGTTGGAAGAATACCTCTCAACGAAGTCAAGTGACGACTCAGCTTACGCCAGCTTGGCACGACTTTGTCAGAGATTCTCGTCCCGTTATCGCTTCTCACAACACGTCCCGTATCTCACCAAGATGACTCATCAAGATCTGTCAGCTACACGCGAAGCCTTTGCAATCTCTTTCTGGGGAAAATTCCGAGCTACTGCACCTCGCGACATCATTAACGTTGATGAGACGTCGATCTACTACGACATGCCGCCTGGTAAGACCTTGGCTGAAATTGGCGGCTCATCGAAAGTCGACAAGTCTTAGAAGCACTCGGATCGCATCACTGCGGTCCTATCAGTACGCTCGAATGGTAGATGTCAACCTTTCTGCAATCTGATTTGAAATAGGTGACAAACTACCGATCTTGGTCATTGTCCGGGGGGCTCCTGGTGGACCGATTGATACTGATGAGCTGCCAACTTACCCCTCAGGTCATATGTACGTTGTGCAGGAGTCAGCTTGGATGGACAAGCATGTTTGGGCGCGCTACCTGAACGAGCTGTTGAAGTTTGAAATCGTGGGGCCATCGGTCATTTTGTGCGACAACCTCGACTGCCATGTGAGTGAAGAGTCTGTAAATACCGTGTCGTCCGAATTATTCAGTGTTCTCGAACCTCTCCCGAAGAATTCGACCAGCGCATGCCAGCCATTGGATGTTGGTGTGATGGGGCCGCTGAAGAGCAAGCTCCGATCGAAATGGCTTCGTGAGCCCCCAGTAGTGACTGCTGCCGAAAAGCGACTTGCAATGATCAAGGGAACAATTCAAGTTTGGAACGAGATGCCATGTGATGTGATTAGTCGTTCTTTCGATAAGGCTCTACCAAAAATCACTATCGTGTAGGGTCATAAAATTGGTGCATTTTCGTTTGACTGATATTCATTGAGTTCGGCTCGAGAAGCGATTTAATCGTCCGATTTTTGGTTTGTGTTGTCGTTGTCGTCGTGTTAAAGTTGAAATATTGATTGGCTTATTTTACGCCAATCTTGGCTTATTTTACGCCAATCTTGGCTTATTTTACGCCAATCTTGGCTTATTTTAAGCCAATCATAGTTGTCGAACTCATGATTATATAATTAAAAAAGAGCCAAACTTCATCATGAATATTTAAATAGTTCATACAAACTTTCATATAAAAAGAAGTACCATTGGGCGAATTTTTCCGTCGTTCACTGTACTGAAGTAAAAATACCACGGGAAATGGAACGAACAGTTGGAGAAGACTGCCTTAAGATTACCGTGTCATTGGGTCTTACACTCCCTCTAACGGAACAATGTGATTTCATCTTCGCAGACACGATTAACGCTAAAACCTCGAGCAACTTCAGCTCTCTCGTTTTTCTCCGAGAACGCCTGGATTATTTGGCCATGTCTAATGGATTCAGTCTCAAGCAGGTGGATCGAAACAACAAAAGTGGATCTTGGGCTTGCAGAACTTGATAATTGATGTTCAATGTGCGAGCTGTGGTTCATGTGGTAAGTCTGTGTGCATTCGTCAATGGATCTGACCCACAACCATACTTTAAACCACGAAGTAAGAACACGTCGCCATGAAGGATTGCACAACGACATGATATGACACAAAGTCCAATTGGCCCGTTGACCGCTTGTCCATTTGACTCGTCAAGTGTCTGTTCATCCGACCCGTCAAGTGTATGATCATTTCACGCGTCAAATGTTTGCTTAGGCCAACTTGACTAAATTCTGTGTTGTTGAGATGTCGAAGATAGTGCACATATGGTATACTGGCCAGAAAATCATGCCGTCTTTCTTCGAGTGCTAATTTTTCTGGAGTAGATTTTCAGTCTCTTGAAAACGTATTTTCGGACAGGAAGTCAAGTTCCTCGAACAATTAAAGGCAAGGAAATCATGCAGGTTGACCTTCGGACTTGACATATCTTCATCGGCAGCAAGCAAAGCAAAAATGACACTCGTTTTTGCCCTTTATGGTGATTAAGATGTCTATTTTGAATAATTGAGCAATTACCTCGAACACATCAAAAGTGCGAATCCTGGAACTCATGTCATAGTGGAGTCTTTTGGTGGCCATTTTCACAGAATTTTCTTTTGTCTAGATTCAGTGCAAGGGCGGTAAAATACTGACAACCTCTCCCTGGTTATATGTCCCGACAGATCCCTGGTCTTACGACCGGTCAAATTTTCCATTTAACACGACCGGATATTCAGGAATATCCGGACACAATTTTCACCTGACGTTTAGCGTTTTCTAAAAGCATGGAGTCCAAGTCAAGTGGAAGTGAGTTGGTTATGTGCATGCGAGACCAATGCGGTTGTATTCACAGTTGCGAGCAACAGACTGGCCATCTGAATACATGTATTTCGGATTTATCTAAAAGAGACTTAACAGGTAAGCATTCTTACATAGATTGGACTAACATCACAAGATGGCGAGGCGAAAAAATGGCGTGATATGTGCAAGGCGGAGCAAAGACAACACCAAAAAGCTAAGGTCTCTGAGCTCCAGGAACGCGAAGCGAGGGCACAGGCAAACCTTGGAAATATATTCGCTATGCGTGAGTAAAACAACCAAATACTAAGGATGATCTGTCAAAGCTTGGATATAAAGGTAACTTTTGTGCGAGGCATAGCTAAATAAGTGTTTTAGACATGTCTATAACAACTACAGAAATAACCATGACTCCTAACACTGACCACAAAAGCGCAGTAGGTAGCTCTATTCAAGATACTGCAGTGATGTTGTATGAGAAATCCTATGTAAAATATTCTAGTTTCAACAACTACACCAACCCCAAGCTGCGCCAGTTGTAACTCAAGTGTCGACAGCACCATAGCTATCTCAATGAGAGGAGTAGCAGGTATGGCATATTTTAACTGCGTATTGACCAATTTATAGATTCGTCTAATACGAGCATTTTGGAGGAGACCGCTGATGTTTGATCTCCATCCAATCCTTCAACTCCAATTGAAACGATCCGCCCTCCAAGACCGTCTCGAGCAACTACCCCTCTTACTCCATCTCGAGCATCAAGTAAGGGATGGCACCTCATTTTCTCATCGTGTTTAGATCGCAAGAAATCGCACAACATTTCTGCCGACGAAGAGCACGCCAGTTGCAACTACAACTAAATCAGCCATGATCGCGACGTAAAGATGCCAAAATATGTAAGATAGCGCATATCTAACTGAAATACACATTGACTATTGCATATTCCTTATCGAGCAAACTTGACTCACGGAGACACGGCACACACAAGCGCTACACAGCGCCACGCAGGACCATCTCATACACCACTTACTTGTGCCTCGTGGTCACTTCAGCAAACCCAACACAAGGAAATTCCTGTCCATAATTTCTGGATAATAGTATTCCTTCATAACAGCATGGTGCCTCTGGACAGCTTCATGGGACAATGCTGCCCGGGCATTCGCAACCGAAATGGTCATCTACTTGCTAATATCTATGTGATGAACTTCATCTGGCAGCAATTAACACTCTGTTCCGTAAGCGCGCGACAAACTTGACAACATGGTCCCAAACACGAAACACCCACCGCATATTCAACCAAATTGATTTCATACTGGGCCCTCATAATCTACGCCGCTTTTGCACACCAACGCACAGTTATGGTGTGGACTAATTACACCATCAAACCACAAACTCGTCACAGCCGACATCAACCTTGCTGTAGCCACTAAACGTCGCCACCACCGCCAGCGCGTCGCACACGTCAAACCTGACTACTACTCGCTTACAGATCCCGAGACTCGTGCATCCTTTACGAAAACTCTGTCCATCACGCTGTCATACATGGGATCAAGAACGTCGATGTCAAAAGTGGTTGGTGTATATGGTATGGTATATCTCCTTTCCCGTCCGTTCGTCGTCTACTCTAGCCAAGCACTCTGAGCAAAGGATACACAGATCCTCGTCGTTTCTCATACCGATCGCACAAATAAGATGATACCGTTTAGGGCAGCTATTCATGCAGAAGTTCATGTCAACAGTCGTGTATCCTGGGCATTCATCCCAGTCAAACTCGCCATTGTCGGGGTTCATATCGCTGATCCTCGCTGGTGGATTATCTTCTTGGGCACTACTTTACTACAACCCCGCACTGTTTTAAACCCTCATACAAATTACTTACTCTGTCCCACATTACTGCTACCAAGGACTTCTCTTCAACCCCCAAAATTCATTCTATTACCAAATTTGATGTTTTATATCATTAAATAATGTGCATAAAATACTAACGGAGTCAGCCGTTGGCTGCCACGAACGGAAAGTCAAAATTTATGCTCAAAATCAACGTCCAATAGAGAGTTTTCGGAAACATAATATTTTAGACTCAGATTCAGATCCGATCTAAAATTTGATGCGGGCTAAACGTGTATTTCGGAAGGGTTTTAGATTCAATTTCAGATTGAAAACGGGTCTTTGTCATTAACCAATCAGAAGGCATTTATCCCACCTGAAATCTGAAATCTGTTTTCAGATCCAGACGCTGAATCTCGAAATTGTATACTAATCTGGTCCGAAATGATTGCACATAAAATCTTTTGATTGGCGGAATTTTTCTAACAAGAGGAGTTAGGATAATCTGATTGGTGGAATGAAGAGCACAAGATCTCTATTTTCATTGGACGTTTTTAGTTGAATTCGTAGCGGTTGCTGAGCTAGAGCTCCTCGACGGACGACGGTGTGGCCAACAAAATGAAAAATCCCCCGCCACCACTTCATAACTCAATAATACTCCGTCTGCACAAGCTCATTCCGTTGTCCTCATGCCTGAAGACATCTCAACTCCTTCTCGAGCTCCAGGAGCATCCCTGACATCAACGAGACGCCGAAAAAACCTCGATCCAGAGGAGCGGAGAGCAGTCTATGAACACCTCTTGGAGCTCTCAGATGGTGGTCAGCTTCCAGCACTCGCATGCCAGCATACGGCTACACTGTTTGAATGCAATCGCACAACTGTGGCGCGCATCTGGAGCCGCGCACGAGCATAAATCAAGGCAGGCAGCCCGACCGCCGACATTTCATCCAAAATTAAAGGTAAAACTCCAAAATATAATATTTACATCAATTTTCATGAGTATAAAGTTCTAAAATATACTTTTCAAAGGTAATTCTGGACGGAAAAAGAAACGAAGTGCTGAAGACATCGAGGAGTCCATCAAGGCTGTGAAGCAACACCAGCGCCAAACTCTCCGTTCACTCGCGACCCTCTCGAACGTTCCCAAGACCACAATCATAAGGCACATGAGGGAGTGCAACAGGCTCAAGGCACGGTCAAGTTATGTGAAGCCGCTCCTGACAGAAGACAACAAGATGGCGCGTTTGCGGTTTGCCCTGAGTTTCCTCGAGCCTTCGTCGAGTGAGAACCACCTCTTTGACAACATGCACAGCTATGTTCATGTTGATGAGAAGTGGTTTTACTTGACGAAGGTTCGAAGGAAATTCTACGTGTATGAAGACGAAGAAATCGCCGCACGATCAGTCAAGTCCAAGGGCTTCATCACAAAAGTGATGTTTCTTGCCGCTGTAGCCCGCCCTCGCTACGACTATCACCGCAAGACAGAATTTGACGGAAAGATCGGGGTTTGGCTGTTTGTTGAACTTGTTCCCGCGAAGCAATCCAGCAAGGATCGGCCAAAAGGATCGATTGTCGTGGTGCCGAAGAACGTCGATTCATTGACGTATCAATCAGTGATTCTGGAAAAGGTTATTCCAGCGATCAAGGAAAAATTTCCACGTGCTGGACAAGCACAATGTGTCACCTTTCAACAAGACAACGCAAGCCCCCACAAGTGCTTGACGACAGAATTTCTTGCTGCTAATGGTGTCAATGGTGTCTCTGTTGTCAACCAGCCAGCCAACAGCCCTGATTTCAACGTTCTAGTTCTAGGATTCTTTAATTCTATTCAAAGCCTACAGTATCAGAAGACTACTCGAACTATCGAGGAGGTCATTCTGGCTGTGGAGGATGCATTCCGTGAGCTTCCAAGTAGCTCATTGTCAAAGAACTTTCTTACACTACAAAAGGTGATGGAAATATCGATGTCTTTGGAAGGCGACAACAACTACAAGCTTCCTCATATGCGCAAGGATGTTTGCATTGAAAACCTGCTCGAGTACAATGTCGAATGTGATCAAGCTTCCTTTGAAAATACGTTGATTCAGCTAGATTATCTACTTGGTGAAGAAGCCAACATGGAAGGTCAAATGAATTCGTTTGAATAAGTACAATTTTAATAAATGTATTTTTCAATTTTATTTCGTGGCATATTTATGTATTATTACAGTTCCATATATTGAACAAGTGAAACTCGTCAATATTGCCATACAAAAACCAAGATATTTTTCTATGTGCAAACTTTTCGGACCAGAGTAGTACAAGATTCAGATCACCCCCATGTGTGTACCAACGTGTATTTGGGACAGTTGTTCGGGGCAAACTAAATCTTGAGAATAACTATATACAGGTTTTATCATTTCATAGAGGAAAATGCTCGAATCTAAACTAAAAAGTGCGTCCGAAATCTCTCTAATATCCACCACCTTAATAATAATACGCCACATATACAAATCAAAACATTTTCAAAAGGTCAGCCGCGCTGTGGATGAAGTGATCCGATACACTCTTGCTGCCTTTGTTGAGTTGAGTTATGAGAAACCGAGAGTGTCTTTCAAGCGGTGATGTGGCTGGTACTGGAGCATAATGGTCACAAGAACTTTGCCCTGCCTCACCTGGTCTGCATGACGAACGTGTCCTGCCCTGTGTCGCTTCTTCTTTAGGGGATTTATAACGAATGAATGCATTGAATTTGTTTATGAACCAATCATATCAGTTTGCTCGGAGTAATGTGGAAAAGTGGATTTTACTTTCGGCAAAGTATTGTGGGACTGAGGAAGCATTCGTGTAGATGTGTTTTAAACATCCACACTCATGTAAATGAGTTCCCAGCAGCTTTATTTTATTATCGAAAATTATTTTGAATTTACAGCAAAGCAAATAATTGGCGAAGTGCATCCGTAAGGTTTGAGAATCAAGTCACTTGGAAGAGATAGGCCTGACCCCAAACCACCGTGAAACCGCGCGCTACGTGCGCAATACTGTAATGATGCGATTTGGGCTCAGTGGTCGTTGACGACGCGCAAGATTGTCAACTTCTAAGCTTTTGTAATTAGTATTGATAATTGTATGTGAGTTTAAAACACATCTACACGAATGATTTGTATGAGGGTTTAAAACAGTGAGGTTATAGGTAGTGCCTGTTCCTGTGCCGCAACAATGTACCCCCGAGGTGTAAAATTATCCAACCTATCGGAGGCCGGTTAAATTTACCTCCAGGGGTAAATTTCTGGCCAATCACAATTGAGAAATATTTACCCTTTTCAAAGTTACCCCACTCTGAAACGACCTCTTTGCCACCGATCTATGTGAGTCTAAAACTCATCTACACGAATAATTTGAATGAAGGATTAAAACAGTGCTGGGGTTGAAGTAAAGAAGTGCGAGCTAATTCTACAGATAAGACCACTCACCCATTACAGTACTTCAAATAAGACTACCCGACATATGGTGGGTAATGAAACCAATGAGATGCTTCTTTGCCCTGAGCTATTGAGCATCTCAACGCGAGATGACTTCACCATTGGACTTATGACGCTTATTTTTGGCGGGCCGCGTTTCTTTTCGATGGTTAGAGAAGAATTGCATGCAAAGCCGGACATATATTACCTCTCTCCTCGGTCAAGACCAGTTGGTGGGTGCACGTCATCGTCGCTTTTAAGGTTGAGAGGTGGTGGAGGCACTAGAACTCTAGAGTGCAATGCCCTCTCAGAAGGAAGCAAGTAGTACGGCGATAAGCTACAAGAGCGAGAAAATATTAGCTGACAAACTTTTAATGGTTTTTTTGCATGCCAATGCGTGGCAGCAAGGGATTTTCTTGTCTTGCCAATCCCCACAAGAGCAAAGCTGCTGTGCAATATCAACAATATGCACCCTCGCGGCCTCAAATGTGGCTACACCATATTGAACGACAAAACGAATGCCATCTCCTACGATTATCGCCTAAGATGTGATTGAGAAAATGAAGATATATAGATGAACAGTGTACTGTCGAGAGGGATGAATATTTTTTTCAACTCTAACTCAACTAAGCCATCACTCGGTTGTATTTTGAGCTAACTTCTCCGCTTCGACATTTTAATATGCAACTTCATGAGATAGTTGAAATACAATAACATCGGATTTGATGACCTCGCATCAAATCCAAGCCAACTACTATTGTTTTCGGACGATTTCATGTGACCGTCCCAAAGGTTGGTATTCCAAGGCGAGCAATTGCAGATGAGCACCATGATGATACACCCCCCTCAATCGAATTCATGTACTCATGCGTTCTAGGACACTCATATTCCAGCCTACGCATCAACGAGCCAAACTGGGTCTCTTCTGTCGATATAGCAGTGTTATACAAATTTTTCTGTCCTCTTGAGACAGTCGATTTTGGTGAGACTGGAGATTGAGAGTAATATGATAGAGGCAACGGCGGCCAGAAACATAAAAGAGGGCACGAAACTGTTCTTTGTACTTCGAAAAGGTACGTCCTCCCATGGCGCAAGGTAGACCTTGTCTTTGACTTTCTTCAGAAAAACCATTTTTCGTCCAAGAAGACGTGGTTGTCAAGAGGATCGAAGATGACACATCTATCTTTGACCATGGTGTAGGACTGGACGTACTGCAGCCGCTTTACTTTTGTTTCAGGTGTCAACAACGGCTTCAAGGATGATGTCTTGCATACCAACTCACCAGATTTAAATCGCGAATGCAGGGTTGATTTACTCATTCCTAATGCCGATGCCATTGTTCGTATGTCCATTCTCATTATTGGGGGCAATTTGGCAACGCGCTCTTGGAGCGCCATGATGTCGTTCGGTGCCCTTCTGCTCTGTTTCTTTTTGCTGAAGTCAGAGCCCACCAAGCCTTCTGCGTAAATACGCTGAATTGTACGAATAGAAACACCATATTCATCAGCAAAGCGCTTTGTATCGCTAACACGTGGCTTCCCGCTGGACGCATTTGCCACCAAAGCTCCAAAGATTATGCTTTTCTCGTGTTGCTACAGCTTTCGCGCTGGCATTTGATTTGCAAAATGACGTATACTTATATCAAGTGAAAACTTTGAAGTGACATTTCTTGGCTGCCATCGCGCATAAAATTACGATTCTGGCGCGGATCGAGTCGATTTGCTCTCCATTATTTATTTCTACCAATTAAAATGGTAGAAAAATATGTGCAAAATGTAGTGGCCAAAAATAAAAAAAGCGACAAAAAAGTTCGGACAGAGGTATTGTAGGGGCAGAATGAAATAGGTCCTGGCGTATACAAATTGTAATATAATTATGAAGCATCCTGAAAGTCGTAACATTGAAATAGGTGGCTGATAATGCTCGATTAGATTGACGTTTAGCAACCCTTAGTGTCAAATTTGCTTTAGAACTCCTGGAGATATGGAGAAAAAACACAACCCCTCGCTGGCTGAAAAACACTTGGCGGTGAAATGTTATCAGTATTTCATACTGGGTGAAGAATCATATGTTAAAAACTCTGATAATTGATAAAACTTTGCTGTCCAGTTGGGTTTAACTCTATTATCGTATATTGGGTTTGTCTCTGCTCACATTTGAGGCAATGAAAGGGCTTATTTTTAACCCTAATCGTCAAATGGAGTTCGTTTTCAACAATCATTGAAAAAATGAGATTTTTCGTTGTGAAGGCATAGTTAGATCAAGTTTGTCTCAGAGAAAATATTTTTGGAAAACATTAGTAGTTTTTTTATTGCTTTCGTTCGTCGAATACTGAGTTATATTGCATTTGATACAGAAGTTTTGCTGAAGACCGATTTCAATCTGCCCCTACAATAGTACGTTATCTCTGAACTTGAGATACCTAGCCATGTTGCTCAATAATTGTTTCACCAATTGTGATTGTTGGACTAATAGTAAGGCTTTTTCGTTCAAAGCTCTCTTAAATTTATACATCAATTAACTCTAGTTCATATTGATGATTGAAATATATTAATTTGGAGAGTTTTGCCTGGGTCGGCTTAATTTGCCCTTACACCCTAGCAATTACCCACCATATGTCGGGTAGTTTTATGTAATGGGTGAATGGTCTTCTCTTTGAAGTGCCGAGTCCTGAGTCCTTGACTAATGTTGAGGATATTCGGTTCCTGTGCAGTCCAAACGTCTGGACCTTCGATTCTTTTTGTGTGTCGTCGCTATCCCCACGACCGTCACACTTCTGATCGCATTAACATTGTGGGGTAATTGTCCATGGACGAGGATAAGAAAATTTCGTTGAGATTCAGCCTCCGCGTGCTCCTGTAACTTTCCCCTCGAGGGGGAACCACTTAGCTCCTTGCGCTCGTAGTGTGTGGAAAAATATATCGGGGGTCAACAACTCAAACTTTTGGCTGAATGTTACTCGGAGTACTAATCTTTTCAGGGGTGGCAGCTCCGCGCTCAAGGACCACATGGCGAGCGCGTGTTTCGGGCTAGCCACTGATCCAAGTGATAGAAAGATCAAGTTGACGACGTGGTCAGATCAAGTGCCTCTTGCCTCGGCTAGGAAATATTCCACAATAAATAATGCTGGTGTATCGCTTCAGGATCGATGTGGCTGTATACTCGTCTCCAGTTTCGAGCCAGCCATTCTTTCCGCACCGTCCGTCAGCTCCTGGTTGACGAGGGGGCCATGTCAGTTACCCTCGCCAGGGATTGTCGCGAAGGCTGTTATCGTTACCATCTCTTGCAGCTTTGTGGAATCCGACCGCTTCCTTGTGTCTATCGCTGCAAAGTTTACTGTCATTCTTTGCCGTGTTGTAGCCACTGCATTGATTCGATGGCAGTCTCTTGAGTCTGGAGTATCGCGCAGCTTCTTGGACGTTCCAGTTGGCACAAGGTGTCGGGAGCAAACTGATTAACCACCGTGTTATCACCATGCCTTGCCGTGAATGCGGCCATCGAGAGACCAAGGATGAGGTGATTAATGTCTTACGAAGTGTCGTTGATTTCTCGCAAGACCGCTTCAAAGTGTATTAACGCAATCAAGTACACTGGCTGGCTTGGAGTGAACGTATTGTCCACGCGGCCTCTTTGTAGTTCCAGTTGGCCTCAGACAACGAGGAGCCCCAGTCGTGTAAGACATGATTTCAATCTCTTGTAGCATCGTCAAACTCTTGGCAAACCGCACTCAAATGCTCTCTTGGACCAAAACTACCAACAACCCTTAGGTCGAGTCTTCGATCTGTCCTCAACTTGGATTTTGATTCAGCAAAAGGCAAACTGCTTCGGGGCAACTGCCCATGGACGAGGATAAGAAAGTTTCGTTGAGACTCAGCGTCTCTGCGTGTTCTTGTAACTTTCCCCTCGAGGGGGCACCACTCAGCTCCTTGCCCTCGTAGTGGAATAAAAGATCAACAACTCAGACTAGTGGCTCATTATTGTTACTAATCTATCCAAGCACGCCCTCGAGCATGAAAAGACCACATGGCGGGCATCGTGTTCCATCCTAGCCACTTATCCAAGTGATAGAAAGATCTAGTAGACGACGTTGTGTGTTAGGAATTGATTTCCAATTACTCGCAGAGTTGAACAAATCCACACGTCCGACCATTGTCCAAAAGGTACAGAGATGTCCAGGGCGATGTTGACACAAATCCACTACGCCACGGCCGCCATGTCGAGAAGAGAGAGGGGTATATCTCCTCGGCTGTTCAAGTACACCAGTATGATGAGATTTGTAACTCCTGACTCGGTCGTGAAACAATCGTGGAGCGCGCGCCGGCCGAGGTGTAACCAGGCGAGCGAACACGAGCGAATCTTGACGGAGGCGCGCCTCTATCCGGCCAACAGATCGTTCTCGCCCAGAGTAAACGAAATCACGTAGAAACCACATGGGATTGGCGACCATTCCAATCACCAGCGGCGTCGTCGCCGCTTCGACTGGTCCATTGCTTGTGTTTGATGGCTTTCTTTATGATGTAAATCGTCGTTGTCATCCATGGTTTGTGTGGGTTTGGACCATTGCAAATCCCAAGTTCGTCCTCTGTGACAGGATAACTGTTAAGGCGAGAGAAAGAGGCCAGACAGTTGAGCAAAGTGAGATGCCGCCATGTGGCGCCGCGTCCGTGCCATTGGTGCCCCACGCGACTGACGAACGTTGCGTGAAAACTTTGTCAAGTCTGGATACCGCCAGGACAATATTTCGCTCAGATTCAAAAGGGACAACAAAAAGACCGCTCGTGCCACATATCAATAGGATGATCAAGACGGGCGCTTCAAGACCAACGCCAGCGATCTCTCTGCTCTTTCAGCCATGCGCTGGGAGCGCGTGGTTGGACTATACGACTGTAATTACAGCATGGATGGGGGCGATGTGTACTGTTGACACGGGCACTGGATCCTACCACGTGTCGAACAGTGGAGAATCGACAAGATTGACTTGATGGCCACTCGGAGCCGCCTGTCAACTAACCACGCAACCACTTTGACAAACTAATCTCGACCAAGCGTTGTCACTTTTGCGAGTAGTCTCGTTATAATAAAAGAAGAACTCATCCGGATAAAATTCCGGTTAACATATCCATGCATATATATCCATCAGAAGCGCCGCTAAGTTTAGAGTTTTAGCTTCTATGGTCTTGCATTCAAGTTCAACTTGAGTCGTCGTGGAATAAGTGGGCTTATTATTCATGAGTGTTTTCTTTTTTCTTTTATAATGTGAATCTGGCGGAGGTTGGTGTATTATCCGGATGCGTGAAATTTAGAAGCTGTAACGACCAATCGACCTCATTATTTTTAAAGGTATAATGTCTCGACAGGAATAATATATCAGAGGAAACTTAGTTCCACACAAGTCGACATCATAGTTTTCCATCAAGATAAAAAATCCATTACGTTAGAATATAAATATGGACAAACATAGCTGTTTGGATAAATACAAGGCGAAAATCGCATCGAGCCCCGCGGGATCAGTGGCATTTGTACCATACTAGCCAAAACCTGTATAACTGAATAATTTTAATATTAAAAATGGTAACGAAAATAAAAGGATAAAAGTTGTCCTAGTGTTGTCACGGATCTGAGATGATATGTTTTGTTATAACTTTATCCACCAGAGTACCATGATCAACGATCAGTGTGGTGATGCTGTCCATGAGATGCTCTGGACAGATCGGAGCTACCCAGTTTGGTTAGTTAGCCTCCAGAACAAGACAAAGAGTGCACAGGATTGACGACGTAATTGTTCCGCTGTGTCCACGTAAGCTACGAGTCGCTTCAAAGCCATGCAACTGGAAAGCCAGTCAAGCTCGTTGAAGCAATTTACAAGACACGCATCAACTTTGAGGCCAACTCAGGGCTACACATAACTCCAACCACATGGCACGAAAGTACACCCATCTAGACGGCAGGACAGAAACAAACTGGGCGATGGTCAACGCTGTTCTTTTGTGTTCTGGCGCTGGAACCATCGTTGGCATGTGACCACACTTTTCAATCAGCAACCAAATGGCCACGGAAGCAAAGACGTGTTTGGTCCACAAACACCGGACGCAATGCCTCGTCCAAGGCTGCTACCAAGGCCAAGTCCGCTCGATGAAAGCGTCGGCTAGTCATCATCGCCATCACCATCGCATTCGTTCGCACCATCGAACAAAGCGTCTTTGTATCGTCGACGGCTGTAGCAAACAAGCACATGCGCGACAGAAATGCGTCCGCCACGGCGGCGGGAAACTTTGCAAAGTCGACAATTGTTCACAACACGCACGAGCGAATGGTCTCTGCTACCGCCACCGATCCGTTTCCGACACACCGACAGCATCACCAGAGCCAAAGTCGTCCAGCATGTCCGGCCCGACATCACTCGATCAAATCGACGACGCAATGCTCGACCGACTGCTCATGGAAATGACTCCGCTCAAAGTCCAAGCAAAGATGGAAGAACCGACGGTCGTCGTGCAAGAACCGATGGTGTGGCTTGAGTTCCAAGATCCACTCGTGCGGATTGCCAACACAGTCGCGGTCCTCAACACGATGCAGTATGTTTCCCATCACTTAATGCAAAACTAGAAGTTATAAAGAGAAGTTATAGATTTATAAGTATATATGTTTCAAAGTCCTCCACAGCCTTTCGACTTCTTTCAACTGCGAGATCTCGTGGCAAGTCAACACAATTTGCTCCATGCAAGATACCAAATACCTGCTAACGCTGACGTAAGTTGATGATAGCCAGCTTATGGAGGATATCAATGATGATATAAAGGGGCTAAACTGCACTTACAGGAAAGATAGCAAAATTAGGCTTCCTCTCATGCAATCCACGTTGAGATGTTGTAAAAAGTTTTCGTGTCATGTGGTCTGGGATAAGCTCAAGTGTAATTCTCATACTATCTCCAACATTAAAATACAGTATTAAAATACAGTACTTCATAGTGATTGGCTAATGTTAGTATACGCTCCCAATGAAGACTAATACTGTACGATGATTGGCTAGTATCGATGAGTTATCCTCCATACTATTACGGAGGATAACTCATCACCCCATCACATGTTTTATGATTGCTTGCCTTTGTCGATATTCCGCGCTAACTTGGGGCTATTGATTTTCACAATATAATGGATAGTCCTGTTGTTGGTATTCGTAAAATGATCACCATGTTTCACCAACTAATTGTGAATTCATTCAAGGAAAGAACGTCCCCATGGTGTGGGGTTGGAAACAAGAAGTTGGGGGAAGTGGGGGGATCACTACCAAGGTCTCAAGTCCCTTAACAGGACATTTCAATGCGACGACCGCATCCATAACCTTTGTTGTTTTACCCTCGACAGCTGGCCAGTGAGCTCTATACAGTGTCAAATGCGATGCTTCGCTGCTCCGGGCACAGAAATTGCACTGACGTGCACCCTTCTTGTAGAGCGGCAAGTCAACCACGCGGTGATTCCAACTCGACCTGCGAGAACTTGGCACCCAGGTGCTCATGTGAAACAAAACAAGTCATTCAAAAGGTTCATCAAAAGAGTATCTGGACGTCGTTCAGCCTGCATTGAGTAGCTTGAAATATGCTGGCATCCACGCCAACACTTCCTTCTCGCTCCATATGACATGCGAAGTGTACTCGGAGCACGAAGGCCTGCTGACGCCAAGCTTTCTTCCTCTACCATCAGGACAAGAATATCGTCCTGATGGTAGAGTACCAACAACGTACAGCCATCACATGTTCCTCAACATGGTTTGACAATCAGCATGGCATCCACAACACTGGAATGTCTCGCCGAGTTAATTCCATAAACGAGATTTCGCGCTTACTTGCCTCTAATCAGACATACTATAATTAGTGTGACCAAATGTCAAATTCCTTTTTGTCACAGTCGAATAGGCTTGGTCTGGGTGGCAGCACAGCCTTATAGCCTACCCACCGCCTTCCTGACGTGAGATGAATAAAGAAAACCCTTTTTCGTGCACGCTGGGGACTCGCTCCGTCGCCAGAAAACACCAGCCTAACATGTAAATAGTGTAACGCAGGCGTCGAAAATCGGCAAGGAATTGGACATTTAGTCACACTATTTAAAGTCTGCCTACAAAAAAAACGCCTCCGAAATCAAAGTTGACAAGAACAACTGAATCTTGAACTTACAACGAGCGGCGCTCCACGAAACTGCATCGCTAGAGCAGGGCTAGCCAATGCCCTCGGTGCCAGAGCGATTGGAGGACCCTGGGGGTCCGTTCCTGTTCCGTTCAGAGGACATCGTTCACACACATGGGTGCCGGCATCTGGGCAGTGTTTGCGGATGCTTGTTGATGATATACAACATCAGCTTCCCCCCGCAGAGAACAACTTGCTTTGAGGGAGTCAATCTTACGGGGGAAAGGGCCGTATGCCATGCAAATCCACTCGCAATTGTAAGTTTATCCAGGGGAAAGCGAGCTTGAAGCAAGACGAAAGGTGGCGTTTTGTAGGTTGTGGGTGTTTAGATGCCTTCGTGCGACAGACTGGACGGCCAGCTGGTGCACCAGATTTGCCAAGGCGAAGAGGGGGAATGCCGCCATGTGGAGAACTCAGACTCGTAGCATATTCTGCCGTAGCTTTGACAACGGAAAGGCGATCTTCTTTCGTGTAAAAAAAGCAATCTGGGTCTAAAAGATGAACCCATGATAAGCTGATACGCCCCATGAAGTACTCGACGTGAAGCTACACCTTGGCCACGCAAAAGAAATTGCTTGTGGATGCCAAAGGCTTGTCTGAATGAACGTGTGGCAGCGGGATTTATCCAGCGACATGAGTGAAGATGCGGAAGGACTGGATGCAAATCAACGGTCGTGGTGGCAAGAGGAACATCACCGCCGCTACCGCAGCTAGGTATACACGGCGGGGAGTTTGCTGGAGCTCGCTAGCTTTCAGCTCGAATTTTACTTCAGAGAGACGGGATGTACACGAGTTGACGTTGTCGCTAGAGTGGTTTAGGAGGCCGACAATTGAAACATGTGAAGCAGCATTTGGTTACAAACAAGTCCAACAGTATGCACACAAGCGCAGTAGTACTGTTTTTTGTATGCCGCTGTCAGATCCGAACGACGTGTTGCCCTTGATTGCGCATGATATCAATGTCCTGCAGCAATCAAATGAATCGCAAAGGCACGGCGCGACGACTGGAATGCCGTCGCGCCAATAGACACAGATTGCTAAACCCATGGATACACGGTACACAATATGTATTCAATACGGAATAATTAGCCAGCCTTCAGCTTGATTGCCATAAGCGTAGAGTACTTTACGCCTCCAAAACTACAGTTTAGCTTCAGTTGCTCTGTTGTCAACTCCCCCCCGCCCCACTGACGGCAACTGATATTTATTGTGTCGTCAAAATAAATATATTTCAAAATTATTGTATTGAGTGAACAATAGATAATGTCAATAAATATATTTTTACAATCTATCGAGACCAGCTCTGATGTATTCTCGTCGAGACGGACAATTCCCTCTTGGTGCACCTTGACGGCAGTCCACTCCCCCGAATATCCACATACGACTTGTTTCAGCTCTCTTTCATTCTCCCCCCGCAAGTCTAAAACGACAAATGTGTCAGTTATTCTCGGTGGCATGGCCCATGCCAACCGAGAAAGAACGCCAGAAGCCATCAAGAATACCTCATGTAGGCCCTGACAGAGTTCAAGCACCATTGTTTTAAAAGTACTTGTCGCTCTTCTTGACCATGAAACATGGATCATCTGTAGCACTTCTTCGCGTCGAAGCATAGAATATATTGCACTTCCTTTCACGGCAATCAATCGCGTCAATCTACTCACTTTTTACAGTTTTGTCGCCCAAGTCAGTCCTCTTCTTCCCCAACGGCCATCAGATAGAGCAGTGAACTCCCTCAGAGAGCGACGAAGGACCACTAAGAAGTTGTAACTGGTATCGTTTTATCGGTTTCAAATGAAGGACCAGTGCGGCTGGAGATGAAGTCGATATGTTTTTCTCCTCAGCAAGGTTACGGTATCGTTGATGGACGACCAAACTTGTTGTGGAGGTTAAGTCAGTCAGTCATGTTGAGGAATAAGGCTTGGAAAGGAATCGCATGATGTTTGAAGCATGCTTTGCAACAGGACCGCTTTGGGAAGATGTATTCCAAGATCGCAGACTTAGGGTATGCTGGGCGGCAAGGCCATTTCTAAACCCCGAGAGCGACAAGCCCAGTAACTCTACAGGCTCTGATATGCTCCGTCATGACGTCTGTCGTAATAACTCTTGGATCAATCTTCAATAGAGCTCTTGCATTAGACGTTGTGGAATTACGGCGGTCGTTTGTTGATCAGAGGAACCCATTGCCCTTGAATGCACAATCTCTTGAGCGCAAAGCATCAGTGCACAGTTGCCACGATGACAACATCGTCGTAGCAAACTCAACGTAGCCACGATGTCTTTACTCGCGTCTGGACTCCAGACACTTCGTCAACTCTTGTCGCAATCACATTGCTTCCCCTTGGCGTCAGTCGTGGCTGTCTTCAGAAAACAACATCCGCTTGCGAAGTAGAGTCTCTCCTCGGTTCGCCAAGTTGAGTCTCCGAGGCAACTGCCTGAAACAAATCTTGAGCTACCGTAAGCCATGCTTCCACCAACTTCATGGTCATCCAGAGCGCATCATCGAGCTGACCCTCCATCTCGCAATGGAGGTTGCCTCTACGCTGAGCGGGCTCGTCTTGACAACGATATAGATGTCAAATACTCGGGCTCACTGTGTCAGCTGATCGAATCTGCCATCGTCAGGCCAAAGCAATGGCGCTCAAAGCCTGCAGGGTAGTCAGCTCATGTCCGATCAGCATGCTCATGGGCTCGGGAAAAGGCGACGAGGAGCGACCAGATCCCAAACCCCTGCTGTGAGGGGAGCCCGGATGGCGTCAGCCAGTCAAAGTTTCCATTTTCTGTTTACAGAATTCAACAATCGAAGCTCAAGGAAGTGGGGCTGTCTCGTTTCCGCATGGAGCGAATCGCATCGCGTTTCCTGGCGGCGTGGCAATGTGACAGCCAATTGGTTTCATCGTTTCGACACACGCACCACGACTTGTGACGCTTGGCCATGCTCATCATTCCATGCCGACGGATCCAATCAGTCCTCCATCGACTGAGGGGAGGATCGCCGCGTGATCGGCCTTGCATTCAAGCATTACCTTACAGAAACGAGGTTCATGGTCGCGTCTCTTATGAATGAGCGTTTATTCCAAGTTTTTTTCTTATTTGTTTGCTTTGTGTGTACAGTTATCACCGCGAATGCTCGATCAAGAGATCACATGGATAACCACCTGCTCGACAGGACAGTTTGTCACGTCAACTCGCTTTTTCTCTCTCTCTCGCTGCCTAGATCTATATCCCCTTGCTTCCCCATGTGAGTCGAAAGGGGTGCGCGGCGATGCGCTGCTTCATGAACCCATGAGAATGGCATATTTCGCAGCTGCGGAAGGCATTCGCACGGCTCTCTCCATGACAATGTTGACTTTCCACTCCGGAATCGTTGAAGGTTGACCATGTATTTCGTGACCGGGTCTGAACTCCACGGCGAATCACATCGCGCTCATCCAAAGCGTGGCAATGTGTCTGCCAATTGCTGTCGGCGCTGCGTCGTCGTACAAGACACTGAAGCTTGACCACAAATCCTCTCTCCATCATTCCAGCTCGACATAAAATAATATATGCCGAAAATCCACCATTAATTTCTAATTCTATATTAAAACCAAGTTTAAATTGCTGATGAAATAGGCCAATTTATCCCTTGAAGATTCCATACAAAATCCAAGATAAATATTGATTGTGTCATTAATTCCGAATTATACTTGGTTCTACTATAGATATTGTATAGTGTTAGTTTTATTTAGTCGAATTATAATAAATTGGTGCCAGAGGTGACGCTTGGTCATCGCAAATCCTCGATTCTGTTTGGCCGAGCCATTAGCCTATCAAGAACGCGCATGAGACCGTGTCATATTCGTCGGACCTGGCGAGGAAACATGGCTTTAGACACCATTTCTCGATCTCCATCCACTGCGTTAACATGGGCGCCAGCTCGACTTGCTCAAGCGATTCACATGAATCCAACTCGACAACCTCCTCGTCTTCTCATCACGATCGGACGGTGCAATACCGGAAAGCATACTATGCCAAGAACAAGGAAAAGGAAATTGCGCGCATGAAGCTCTACTACGAGACGAACAAGGAAAAATTCAGCGCGTATGGCAAGGAATACTACGAACGCAACCGCGAGAAGGAACTTGACCGATTCAAAGCGTACCGTGCCAAGAATTTGGAACGCGATCTTGAACGAAAGAAGCAATGGTATGCGCGCAACCGCGAAAAGATTTTGGCCTACGCCAAAGCGTACGATTTGAAAAACCGCGACAAGCGAAATGCATACCAACGCGAGCGCCGACGAAGACTCAAAGAAGCTGCGCAAGGAGCGACTGTCACAAAAGTGCTCGACGCAGAGGTCAAGAGTCCGTCCGCCATGCACATGGACTTTCTGCTCAACCCTGTCCAAGACTAACTTGGTATTTAATCGAATAGCTGTAGATAGTGTGTAAGATATAAGGTAGTCATCGTCTTTGAACTTGACACAGCGGCGCGTTTTCTCTCGGCACTCTTTGCCATCTTTATGAAGCCGTTTCAAATGTTTTTGAGCGAATTTTTGCTCAAGTCATTGAAAAATTGGACTATTTTGACCACTTCGGACGCATGGACGTCAACACCTTTCCCTTGGTAGTCGAAAGTTACGCAGTATACGTATACTTTACTGTAAAATCAATTATTACAGGATATGGACATGGGCAAAATAGTGTATAAATTGCAAGAGGTTCATTGAGAGATCGCTTCACGTGTGTGTGGGGCTTGCTTGCTTGTTCTAGCTCAAACGTCAGTGTTGATTAATCCTCACTTGGAAACAAAGTGTTTATTCAAGCTTAATTGATTTCTATTCTTATTGTGGTTCAATTTCAATGATTATGAAATCACAAAGTTTCTATGACAATGACTTCTATTTTCTTACTCAGCCCAACGTGTTTATTCTATCGCACGAGTTTTGCCGCCAGAGATGGCATTTTGTGTGAGTGCTGCGCTGTTGCCACATTCAATTGATTCTAAGTTATGATTTTGGTCATTTTTGTGATGTTTTATGGTCGATGGAGCAGTCAAACGGTTCGTCATATTGCCACCACTAGTATTCGCCAAGATAAATACTTGTAAAGGCTCCCCCCGGTCATTTAAATCCGTGTCAGTGATTTGAACTAATTTACCTGATGCAGTTAAGATCATATTGCATGGAGGGTAGGCAAATATGTAAATCACAGTCGCTGCTCTACCTCTTACCTCCATTCATGAGTGTTCGTGTTTGAGTGTTATCATTGCAACTCGACAAAGGGGGGGCTATATAGGAGGCTGGAGGCAATGTCTAGGTAATTCTTCTTATATAAATTTACAAGTTATTGTAGCCTTGAATTGAAGCCGAGCTTCATCCGATCGCTTTCTAGCTCAACCTCTGAATAGTTTGAACTGAGAGCATGCAATCCCATATTGAGGGCTTCAATTAGCTTGCTCTGCATGTGTTGTCGGTCTATTCCTCGTGTACAACAAGCATGTCAAGGGATCTCAATTTCAAATGACAATTGACAAGCTGTTTGCAACGATGCCACCTAAAAAATAAAATTACAGAGTATTGTGGTTTTAATGAAAAACTGGAGTCGTGCGGAATTAATTTTGACGCAAGCAAACTGACGCAACAATTGACGCATACAAATTTCAAGTGAAAAGGAATTGAATGATTCGAACATGTTTTTCAAACATTTTAAACGTTTGAAATTACACTATTTAATGTTCATGGTCGAGAAAATGTATGCGTAATCATTAAATAGTGTATGCGTCAATAAATTGAAACATTTTCAAAACATATCACGAAAACCACAATATCCTCACAATAAATACCTTTGAAAATGTATTTCCGTCTCATTCTATCGATGTCATCTCGACCAAAATGCCAAGCACAAAAACTCCTCCTTTGCTCATCTCTCAAAAGTGGTTCACCTATAAATGCATACAGCACACCTTTAGGAGAAATTGCTTGTGAAACAATCCTCTCATTGATTTTTTCACGCACGTCCTTGAAATGTTTCGTGTCCGCTGACATGAGCATAGTCGTATGGTCGTGATGGTGATAAGCCTGACTTATACTTGAAATTTGTATGCATTCCGATGTCTTACGGAGCTGGAGGAGTGACTCTTTGGTCGCCGTTTGGGTCGCTAAGGTGAGATATAAACACTAGCATACAAATTTTCATATATTTTTATTCCCAAGTGACATCTGCCATGTCACCCATCTCTACTTTCGAATTTTAATCTTGATTAAAGTATACTTTGTGTTCCATCAGAACGCATTCTTTCTTCGATTCAGTTCATTTTCGATTTCCACGCCGCCGCTGTTTGGCGCCGCTTTCGATCGAGATCCATGGGCTCGATTCTTTTCATGCGAAGCTCAGCACTGAGTACGACCCATGCACGATGATCCGTCTTGATTTCTCCGATGTAGCGGTGCTCTTGAGCTTCATTTCCCTCGTGCTGAGCATGTTCTCCCTTGCATATCCAGCATGGTTTCAACAGGAATACAAACCCGTTAATGGGTCGTCGGTGTATCAATCGTTCGGCCTCTTTGCGTTTTACTCGACAAATCAGCTCACGAACCCCTTCTACGCATCCCAAACTACCTTCGTCTATAGCGACTTCTGCTCTGGCAAAGTGTCTGCCCCGAATTGGATGCTTGGATTTGGCACTGCCTTCAATGAGGTCCTCTGTGGAAGCTATGTCTCGACGATGCAAGGTGTTATGATTGCCGCTGTCGTCTTTGCAGGTAAACAACTCAGAGCAAAGCAGGAAACACAACATTTTATTTTAGGAATCTCCCTCTTGGCGGCAATTGCTGCGTGTTATTTCCCCGCTGCAGGGTATGCAGAGCGCACAGTGTCTGGTGCCACTTTCCTCGCATGTAAGTCCAGTCAAGCTTTGTCGAAGACTCATTACGTTATGTAGCCTTGTGTCTTCTTGCCGTGCTTATCACATGGAGCGTCTACTTTCAGCAAAAGCTTTTAGACCTCACTGTTGTCCAGACAGAATACAGTCAATGCAAATCCTTCACAGATACAGGGGCATCATGGAGCTGTTGGTTCTACGGATACAACTTTTGGGTCGCAATTGCTGCTGTCTTTGGCTTGCTGCTGACTACTTATGCAAGTGCTGCTGGTCGTGCCGCCAAGGTATCCTTCCGTTTCTGCACTTGGCCAATATAACCCATATCTGTGTAGATTCAACACTTCCGAAAGGAATACGAACACAATCTCGTCATTGCCATCCAAGCCTCGGCAATGACAGCCCCTGCTGGTGGGTCTCGCGAGCAACCTCTCTTGACGCCTGCTGGTCCGACTCTCTCCGAGCGAGAAATGGCTCTGGCCTTGCAGCAATCCCGAGAAGAACATGAGCTCAACCTGGCCATCCAACAGTCTCTCATGGAGCAACAGCAGCAGAATCAGTACATGCCGCCGCCCCAATATGGTCGGCGCTAAATATGGCAAGCAATACATGGGAAAAAAGCATTTATTTAAACGCACTTTGCGTTTTTCCTCGCCTTTTCGGGCAAGAAAGTGACAACGCTTGGACATCCACGCTGGACTCGCAGTGTCACACTGGCACGTGGAAATGACAAAAGCTTCGCGTTGTCTTGGAGATCTTGATGAACGCTTTGCCCTTTGCACTGGAGCTAACGTCATTGTTCACCGAGATTTCATAACCCCTACACCCCTAAAACTCTCAAATATTATAGAACTTCTCTAAGTTGCAGTGCCCTGCTCGTTTTGGATATTCACACCATGCTCAAGGTTGAAAGAGGAGATAGATAAGGACGAGTAACCATGCTTCGCACCTTTGTGCAATGGGTGATCGCTACGAGCATGTTATGCTAACATCTCTATCTGGTTTCAAAGACGACTTAAGCAAGCGGTTTCTTAGACGTTTGAAATGCTCAACGGGACATATCATGACAACGACAGATAGCTTATCGCAGACTGCTCAAGGGTACAATTTGAGCAAGCCGTATTAGCTGCCTTTGGACATGAATGCTGACAACGCGAGTTCTTCTTCGGCAACGCGTGTACTAAAAAAACTTTTGCATTTCAAGCAGCAAATTTAGGATCATGTTTTCTTTGTATATCGAGTTATAGAGGTAGTCGTCCGTCTTATTTTGACACTTCTCCATCAAATTTTAGGAGTTGGACAAAACGCAGTAAAAACGCGTTATATCGAAAAGGTGGACAGATTGGTCCGGATAATCAAGTAGTTTAACCGGATAGCCAGACTTTGTTGCAAACACCATTTTGAGAATCGCGAGGCCGCCGCCCCGAGTAACCAGAGCAACCATGCGCCCTGGTCCTTTGAAGAATACGATCATTAGTACGTATTCTGTATGAAAGGAAGAAGTACTGATTGATGCTTTTTCATGTAGCGGTGGTCTTCTCGTTCTTGTCGCTCATGAGCTGCACGTATTCGACCATCTATCCCGCGTGGTTTCAACAAAAGTACAAGGCAGTAGACCCAATTGTGTTCCAGGGCTTCGGTATTTTCAACTTTTACTCGACACAGAAGCTTGACTCGCCGTTTTACGCGTCCGTGACGACGCTCTCGTACAAAGAATACTGCAACAAGGACGTCGCCTCCCCAAACTGGATGCTTGGCGGCGACGCGCAATTTCGAAACATTCTATGCGGCTATTCGCTCAAAGCAGTTCAATACGTGAGCTTCTTTGCGTCTTTGTTCGCTGGTACGTGCGATTACTTTGTCGTGTCACTCATTCGAAGTGAAATTCTGTAGCATTTGGCTTAATTGCTTCGATCGCCGCATGCTTTAATCCCGCGGCAGGCTGGGCAGAACGCATGCTGTCGTCGACGACGCTTATTGCATGTAGGGCTCATATCGTTCGACTTTCGTCAGCTCACGCCATTTTCTAGCACTATTACTCCTTACGGCTCTGATTCTTTGGGCTATTCGTATTCAACAGCGTATGCTGGAAATCGATGTTATTTCGTCAGCATATATCCTTTGCAAGAAGGACGACACCAAATGGAGCTGCTGGTTTTATGGTTACAGCTTTTGGGCTGCTATTGGTGGCGTTGTTGGCATGTTGATTACCATGTACACGAGTTCTGCCGGTCGTGCGGAAAAAATCCGCCATTTCCGTCATGAATATGAAGCCGATTTGGCCGTCGCCATGCAACAATCTATGGAAGCCAATGGTGGTGTGGGCAATACCGGTATTAAATAGCCATTTGACGGCGACTTGACAATGTTTCTGCGTTTAGGTGCTTATGGTCAACAGCATAACATGCCCACCCAACACGTGCCTTATCAAAATTCCGTCAAGGGTGGCATCGTCTAATGTGTTCATTTATCGAAAAAATGCATCACATCATGTATTCAAGAACTTCATCCCCTCGTCTTATCCCCCACACCTTGTTTCCTTGTCGACTTTTCATCTCCAAGTCTTGAGGGGTTGAAACTTTGCATTCAAGAGCAGGTGGACGTTTTTGTTGCTAGCTGGGAAGTGTGGGTAGCATGAATCATCTGAGGGAGCTGTTAGTGGCAATGCCGATGGCTGGAAGAGGAATTTAAGGTGGCGCTGTTGACGAACTGGTAAAGCCACCTCTCACTCTCTGGAGCATCACAATGGGTCAAACGGAGAATGTCGCGGAATGCGCATTACAACACGGGACCGAGTGCTTGGATCGACGGCACGATGTCGTCGTGTGATGTACTACATCCGTCCAGGAAGAAATGGAACAAACACATTTGGTAAAGTAATTATAAAATTATAAAGTATTCGTGTAATTTTACTTTACCACTTTATTACACCTAAACCTCTGATAATACATATTCGGTTAAGAAGCAAGGAATTGATTCTAGCAGTTAATAATTTTGTACAGAGAAGATTGATCAACGTTCTTGGCTCTCTTCAAGGATTACTCCTGAATTATTCAAATTCAAGCAGGCCACATTAGAGGTGCGAAATCCCAGTTTTAACAGAAATAAGCTAAAATTGGGATTTCGCCGAAAAAACTCGCTATTTTTGGGATTTGCGTCCAAAATGCTTGTTTTATTGTCAATTAGACGAATTTGACGGTACAACTCAGGCCGGAACTTGGGCGTGAACAGCTTCTGGTTCTCGGTCCGGGCTCGCTTTCTTGAGGCCCGGTCGACCTCTTCCCGCCCGAGATACTTGCAAAACAAACACATGACTGCGACAACCTGGCCGTTCGGTACGCGTTCGTGAATTTCAAGTGCGAACTCCTGCGTGTGCTTCGGTTGAAACTTGGACATGGCGACTGACGACGACCACGGACCAAAAGCACTCAGGCGCTTCGTAGGGTCGTTATGAGGAACTTCCTTAAAATTGGGATTCCAGCGGATTCCCAATTTGGGATATCGCAGCCTATTTTTAGCTTTTCCCAGGTTTTAGGAGGCCTGAATTCAAGGCACGCTCTTTACACCCATAAATAACTCCACAAACAAACCCTAGTTTTAGGTCCTTAGGATGTTTTAGGATATGCAATTTGGACTAACATACATTCATTTTAAGAGAAGAGTGATGTTGTTCCATTTCTTCTTTGACGGAGGTAGTACAGTGCGGAACAAAACTATAGCCGCACCATGCAAATCAATCCTGCAGCAAACAACAAGTGGAAAGCTAGGATGCAAAGCACATCTAACAGCAGCTATGATGCATACAAGCTTGCACACAGCGTCTTGAGGGATAGTTAACACGACAAACACAGAAATGAAGAAGATTCATTATATTTATTGGTTCGAATCTATAGCCGCATCTCAAGTGAGCGACTCAATAGTCAATTATTGCCCCTCGTTTCAATACAACTTGAACCATGCGAGTTGGCATGCTCTCGACAAGTGATTTGAAGTAGTTTTGGCTCAAGTTCTCCCACTCAAAAAGTATGGTTCGCTTCAAGTCTTCGACATTCTCAAATTGAATTTCTTCTCATCAGAGAAGATAGTTAAGGGCCATTCATGTGACTTATTTAAATACTTAGCTGCAAAGTTGACTCGTGGTCGTTTGTGCTCGGGTGTCAAGAAGGGAGCCGACTTTCTTTTACGATACTTGGCAAACTTTGAGCTTCTAAGCACACGCAAGATAGTTGTGTGACTGGGTTTTGCTTCCATGAGCTTTGCAATGTTTCTGGAGGTCATGTTTTTGTGTATGGCAAGTCGAAAGATGCGCCGAATGTCGCGACGCTTGAAGATTATGCGACGTCCTGGTTTCTTTGGAGTCTTGCGTGACGCGGACGCCCGCCAAAGGTTCCTTATTGCTTTTTCGTCTCGCCCCAACTGCTTGGCGATCCATCGGTTCGACTTACCCAGGTCAGAGAAGGCCTTCGCTTTGCCAATCTCTTCCTGAGTTAGTCTGGTCCCTCTCGGCATGGCAGAAAAGAAAGTGAGGCACTGAGGGGTCTGGCGTCATTTGCTTTACAAACACTATTATTGGAGCTCATAGTTTAACCTTAATTCGCAACCAATCATGTGATATAGCCAAAAACGTCTTGTGCGGCTATAATATTGCACCAGTTGATTTATCGTCTTTTCATCCTTTTGAGTGAAGTTTAATCGTTCAACTCGAAATTCCTGCGCCACGTGTGTTCAAATTGTTACTGTAATTACTGGTAAAAGCAGTTTCATCAACCTTGAAAGTTGACATTGAGATTTCGTTGGTGCGGCTAAAGTTTTGTTCCGCACTGTATGACATTTAACTTCATCATCCAAGATGATTTTCCCTCACAGTTAAAGTCCCGCAGCTTGCAGGCCCTGAGGCAAATATGATGAATAACTCCAAAGACAGGCTTCAGCATTTACAACAGGAGGACTCATCCTTCTCTTTCGCAATTATGTCTGGACTAGACTACAACTAATGGCCTCCCCTTGTGCAGCACAGTTTTGACAAAGCTCCAAAAGCTCGGCTCTGTCAACATCCCTTCATAGCAATACGTATATATATTTCAAAAATTGATCTAAACCAGTCTCTAGTTGTTGTGGGCGGCAATAAATGCTTGAACCGCTTCGTTGTCTTTGACATCGAGCGTGGCCAGCACGGATGCCAATTCATGTTGCACTTTGGATTGCTTGGCCTCTGGAAGCACTGCGAAGTTGATTTGATCCAAAGCAAGCACATTTTCACCAACAAGTGGGGCAACCATTTCGCTCAAGTACAAGCCAGCCTTGGGGATATCAATTTCCACGTCTTCTAAAAACTCAAGCAGATCGTTCACGGCACTGACAATGCCAGCAACCTCCAAAAGGTTAGCGCTCACCAAACCACTCAAAAATGGCCCAACGGCAGCACGCTCGGCTTGCTTTTGCTCAAGGGCATAGTTGATTACAGTCGTGGTGACCGCCATGGAATACTTCAAAGCATCGTGCAATTGAGTTTGGACTTCCGCAATGTCTTGCTCATACACAAACTCCTTGAACATGCTCTTGGCCGATTTTTTAACAGCTTCTTCATCGCGTTCCTTGGGAGCTTGTGGAGGCAACGCCTGAGATTTCTGTGGTGGAGCAGGGGCAGCAGCGGGTGGAGTCTCCACAGGAACACGAGGAATATTAGGACGATCAATTGTGTGGCGGCGTTCTCGTTCGACCGAGCCACGTCGAGGTCGAGGCTTACTGCGCTCATCGTTTCGTTTTTCTAATCGTAAAATCGTCAAGAAAAAATGGAGGCTAGAGCATTTACCAGATCGAGGAGGGTTACGGAGTTCAGCAGAGACACTCTTGGTCAATTTAACTTTGGAAGGGATGGTGTTCCAGCCATCAGAAGGAGGAGGAGGCAACGATGCCATCGATTGACTCTTGTGGAATTTGGGCTTGCCAGACGACGGTGGTGGTCCAGAGGACGTCTTGGCCTTTTCTTCACGGGCAACTTGCGCATGAATTTCGGCAATCGTTGTAGCCTTTGCTTCTTTCAACCGTGCGACGTACTTATTCGCTCGCATGTCGATCAAATCTTGCAGCATGAAGCGGACACGAGTGCACAATTTGTCCTTGGCTTTGCTCAAGCTAGCAATCAAATCGAAGTATTGTTTAAAGAGCGCAGCTTCAGTTGGCACGGCGGCGGCACGTTCTTCCATACGGGCGCCGACAGTGGCCAACAACTTGCACAAGCACTCCAGCGATTCCTCATCGGGGGCTTCCAAATTGCCGAAGAGGCGCTGAATGCATTCGTGCATAATGCGAGCACTCAACATACCTTGCTTGTACAATTCGCCAATGAATCGAATATGGCCAAGAGTTGCGCGCTTGAGCACAAGCGCCTTTTCTTGACGCGCTTCCTCTGAAATGTGTTCGCCTTCAGCATCCAAGGCAGTCAATGGGGAGACTTCAAATTCTTTCTGGCAGCGTGTGAGCAGCAACGTACGGAACAACTTGGCGGCATTTGTGTCAGAAATCAACGGCATGTCGGTGCGGGCCATTTTACCACAAAGTTCAGCGTACATGGTCGAGAAATGCCACTCCATTTGAGCCTTTTTGACCACCATATCGATCGAGCCTTGCAACACTTCTTCGTTCGTGACAGCAACTTCAATCAATTGATCCGACAAACGGTCAAACTTCTCCACGGACAACTTGTTCAAGATAGATTGGACCTGTTTCAAGTAGTCATCTGTCGTGAGTTCCTCCTTCGCACCAAGAGCAATCTTGGGCTTCCATCGAGTTTCTTCGTTGATGCTCAATGGCTTGACTGGAGGCAAAGAGTCTTCGTCGATGTGGTTCTTGTGATGCGAGGGTTGTTTGTGCTTCTTGTGACTCTTCTTGCCACGAGAATGATGCTCTGGCTTGGTGAAAGCTGCTCGCGCCGCCTTGGATTCGCCAGGGACGCCAAGACACAGGACAAGTCCAGTGGGAACTGGGCAAGTCGCAGGCTCCATCTCGAGCAATTCCGCAACTGTGTACGTAATGCGGCGCTTGCGTCCTGGGCTTGCTTGCTTTTCGCTCGATTCCGACGGACTGGGAGTGCTTTCCGTGGATGCGACAGAGATAGGCGACGTAGGATGGGATTCCTCTTCGGGTTCAATTTTCACGACGGCAGGTGTTGGCGCTGGCACCGTTGTTGGAGCAGGTTTCTCTACAACTTTTTCGACGGGCTTTACTTCTTTCTCGACAACTTTTTCGATGGGCTTTACTTCTTTCTCGACAACTTCTTCGACGGGCTTTACTTCTTTCTCGACAACCACGACGGGTTCAGCGACGGCAGGGACAACAGTAGGGACAGCGGGAGCGATTGGTTTTTCATCAACGACAGGCTCGACGACTACTGGCGTTTGGACAACCACAGGAGCTGGTGGAACGACGACTAAAGGGAGAGAGATCAGCGGGAAAGGACAGAATCACGACGGCGTACAAGAAGGGACGAATTCTTTCGCAGTGATGTTCAGGCTGGGCACCGGCGCAGCTGGCTTGGTAAAGGCAACATTGGAAGGTTGCCAGGATGGAGCATTCGCCGACAGGACGAACGCGGGTGCCTTGGCATTGAGCTTACTCTTGGTCGTGTCGACCATGTTGGATTTTGTGCTCCAACCAATTTGCGATGAATTCGCCGGATACGGCGATTCTTATTTCGAAATAGTTTAAAATATGATCATATCAGTCAAACCTACTGTGAACAAGTATTTCGAATGCTTTTAAAATAAAATTTGGCGGTTGCGGACTGTCACATGTCGTAGCTCCAAGAAGTCCTCAAACATATTTAAAACATATTTTAAATTCATTTTGTCAGGATACTACCTCCGATCCACTTTAAGTGGCCGTCATATGGTTTTTGTGCAATATTTTTAATCTGAAAAAACTGATTTCATTGGCTGAAAATATGAACGAAAAATGTATAAAACAATGAACTGTTATAATCTATATTATCAAATGACATTTATCCCACATTGAAGCCAAAAGATTTCTTTTAGAATGCATTTCTGTCTAAAACAAATAAGATTTAGGCTTTATGGGACAAGGAGTTCTTTTCTAGCTTCTGCGAACACTGTGACATGAAAAGAGGAAGACAAATTATCCGGATAGCGACAATAATATCCGTATAACGAAGATTGGATGGTCAGATTGCAGTACCTGAAGACCATCAACAAAGACAGCGGGAGGAACAAGCGAAGAGACAAGACTGCTTCTTCATTGGTATCAGTAGCCAAACGACAACCAGAAGACTAGCAAATACTCTCAAGCGTCTAGTCACTTGGGCAATATCCTCCATCTCTATCCCTCGCGTATATAATAATATTGTTTCCTGCAGTTTAATATGAATTTTTTTGTGCAAAACCATATGACAGCCACTTAAAGTGGATCGGAGGTAGTAAAGTTCTAAAACAGTATTTTAATTGGTTTTTAAATAAGTTTTCTTGTCAGAGTGTCGTGAATGAAAATTTTAAAGAAATGTCTTAAACGTCTCTTGAATTTAAAGAATACATTTAAGACTCATTCTTTTGATTATTGGATCTTAGTTTGTCTACAAAGAGAACTTTAAGGCTCATTGATGACTTGGAGTCAAGCTGAACATGGTTAACGATGCAAAGAAGCAGTTTCCTGGCGCGAAACGCGATCTATACCAAACGCTTGTGAGCTTTGAACTGCTCTGACCTATCTGCGTCAAGATTTACTATTGCTTTTCTGAAAGAAGCACACTCTACCTCTTCTTCGACTTCAAGCTGTGAGGAGTTCGCTTCGTAATGAAGTTGATTTGATCACAACAAGTGGTTTACTAGGTCTCAGACTCACTCAGCGCGCAATGAGACTAAATGAACGTACTCTTCTGGCATGAATGGCATTTCTTTGCGTAAGTCGGAGCCCGAGCTATTTCCAGCGTCTGTTGTAAGCACACCGTGGATCTTGTAAAGATGGCCATCTCTGGAGGTCTGACTGCTTTCATACTGGAATGCTTTGTTGGGTCAAGACAAAAAAACACGCAACAAATGTGAGACGCATGCCAAACTTGGAAAGGAAACGGCCTCCAGATATATATTTACAGCGTTTTTCATTGTCAAATTGATGGCATGAAGCCCAAGAAGGTAGCTCCAAGTCATTGAAGTCCTTGTGTATTCATCCATCGACGTAGAAAAAGCAGCCTCATGCTGTTGAACTGCGGCGTCTTGCTGCTCTGTACAATCTTGGCAATCACGCTTCATTTCCAAGTACTGTCAAGCCTGGAAAGGGTGGAAAAAGTCGAGTACACCTTTAAAACTATCAATCTTAGCTCAAACCACCTTGCTTAGCCCGCCAAAGAAAACGAGTATGAAGCGAAGGAATCACCTGAAGCGCATACGGCGGTGTGTTTTCATCAATGCCTGAATTCTTGACCTCCAGTAGAATAAATGGAAGCTCGGCCACAACAACTCGACCTCGAGGTTTTAAAATTCCTGAATTCTTACCTCTGATATTGATTTACAACAGTTTTAAGCTCAGTGCAAGTGGCATTGATGGGCTTTTGGAGCCAAGCGATGGTGCCCGACAAGTTCTTGCAATGCATGCGAGTCCATGCCTGGAATTTGAAAAACTCTTACTCGCTTATCCACCTCCATCAGTACAAACTCCAGTAGAAAATTATCCTCGAACAGTTTATAGGTCACTTCCGTCTCGAAAACGTTGGCAAAACCAGCCCAGAACTGGACCAAGCCTTATAAATCACAACCAACAACGTCACAATACAATACAGACATGCCTGGAGCTTGGGAACAAGGTGGAACCTTTTTGCAAAGGTCTGTAATTTTTCTTGTAGAAAGGATAGATTCATGCACGAAGCCCCCTTGGAATCCCCCAGGCTCGGTGCAAACCAACGATAAATCACCTCCGAAAACACAGAGGAAAGAGAAACATCAAGCGAAAGAGTACACCATTCCCAATCAAACTGTTGAGCGTATGGTCCGTCAAGCTCAAAAAGCAGGTATTTCCAACCTATATGTCCAAATTCAATGGAGTAGAGCGTGGCTATATGGCTGTCAAGACGAAAAACGAAAAGGAAAAAAATCCAGCTCAAACTTATGCGCTCCCTATCGCTGCGTCGTAAATTCTCTTCATAAATTACAGTCCGAAGACTGATGTGTTTATCTTAGGCCAGCAGCACGGAGTTACCGCTTGGGATTAGAGCCCCTTCCGTCGTCGAATGGCCAAGAAATTAAGAAACCCCGACCAAAGTCGGCCATACATTTGTCAACAGCGATTAAAGTTGCGGGGGCAAAAATGCGCCCCAAGACTGCCAAAATGACATTTTTAAGGTCGGCTACAGTCTGCTACATGGACACACCTGAAACAAACACGGTAATTATCATAAAGGAAGAAAGAACTCTAACAGATATAGGTGGAGGAATACGCTTCGAAGCTTCAAGCTGAACGAGAACGGCGAAAAAACATTTCCACGAGAAAACACGCTCTGCATCGCATTGCTCGGTACGTTCATTACGGCACAATAAAACTATTAATTCCATTTTGGGGCTGTAGATACGAGTCCATTCGAGAGAGATCTGTCGAGTATATGTTTAATTTCCTGCGAAATCAAGCTTTGGATAATGTGCCACGCCATTTACACACAAAGTACGAAGAGCTCGACATGGACGAGTATATGCGGTAAGGCCGATTTCCCCAGCGCCACGTTAGAACTTTGGATTTTGTAGACTGGTTGAGACAAACGACGACGAGAATCCCTTCTGGCACGCGGATGATCCATCGCACACTTATGACAGTGCATGGGATGGCTGTGTTTTAGGCCTCCTTTGGGTATTCCCGTGTTTCAATTTTGTATTTCTATCGTATTTTCTGCCCAGGTGGATCGGTTGCAATTTTCCAAAGCGATGCAATGTTTGAAAATGTCCCTGACGGATGTGAATCTGCTCTTCAGTGCTTTTGACTTTCACGTGGATCATCGTGTCGAAGTGAGTTGAATGTTTGACGAAACGAGTGACGATTGAAACTTCAGATTGGACGCATATGCCGCGAAATTCGAACGCTACAAATGGCCAAAGCGAAAGAACACGTGCCAGACTTGATGCTTGGTGGGAAACGATCCACTCTACGTGATAAACCTTGACAACTTAACTTACGATAATGATATAAAGACGAAGGAATTCTCTTCATAAGGGGGAATGACCCGCAAGATAATCTTTGCCTATACCGATGTCTATATTCGTGGGTTACATCGCGCTTAATCAAAGGACGAGGATATATTCTTGATGAAACAACAAACTAGAATTATTGATTTAATGGTAAGCCTTGAAGTAAGACTTCGAGTCTTCAGGGTTGGCGACCATCGTGGCCTTACCAGCAGTCCAGTTCGCAGGACACACTTCACCAAACTCATCCGTGTATTGGAAAGCTTCCACCAAACGCAAGATCTCGTCCACGTTGCGGCCCACCGGCAAGTCGTTGATCGTGATTTGACGCAACACACCCTTCGTGTCAATGATGAACAAACCACGCAACGCCACGCCGTTGTCGGCATCCGCGTCGTCTTCGATCAACACACCGTAGTCCTTCGAGATCTTCTTGGTGATATCCGAGATGACCGGGATCTTCATTTCGCCCAAACCACCGTCGTTGCGGGGGTGCTTGATCCAGGCCAAGTGGGAGAACTTGGAGTCGACAGACGCCGCCAAGACAGCCGTGTTGAGCTTCTTGAAGTCTTCAATGCGGTCCGAGAAGGCTATGATTTCCGTGGGGCAGACGAAGGTGAAGTCGAGCGGGTAGAAGAAGAGGACGACGTATTGTCCCAAGTAGTCCTTGAGACTGACTTCTTCGAAGCGTCCGTTGATGACGGCTTCGGCGGTGAAAGCAGGAGCGGGCTTGCGGATCGTGGCGACCATTGCGATGTCGAGTGCAAATTCAACTGCGACCTGGATGACATGACGACAAACACACTCTACCATAAATGGTGGAATATAATATCAGAGTATATTGATAATGAAAGTTTTATTACCTTGAAAGTTTGCATTTGTGCCTACGACAAAATAATATTTGGTTTGCTATAGTCTACAGTGTAATATGGTATCGTTCGATTGAATTCTGATCTAACGTTATCTTGAAAACCTCAGTAAGGTTAAGGCACTTTGCGTTTTAGTGCATTTTTAGAAACCTGTTGATTTTCCTTCTGAGCGACAATCAACTGCGTCAAATGTGAGGGAGTTTTCATGCATGGGGGGCCATTGTAGGACTTCATGTGCATGTAGTATTTGTTCTCCAAGCCGATGGTTTGATCCATGCTTTAAGAATAGTTAACGACGTCGAGTCGAACATATCTTGAATCAAAATTAATTTTGATTGTTGTTTCAAGGATATTTCACTGGCAGTAGCCACTTTGTAATTTGTCGATTTAACACCTGTGTTTGAAATGCAAAGATGCGATTAGGACAATCATGAGCACTTTTAACCTGCTTTGCTGGCTAAATCTCGTCTATCATTCAATCATTTAAGTGGAGGGGTAATACATCGATAAAGTGGTAAATGGCAGATGACAAGCATTAATTTGGACAGAATATTATTTATAACAGGATATAGTCGATTAACTTTGGCGACATCTGATTCTGGCGGCCTTGGATTAGTCGCAGCCGACGATTTCGACAGTAAAAATCATTCTCTCGCCTTTCCATCTTCGACTTGACTACCTGCCGATTGCCTAGACGGAGGCAGCAGGTCCAGGGATGCCAAGCTTCTCATCGATCTTAATATGAAGAAACTTTGGAGGTGGATACATCAAAGTGGACTCTACCGAGAGGCACCCATGTTTTGAGGGAACTCACATATGAATTCTGTTCGCCCTTGCGTCCTCGTTTCGAACAAGTTGCTGAACGTGGAGGAATCAGTTCCCTTATTGCGAATTCCAGCGAGATAGTCCTGTGGAATTCGACCATTGGCATGGTGCATGCGCTGGCTTGAGTGGATACGCCATCCGAAGCAGATAAAAATCTCGAATTGCCAAGAATTTTCGAGGCTCAATTAACAGCTCCCAGTCCGGTTCACAGCAACACCAGGCGGACTATAAAGTCTATGCTGCCAATGATGTGATCTTAGCAGTGCTCGCCTTGAAGTATGTCTTCGAATTTGAGATTAAATTCCCAAATTAGTTGAGCGAGGACGAAGCTTGACTTGAAAAAATGCCTTCTCATCGTGAAAATAGGTGATGGAGCTCTACCAGCAAGTCTACGATAAAGAGCAAGCAGCAGTTCAACAAATTTGGAACCAACTGCCTCCACTTGTCGACGCTCTCCTTCGCCGTGTGCATGAACCTGCAGTGAATTTACCATCTGCATACTCTTGAAGTGGCGACAGCTCTTGAATTTGACCCGACAAGATGCGTAGAAACACTCACTCTTGTGGAGAATAACCAGAGTGCTAAACAGCATACAGCCAAGCAGTGGGGGATGGTTATATCGACATACGCATGCGCACTAAACAATGGGCTGCATGAGTGGGCGGTGCGTCTCGATCGATGTGAAAAAGGTCACGTGTTTCTTGGTGTCTGCGATCGACTGGGCTGGGGTCTCATTGGGAAATGAATTTGATGGCACGCAGTATAATCTATATTGACGTCTTAATGGTTAGCCTTGAAGTAAGACTTCGAGTCTTCAGGGTTGGCGACCATCGTGGCCTTACCAGCAGTCCAGTTCGCAGGACACACTTCACCAAACTCATCCGTGTATTGGAAAGCTTCCACCAAACGCAAGATCTCGTCCACGTTGCGGCCCACCGGCAAGTCGTTGATCGTGATTTGACGCAACACACCCTTCGTGTCAATGATGAACAAACCACGCAACGCCACGCCGTTGTCGGCATCCGCGTCGTCTTCGATCAACACTCCGTAGTCCTTCGAGATCTTCTTGGTGATGTCCGAGATGACTGGGATCTTCATTTCGCCCAAGCCACCGTCGTTGCGGGGGTGCTTGATCCAGGCCAAGTGGGAGAACTTGGAGTCGACGGACGCCGCCAAGACAGCCGTGTTGAGCTTCTTGAAGTCTTCAATGCGGTCCGAGAAGGCTATGATTTCCGTGGGGCAGACGAAGGTGAAGTCGAGCGGGTAGAAGAAGAGGACGACGTATTGTCCCAAGTAGTCCTTGAGACTGACTTCTTCGAAGCGTCCGTTGATGACGGCTTCGGCGGTGAAAGCAGGAGCGGGCTTGCGGATCGTGGCGACCATTGCGATGTCGAGTGCAAAATGAGATATGACCATCGCCACATCTTAGTTATTCTGGGAATGTGACTAGCCTCCATTTAGTGACATTATTCAAATAGTGGCATATACCAACTGTCACGAAATTCTCTTGACATAACAGTGATTTATCTGGTCTCCAGCTCGACGACTTGAAAGGTCTTATGTCTCCAAGCTGTCCTCTTAAGCGTATCTGCCAATCTTATCATTCTTTTTATCCAAACGTGGTTACAACTTACAACTACGACATTTGGCGGAATTTCATGCAAATTATCTCGAATAAAGTTTATTTCATTCGCTGCATATATTGAAAGAACTACATCTCGAATAGAGTGGATACATCAAACAAAGCAAGGCCAGTAGTCGTGGGAGATATGGATAAGAAGAACGATTCGATGGATGGCAAATAGTGACATTGGAATAACCTTTTGTTTGTGCAATGTCCTTAAAATGAGGGAGTGTCGACTGACTGTCCAATTTTGAGCCAATGGATTCTCCATGGATTTTTACGTATTTTTATTCGAGCTTGAATACAAATGCTAAGTATAATCAATTTAATTATTTTATACTTGGATAAAGTATTGGGACGTTCTCAGCCTCAGATCTGAATCTGTGGTCGACACGGCGAACCGCCGCCGACGCCACTTTCCATGCTCCTCCACGCAACATGGCCTTTCGATACAATGCAGCCTGTACATAAAGAGACTTTCAACGAAGCCGTGGCCTGCCGCATATTCCGCGTTGTCTACAGAGACAAGCATATAGCCTCGTGTTACACCGACGAGGCTGCCTATGATTGGCTCCCAACACGCTCTCTCTCATTGACTCACACATTCCATGGTTGCCACGATCCGCAAGCCCGCTCCTGCTTTCACCGCCGAAGCCGTCATCAACGGACGCTTCGAAGAAGTCAGTCTCAAGGACTACTTGGGACAATACGTCGTCCTCTTCTTCTACCCGCTCGACTTCACCTTCGTCTGCCCCACGGAAATCATAGCCTTCTCGGACCGCATTGAAGACTTCAAGAAGCTCAACACGGCTGTCTTGGCGGCGTCCGTCGACTCCAAGTTCTCCCACTTGGCCTGGATCAAGCACCCCCGCAACGACGGTGGCTTGGGCGAAATGAAGATCCCAGTCATCTCGGACATCACCAAGAAGATCTCGAAGGACTACGGAGTGTTGATCGAAGACGACGCGGATGCCGACAACGGCGTGGCGTTGCGTGGTTTGTTCATCATTGACACGAAGGGTGTGTTGCGTCAAATCACGATCAACGACTTGCCGGTGGGCCGCAACGTGGACGAAATCTTGCGTTTGGTGGAAGCTTTCCAATACACGGATGAGTTTGGTGAAGTGTGTCCCGCGAACTGGACTGCTGGTAAAGCCACGATGGTCGCCAACCCTGAAGACTCGAAGGCTTACTTCAAAGCTCAACATGACGCGAATGCCGGCCAGAACAAGCGCAAGGCTCATTAATCTACTCATTCTGTCGTGCCATTCAAAATACAGTACAAAGTTCTCTCATCAGTGCTTTGATTGGCTAAAAATTTGTAATATTTGTCGGCAATAAATAATTGATGCTGCTCCGTCTGAAAATAATTGATTCTACCAATCATTTATTTTTCGATTAACAAAAAGATTTACGCACTACACCAGATCCTCTGACGGTGTCTTGGGATTGATCTGACTTCGGCGTGGACTGGGAGCCTTTCCAAGCTTTCTTTGCAATGCTGGACCGACTTCTGGATCTTCATCGTCGAGGCCAAACTCATCCTACAAAAATAAATTTCGTTCACATTTTCAATTGAATTTGAATCATTCAACCAGATCGACTTGAGTGCTGAGAGCCAAATAAGGATGCGCGGCTTGGGGTTGAAACTTGTGGCTACATCAGCATCAATCAATTGTTTTGGACTCCTTAAACGTACCCAGTGTAGGCATAAAAGACCAAAGCTGCAGTTTCTGCCACAGCCACCGTCAACCAAGTCTATTGGAATATGAAAATTCTATGCCGGAGGGCTTTCATCTTACCAGCGAATACGGCAAACTCGCCGCCAACAAATAGAGCGCAATCCGGGTGAAGTAGACGTACGTAACGACGGCAACATAAAATGCTCGGAATTGAGTCAATTTTCGCAAATTTATTTGGGCTACACAGATGCCATCACATGCGGAGAGAAGGTTGGCTCTTACCTTTGCCATCAACATTGGCGGTTTCACGTAGTTGGCGAATGCTCCAAACGATGGGAAACAAAATGGCGCAGCAGCATAAAATGTCCAAGAGATGCATGGCGTCACGCCAATGAACCCATGATTGGGTTCCGACAGATGATTCCTCCAGCACAACGACTGCAATATTGTTGGCGACCTTTCAAGATACAAGTTAATGGCCATTGAAGCAAATTGCGTACCTGAAGCACCAAGACAAAGAAAACGACATTTTTCTCCATGCGATTCAGATGCTGCTTCAAAATGGACCAACCCGTGCCGATGAGCAAAATAACAACGAAAAGCATCATGCCTTTGAGAAACATGAAGATGTAGAATAGTGTATTCCATGAAGTCAATGTATCTCCATGGGTTTTCATATAGTAAAAGCGCATGGACTCAAAAAATGTTGAAAAAATCTACAAGAAAGATTTTCGAAATGTCAAGAGGTTCATGGAAGTCGGTACCTTGAGCACTAGCAGAATAGACATCATGTGATGGATATGATGAATATCGCCTCGATTTGCTCGACAAAGGAGGCGTAACCACAATACCAAGCCAGCCGCAAAGATAAATGTCGTCAAGAGATAAATCAGTGGCAAAGATGCATCACCAGACGATAAATAATTGTCGTTCGGATTCATAAAGCTCGCGTCCATCTACAATATCTCCATCAATACATCATTCCCTAGAATATAATGCACCGAAAAAGTCAAAATCGTATCGGTATCGCCGCAGTGTGCAAAGAGGAGATAATAAAAGCCAGCTTTCTTCACAGCATGCGAAAGATGCCACGTTGCAGAATCAGCAAAATCAATGCGGTCAGTCGTGGCTTGTTGATTGTCGAGGAGACACAAGTCTTCGTTGTACGGCTGCGCAAAGTAAGCACCAGCATCTTCAACCAAGTCATTCTCCTATTCGAGACACATGAGGATAGTTGAGAAACGAAAAGGCGGACATGGACAAACAAAATACTGCTTCGAGGAGCTTGCGACGTCAGTGCTGGAATCGTGACTTGGACATCCATTTGGCCACCGACATCAAAACCAAAGCGCTCAATGAGGAACTGGCGCCTTGTTTCTTCCTTAAAGGACCATGATTGTTTGAGCGCCGACGCTGACAAGGCAAGCCAGCCAAGGAGAAATGCCGACACAGTCGTCGGCCAACGCATATTGAAATGGCTAGAAAATGAATGAAATCCGGATAATTTGAGTCGATTAAAACCGTCAAAATTTATATTCATTATGCCAAAACTACCAACGTCTTAACACGATGCATTCAGGCGACTAAGAGTGCAATTTAAAAGGTGTACATACTACAAAGTACACGAATGATTTCAAAGGACAAGGGCGTGACTCTCGCGGTGGATTGTAATCGTTATAAAATATAAGTAAATAGAGGTTTCAAGTTGCTCTTGGGTTGGCATAGTGCATTGAAACGAAGACAGAATAGACTCGCAGTCCCGACTTAAACTTTCAAGGGCGATGCGTTGGTCACGTCACCGTTGTGGAATCGACCTGGACAAGGTGGCTGAATCGACAACAGTAAACGACATCGGAACTGCCACCATCCGGATAATTTTACACTGATTTCATTTGACATGTAGCAACAACCGACAGCACGTTGCCCATGTGTCGTTCGACAATATTAGGGGGTTTCAAAGATATAAATCCACGATCCATACGCGCTTATGCTTGAAATGATATGGCCAAATTGACTTGTCGCTGTGTTTCCGATGTTAATTCGTCTTGCCACAAGAGGAGCCCAACCTTTTTTATATCACCACTGAACGTGTTAACCCCTTCACCCCCGCCAGTTTCGTCCATCAAAATCTCACCAGGGCGAGTTCTATCCTACTAATCGCTTTTTTCCCTCGGACCTCGCGTAATAGCCGTCCCCAAACGTTGTCCAGAAAAGTTTAGTCAAGCCAACGAAGATGAATATCTCGGAGGCATGCCATGCCTGCTGTTTGTTGTCCACGACCCGTTTTATATCACCTTTGAAACCCCTGCAAGCCGCAATTTTGCCAAGCCGGCTCAACCTCCAACTCAGTCATGAAAAGATCATCGCAACTCCATCGAGCTCCACACTTCCAGCAGAGTTGCCACTCAAAGTGTACATACTCTTCATTGCATCAGTATCTATCATGCCACGGAGGGGAGGAGTTGAAAATCATTCGAGTCGTTTTCCTCTTGATATCCATTGAGAGGACGTGATTTTCGGCAGACTTTTTAAAAATTTAATCCACGTTGGCAACCTGCACATCAAACGATTCATCAGACGTCACTTCACAAAGACTGAATCAACCGCAGGCACATCCATCCACTCCTTCAAATCAACCACGAACGAGCAACAAATTCGGTTTGCATGCCCTCGAGATGTAAACTAAATGTCAGGTTCTAAATATCGAAAAAATAAATCCATAAATTCAATGACAAACAATTACATGTTTTCAAAACATAATTAACTTTTTGGAATTTAGTTTCCAACATAGGGAGTGTGCACCTGCCAGCCAGAGCCTGAATACCCACCGAGGTCTCCGAATTTATTCACAGTCTGATGTGTCGCTCGCTCCGCTGGGTTTGAAACTCATTGCACAATTCGAACGCTCATGGATACGACTGCGAAAAGCCAAAAGGAACGCATTGCAGCACAGAAGAAAGCATGGGATGCACGCAACCGAGACAAGAAACGAGCACAGATGAAGGCATATTACATGCGCAACAAAGACCGGATCAAGCAGTACAGAGATCGAGTGAAGCAAAACCGGACACGACCAGACTCGACATCATCCTCCGACTCGGCGCCATCTGCACCCTCGTCACCACCACTGCCATCCACAACGCCAACAGCAGAACCGTCGCCACACATGGGACCACCCAGCCCGATGAATATTGCAGCGCTACTGAACCCGCTGACATAAGCGCCCAGCCAGAGTGGAAGGCCAAGCTATTGTTGTTTTGTTATTGAGGATCATGGACATTTGAAATGTGTGAAAGAAAGTGTATACAAAGTTCAAGCTATGTTGCGTCGTGAAGGCCTATCCAAGCCACCAAATATATTCCATACACATCAAACAAGCTATCTGTCGGTGCGCACGGCCAGGGTCCTTCAAGAGTTGCAAAAAGGCAAGGGGTCGGCGCATAGAATCAACGGAGACCAGCATCGTTCGAGCACAAAGAGAACCTTCAGATTCATTATAGAGCACAGATTGAGCGGTAAGGAAGGTGAATTAAAAAAGGCCGCGATTAATGAAAGATGCTTCACAAGTTCCACCTGCACGCAGTCGTCGTTGTAGTGCCGAGATTACCTCTCAGTCTTGGGTCCATGCCAATACCAATGTCACTATTTTCTAAAATTCAGGAAAAATTAATTTTCTGAATATTAAATTTCATACAAATTGCCATACTACGTTTTTTGTATTTTCCAATAGTGACAAGTCACTACTATGCGTCATTTATGGATGAAGCGGCGAAGAGCGAACTCATCGGCCATCTATCTGACGGTTCTCTTGGACCCCAATCTGTTCAAGAGGGTCCAGTCATACCAGCAAGGCTTATATGGAGATCTCATGGAAAGGTACCGCGAGTGGCAGCATGTCCGCGAGACGGCATTTCCGTCTGGCCTGCGCTTTCTGCAGTACACACTGCCAGAGCGGTACGGTACCGTGGCTGCGTTTCACAACAGCTTGCATGTCTTTGCCGGCTACTCGCTCTTCCTCAATGCATTTCAGCCCGATATACGCTTTCCACTGCATATTGCAATTGTCGAAGGCAAGCTCAAGATCGTCTCGCGATGGATTGCGTGCTGCGGATTGCATTGGGTTACGCCTGATGCGTTCTTGCTTGCAGCTCGGTATAACCACGTTGATATCATGGAATGGCTCGTTGACCGGAAGCTTGTGCGTTTGAAAACACGCGTGAGACAGCGCGCTCGTGAATTAGCAGCCATTCACGGCCACAAGCCTGTCCTCAGCTTTCTCTCACGAGACAGACAATATAAGAAATAAACATGTTCTAGAGTTCTAACGCAATTTGGGTATGAAGAGGCACGCGCGTCCGAGAGTCCGAGTCCATTCGCGGTCGTTTGGCCATTTCTTGTGCTTCGCATGTTGTTGCGACTCGTTCAACGGGGGCTGCATCCGGCGTCAAGTATTGTCTAGTGCGTTCATGGACGCAGACAACTGATTGTTCATGAGCAGCGCACAATGCAAAGTGCCTAGACAAAGTTTGTAAGATTTCAGTCGCGTGGAACTCCATGCGTACCGTTTGGCCTCAGAAGGACATTGTGGAACGAGACATTTGATCCATCCCGTGTGGTGATATCGCACTTTGGTGATGGCAACCCAGCGCCGATGGTGTGCAGGGTCTTTTTGCTGCTGCTGCTGCTGTTGTTGCTGTTGATTCGACTGTTGCTGTTGCTGTTGTTGTTGGATCTGTTGAAGTTTTTGCTGCTCTTGAATTTTGGCTGCAGCGTCGCGAGAATGGTAAAGACAGAGGCCGTCTGTTTTACTGTAGCGTCTGCATCGCTCCACACGGCATGGTTTGGCCATCTCTCTTTCTTCGATAGAAACCGAAAGTGCGCCCCTATAGGTCCAAAGCCGCTTGCACTTGAAACCGACGGCGAAGGGACGAAGAGCCGTTCAACTCGAAACGACGCCGCGACCTTTCAGCGATAGCGTGGCCAGTGTCTACACCGTTAAGGTCTCGCCAGCAGTTTTTCTCACACTTCCCAAATGTCCGAAAATCGAGCTTTTAAAACATTTTGAGAAAAAAGAGAAACACATTCGACATATATGGCATTAACGTCAAGCAACCTTCGATGTACGTACTTGTTTGCCAGGTTGGCATGGAGCAGCAGCAGCGAATGTGACCACTACCAGCTAAACGCCATCTTGAAACTGACATTGAAGACCGATCTATGTGACGACTCTTGGTGAGCCAATGGTCTTCCAGCTTGAACAAAACTACGGTAGTCTCTTAGCTGCTCGACTCTTTGACGAAAATAGAAGTGACTCTATCTGTTGCTGGAACGAAAGGATCGCCCAGTTGAAGCCAGTCTTCGCTGTCTAAATGTCATCTTTTCTCAAGATGCTTTTCGAGCAGCCATTAACCGTCAAACCAACCTCTCAGAGCACAATGGTCCATTTGACACTACAGAGCAACACATGTCAAGCTGGTCAAATGATTAGCAAACATAAGCAAAGTTCTGACCTTCGTTTTTGTAAATGATAGCGATTGTATATCAAGCGTTTCGCAGGGGAATGCATCATTCTGGGAGAGCTCATGATTTCCACAGCTTGCTTTCCACTAGGTCATTGCTACAGCAACATATTCTTCCATGTCGAGTACAGTAGTGACAAATGTTAAGGTTGCACGACGCAGTTTTCGGAGAGGACGAGCTCAACTGCTAAAAAAGAAAATGCGACATCGAGAGTTCGGGGTTGAAGGGGTTTAGGGGTTAAGAATTGAAGGGTGTAGGGGGTTAAACGTCGGGTGCAAACTTTTTGTCCGGAATAGTATCCGGATTTCCTGACACCTTGTTAATTTGCAGTCAGTAAAGAGACGATGGCGGCGAATCAAAGCATCAAGGAACTCATGGCGGCCGAGACCAAGGCGTCTAAAATCATCAGTGAAGCTCGACAAGGTATTGCGAATCTCCCTCCCCTGACGTTGACACTTGTGCGGTAGAGCGAGGTGAGCGCCTTAAGCAAGCCAAGGCTGAAGCAGAAGCGGAAATTGCGGCGTACCGTCGTCAACAAGATCAAATCTTTCAAATGAACTCCACAGATGTACGCCTATCATGGTCACTCAACGAGTGACTGATCTTGCGATTTGTAGCTGCTTGGCGATGATTCTAGCGTCATGGACAAGGAAACCGACCTTGAAATTCAAAAGATGCGGTACTTCGATGATCATTTGAGTGAGATTTGACGTTTTGCATGTGTGCAGTGCCGATTTTGACAAGAACAAGGACTCTGCGCTCATGTTTATGTACGATCATGTTACCCGAGTCGTTTTGAAAGTGCCCGATGCGCGCAAGGAAACTCAAAAGGCGTAAATTCTTGTCTAGTTGCATTCTAATTGCGAGTAAAAGACGATCCCCCTATTAAACAGAGTACAATTGCTGAAGCTCCTCATTTTATTGTCATTTTAGCCTCCATTCTTCATAGAGAAAATGCATCCCAGCGCATCCAGGTGCACATTCGTGCGGTCATGCGAGCGATCTTTCCAGTTGATAACATGCGACCAGAAATCACAGGCGAAAATACACTATTTTCACCAATTAAATAAAATAATTGAATATTTCAATATCCAATGAAATTACTTCAAAATTATAGCCAATTATAATAACTGCATAAATCCATTTTCTCCAGGGTGAAAAATCAAGGTGTGCTGCAAACTAGAGCCAAATCAGAGGAAGTTCTATTTTCTAAGTTCTCTTTCACTAAAAGTCATAACTCATTCCCATATTTCAGACTGACAGAGCGATGAAAATATCAAGAAATTGTTTTTATGCTGTTCCTATTGTTTTTGAATCGTTATTGAATTGTATCCAATCAAAATGTACTATTTAATACCAATTAAAATTAATGATGAAATTTGTTTTATCCAATCCAAATGGCTCATTGGGTTCCATTTGTTGTTCTGAGTTGTAGTGACGAAGATCCATGGCGTCGTCGTCCAAGTAGAGAGCGGTCACCTTTTTTGCATGATGCTGACGTGCTCTTTCTGTAGCGCCAATCGATATGGATACGGAAACACGAGCGGATTCGCAAGTTTGTCTTCTTGCATCGAATTGCGACTTATCTTGGGGTAGATTCGCTCTTTCAACCACCTTCAGGCAGTCAAGAACGGTACGATAGCAAACGACGCCGACTTTCATCTCACAACCGAGTAGGACGTATACGTCGCCTGTCAAGTCCTCAGGTCTTCCTTGGATAAGCATCCTGTCTTGTTGACCGTTTCGCCAGGCGCTACACCACGTACTATGTGGACGCCTCCTCGTCATAGTGGTTAGTCCTGCCTTTTGATTGCCTTTTCAGCTGATGCATCTTTTCAGGAGCGACGCGATCGACTACATCAGCTGGAGTCTCGTCTCCTATCTCGTCGGAATTGACATCAAGTGCACCACCGTTTATTCCACAGCAACAGCTCGTCTCGGAACCTCTTGTTCAGGTACTCATCTCGATACCCATCTCTCGCTGGAGGCTCTTTCTCGAAGGTAACGCGTGGTGGATGCATCTTCTACGTGCCTGAAAGTGAAGTCGCCACTGGTACACTGTGATCACAATACCGTTTGTTCATATAGCAGGAGGCTCATTGCACGTCGAAGTGCCACTAGCGACGACACCATCGTCAACTTCATCGTACGCATTATCTGTTGATATCACGTGACTTCGAGCATCATAGCCCCATCGTTGCAACCCGTCGATCACTCGCTTCTCTGGCGCTTGCACCGTCGATTCGACGACAATTGGATGCTCAGCACGAAGAAATGGTTCGCCAAATTGATCCCTCGGACGAACGATATAAGGAGATTCCGTCGCAATTCACTTGCATGTGGCCGCTCGACCACGACACTGTGCATCACCGCAACGTCGCTGGTAGCTTTGGCTATCCGTCACATTCATACAAGGTCTTGAGCGAGACAGATGGACGCACATATGCATTACGCCGAATTGAAAACGTTCGTACGACTCCTGCCATTGTCCAACAAGCGGTTGAGACTTGGAAGCGAATTGTGCATAGCTCACTCGTGCCACTACATCGTGCTTTCGTTTCGCATGGCGGTATCCGTCGTATTGACCGTCACATCTGACTCTGTCCATTTCTAGCGCTCTTCTTCCTGTGTGAATTTTACCCTGGTGCTGTGTCTCTTCACCAAAAATACATTGCGGCGTCAGCTGCACCTTCTGAAGCGTTTCTTTGGACGCTCTTGACCCAATTGAGCGGCGCTCTGCGCGTTGTTCATGCCGCCCAATTAGCATGCAAAGCTATCCACGCTCGTCGAATTTTGGTCACTGGTGCGTAATGTTGTGAGATTGATGACAAAGGACCTGTAGCGCATGATCGAATTCGAATCACGGGACTCGGCGTGCTAGATGTCTTGGAGTATGATAGTCTCAAGTCGAAGCCGAGAGTGGAGTCGCTCCAACGAGAGGATGTATGGAACGTTGGCAAGGTTCTTTACGCTGTTGCAAGTCGCCGCGAATGGCATGCTTCCAATCGTACACCATGTAAAATTTGTGCTTGCTGAATCTCCGTGTAGAGCTACAGGGACTGACGGACATGCGGAGCATTTATTCGTCGACATTGTGTCAAATTGTAGAAAATCTTTTGGACCAAACGATATCCAACGTGTGGCGCTTTTTCTTGGATCATTTTCACTATCTCTGAGTAGGTGCAAGAGCTGAGCCAACCTCTTCATGACCATCTCTTTGATGAATTGGACACCCAAGCGCGTCTAGCAGACGAATGCGAGCACCAATTGGCATCAGAGTACCAAAATGGACGTATGCTCTTGCTTTTGATGAAACTTGGTCTTGTGAATGAGCGACCTGAGGTATGTCAAAAGCAGTAAAAGATTGACTAACCCAATTTACACCAGTTGTATCAAGATCCAAGTTGGGCCGAGACTGGTGATCGATATCTACTTCAGCTCTTCCGAGACTATGTGTTTCATCAGGTGTGACCTTGAAAATGCTCGCTCTGAACAAGGCTCTGTGTTTTCTTGTAGGTCGATGAGATGAATCGTCCTGTCGTGGATTTCGGTCACGTCGTCGATTGTCTCAATAAATTGGACAGTGCATCGCCTGAAAAAATCCTTCTCTCTTCGCGTGATGGCCAGTCGATTTTAGTCGCATCGTATGTGTTTCAGCTCCATGATCCGTATTGAACTCTCCTAGCTATGCTGAAGTCCATCGATGCGTGCAACAAACCTTCTCTGACCTCCTTACGGCTGCACAACGTAGACCTGTCCATGTGACACCCGTTGCGAAGAGTATTCCAATGCGTGGACGTGGAGGAGGCAGGGCCAGTCGTGGTGGTGGCCGCGGTCGAAGCGGCAGGACTTAGTGATCTTTAGGCGTCCAATTGGGTAATGAACTCGTCTGTCCGGTTTTCCTTGTCCTCCTTTCTACTCTATACTTTATTTCATATAAACGAAAAGCGCACCGGGCATTAGAGTCTAACACACGATATTACATCGGCATATAACCGGTATATGCATCCCGTTGAAGGTACAATTACCGGGTGTATGGGTCAAGCACCCGATAGATGTCGATTCTATTTATGATGCACAAGTTGATGGAAAACACGCACGTTAAGTCGATCACATTAGATGACAGACGCTTCGTTCTTGAGCTTGTCCACCAAGGTAGCGACATCAGGCACAGTGATACCAGCCTTGCGAGTAGGAGGATCGACGACGTTGACCACTTGAATGCGAGGAGTAATGTCGACGCCTATAAAATCAAGTCAAGAGGTGCTTTGACGAGAAAATGAAAGTGTACCCAAGTCAGCAATTGCCTTGGTTTCAATGGGCTTCTTCTTCGCCTTCATAATGTTGGGCAAGGTGGCATAACGAGGTTGGTTCAAACGCAAGTCCGCAGTGAGAACCAAAGGCAACGAAGCTTCGATCGTTTCAACACCAGCATCAGTTTCACGAGTGACCTATGACGGGGTCATAAATTTGGAATTCACAAGAAAATATACCGTAGCTGTCTTGTCCTTGATGTCCAATTTGCTAGCGAAGGTAGCTTGAGGGTAGTTGAGCAAGCCAGCAAGGAAGCCACCAGTTTGAGCAGCATCAGAGTCGATACTTTGCTTGCCGAGGACAACAACCTATAGAAATTGAGTAACAGGGATGAGCAGATTTTGTAATTTTGTAACGTACGTCAGGCTTTTCAGCTTCAACGACCTTCGCCAACAACTTGGCGACAGCAAGAGGTTGCAATTCTTGGTCGAGACGAAGGTCCGTTTCAATGTGAATGCCGCGGTCAGCCCCCATAGCCAATGCAGTACGCAAAGTTTCTTGGGCTTGCTTGGGGCCAATCGAGACGGCGACGACTTCCTTGGCGAGCTTCTTCTCCTTCAAGCGGATACTCTCTTCCACAGCGATTTCACAGAAAGGATTCATGCTCATCTTGACGTTGTTGAGGTCGACGCCGGTTGGGGTCACACGGACTTTGACAGCATAGTCCACGACGCGCTTGACAGCAACTAGAACCTACACAGGAAGTCGCACCACCTTCGTAGCAGCACAAGCCGCACGTACCTTCATGGCGGCGAGATCAAATTTGACACCACACAGTCAACGTTTTCGTTAAATTCGAGTGTGGGATTGAAAATTTAACTAAAACCGACCAAAATTTAGGCTATAATTCGTGAATTTTTTAGTAAAATAGTCGTTTTTTGTGATAAGTATCCAGCACTTAATCGAAGTTTGTTTGCGTTGACATTTTTATTCGACCAATTGTTCGCACTTAGTTCCTTCTGTTTCACCATCTCTTTCAAGGTCGACACTGCGTGTAGCTCAGCTTTTCAGCATTATGAAAGTGTCCAACGTAGGGGCCATGTGCATGGCCCAAGAGATCGATAGAAATGGGTCAATATTGGCTTCAAGTTTAAGCTTATAATATTATGAAGTGCTTCGGATCATGCATGAAAATAAGAATTTTTTGTCTGTGTGACGTTGTGATTGGCTAATACGAAATTGAAGACATTTTTCGACCAATCAAATACTGAAATTGAAAGATCAGCCAATGGGATCGATTCGCGGATCGTTTCTTCGATTGTGCCGATACCCAAAATTTTGGATCAAATCAATAATACTTGATTTCAAGAATATAAGATTTCGCAGACTTCCATTAGGCTCTCATCATGAAGGAACCCAAAACTGACGCAGAAGTACCAAGACACTGTAGATAGATTCTAATAAAGAAATGAGGTCGACCGATTTTGAGATTTACCCATTCTAGATCTGACAAGAGAGGGACAATTTGAAGATCCTTTATGGAATTGAGTGCTCGTTGAAAACTGAAACAAGACGTCATCAACAGCAAGGAGCTTGCTATTATTGACCTAGAGACATGAAATGGTGCATTCGCTACACTGAGGCGAAAGAGATCAGTGCATTTTAGCAATCCTGGACATTACTGTCAACAACCCGCGAAAATCAATACTATTGAGGCTTTGCCTGTAGAACATTATAAATTTACACGTGGACATTTCAAAAGTGTGATGCAAGTGCTTCAACATGCAAAAACTGCTGTCAGATCATCCAGCCAAGATGCAGTTATTTTCAACCGAAACTTCCAAACAGTAGTTGTTGTCTTGTATCCGCTTGGTCCTTGTAACGCTGCGTGTTTGCAGCGCAATCCACAGCTCGTCCAACGTCATACTCTCATGGCTTTCAAGGCATTCGGCCAGCATTTGTACAAAGTAGCTCGGGTTCTGTTGCATCAAGTGCTTCAGGAGTTTGCCAAGAGCTTGCACGTCTCGTAGACTTGTGGAAGCATTTAGCTGCGCTGCTAATGCAAAGTCAATGAGCTTGACATGGTTTCCTTCAAGGAGACGATAATGACGCATATCATCCAGTGCTCCGTGGGCAAGCCCAAGCTCTTGATGAAGAAACGTGATGGCATCTACGACTTGAGCAAACACGTCGAGAGCATCATCTTCTTTCGAATAACCCATGTCTGGGAGGCCTTGCGGACAATGCTCGAGCACGAGTTGGTCGTATCCAAATTCACAAAATGCGTCGAGGCAAACAACAATATGAGGATGGCCACCAAGAGCAGCAATTCGCTGGAGAACTCGTCGTTCAACATTTATATCTTTGGCTGTCTCAATGGCTGGCACTTGAAAGGTCCTGTGTCTTTGAGCCGATGCAACATCCGACCGTTTGATAGCGACTGCTCGAGACGAAACCACCGAATAAGCCAAGACAGCATCGCCATACGTGGCCATAGCAAGTCGAGAGTGCGTAAAGTAAAGCGACATTGCATCTATGGACAGGCCATCATCTTTTCCCGAAGGATGGACCTTATCTCAGTGAATATTCCATGGGACATTGACAAGAGACTGGTCAAGCTCAGTCACAGGTGGCATATAAGCATCGCAGTCTATAAATATTGGCGTCTTCTCTCTTAGTCGACGGAAATACAAGGGACCTTTCAAAGTTTGCGAGGACTTGGATCGCTTTCGAGACTCGACGGAGGATAAATCAAGTGGATGAGGATAAGCATGCCCATTCATGATGGTGAAAATGTCAGCACACATCTTTTATGACAGTCGCATCGATGGACGATCCTTGGATTGTCACACTCTGAGGCCATCATCATCATCATCGTGAGAGAATGGCCATCGAATGGTCATGGCTGTGTTTCATTCTGAAAGATTCTCCATGGTGCCAGGACGCCCACGCATGCAAGAGTCAAACTCATGCTTTCACTGCCTCAAGCAATTCAAGGTACATTTGGAGTCGACAATGACAAAATTAACAAGGTCTGTTGTAGCTGCATCGCCCACGCCATCACTGCCGCAACTGTGGTTGCAGTTGTTGCGGTCCATGCAGCGCTCCACACAAGATCCGCCTTCCATGGTATGCAGCTGATGTCAAGACCGAGACTTAGAATTGACTCTAGGTTTGGCTACAAGGCTCCCCAACGCATTTGTGCCGGCTGTGCTCATGAATTAGGTGTTGCCACATCGTACGCCTCCGGACTTGGTTTATTATCCCTCACATGACAACTAGATGGACTTTGAAAGACTACGTACTGCGCGGTTGGATGACCAAAGCTCATAAGACGAAATGGGTCTAAAGTCTTAGAGCCACTTCTTTGTCCGCCATTTCATTTAGTAATTGTTTGAAAAATGCTTATGCAGTGCTTATATAAACAATGCCAGCCATACAGATTTTCAAGTACTTCCTCTGTTCCACATTACTGCTAGAGTGTCTTTCTTACCTTTTAAGCGGTGATGCGGCTGGTACGGGAGCATAATGGCGACAACTACTTTGCCCTGCCTCACCTGAAGAAGGCAGGAACGCCTTCTTCAGGTGAGGTGAGGCTGGTCTGCTCATGACGAACGTGTCCTGCCAGGTGTCGCCTCATGGGATTTATAACCAATGAGTGCATTGTATTTTGTTGATCAACCAATGATATGGGTTTGGTCTGAGTATTGTGGAAAAAGTGGATTTCTGAGTATTGTGGAACAGAGGAAGTATTCTGTTATGAATTGCGAATTGAGGTGAAGTCGATATATGGGTTTCGACCAATAAAAACGTAGAGAGTATATGAGTTAATCTTTATTGGTTTAAAACATAACTTAACTCATCAAAGCTTACTATCACTTTTGCAGTCGACACGAATACTATGGATAGCTCCACGTATAGAGCTCATAGCCTATAAAATAATTTGCCACGAATCTTGTCAAGTTTCTTCCCTGATAATAGGATGTTAACTTTAAAGTTAACCTCTTATCCGGATATCGAATACAAGTTCGCATCGGCGGTCCAATCACAATCTCCAAAGCCCAAACAGGAAACAACCAAGATGGCTCCAGGAAAAAACCTAGAGCCCCAGGAAAAGCCTGTGGGCTGGAAGCGAGGCACGCTTGGGCATATAGAGCTGGCGATCGTCATCGGTGGTGCCTTGAGTGTCTTCACAGATGCACTGCAAAATCGAATAAGCATATCCATATTATCCTTCATTATCCGGACGGAGGGTATCCGGATAATATTCGTGTCATATTCTCTCGATCCAAAGCATGCTGAAGCATCAGCTCAAAGAGCGCGATGTCGACGGCATTGCTGCCATTCTATCCAGGCTTCAGTCGAAAGAAGCATCCGTTCGTGAGCACGCTGCCGTAGAGTTGCATTCTACTGTGGCGACTCTGGCGCGAGAACTCACATCGGAAACGTTTGCGCGGTTTCTATCCGACTTGACACCGCGGTTGCAGAGTTTGCTCCAAAGTCCCCACTTAGTCGATCAACTGGGTGGTATTGCAGCTGTGGACGCATTGATTCCCGTCGCAAGCGAAGCACAGATCATCCGATTTGCCAACTATCTTCGGAGTTTCTTTGTGTCGTGTGAGTACAAAGCAGGACTGCGTGCGGCTAGTTTAACTTTGGGACGCCTCGCATCATCGACAGAGAATGGAATTAGTGGGACGCTTGTCGCGGCGTTCGTGGATTTTGAAGTCAAGCGTGCTTTTGAATGGCTCACGAATCCAAGCTTCCAGAGCAATCATCGCAGACTTGCAGCTTGTATGGTACTTGAAGCACTTGCATCGGCGGTTCCAACGCTTTTCCATGTGAACTTGAACACCTTTTTTGTTGCAATCTGGCCAGCAATTCGAGATCCACGTGTCGACGTTCGTGATGCGGCTACGGTAAATGAATATTCCACTTTGTTATTGTTGAATTGACGTCAGGATGCACTTTCTGCGTGTTTGCAGCTTATTTCGGTGCGCCAGACACGGCATCGTGTTCAGTGGTACTGCAAGATCTACGACCAAGTTCAAGAGGGATTGAGCGCTACAAAAGGTCTGTCGACAAGAAAATCAAATAACCGTGCAATTAGGCTCCCCACCGGTTATGATTTCGAAGGCTCCAGCATGGGAAAGCATTCACGGCTCTCTCTTGGTCATTGGTCAGCTTCTTCAGTATACCGGCAGCTTTATGGTACCTCGTTTTCGCGAAGTAAGATGTCCTAGTATTGAAGATTACTCAAATGCTCTTGCAGGTGTGCGATATCGTCTTGTGCTATAAAGACGCCAAGGATAAACTCGTTGCACGCTCAGTGTGCGTTCTACTTCCACAATTGGCTGCTTATTGCCCCGGTAACTGTGCTCAAAATACTTTAAGTGACTTGGAAATCTTAGATGCCTTTGTGCGGCATTACCTTAGTGTTTGTGTCGCTCATTTGATGAAACGAGTGACAAACTTCTTGACCGTGGCAGAACGTGGCATTGCTTTTTTGGCTCTAGGAGAATTGGCACTAGCTGTTGGAGGTAATTCAATTCCATACTTTGTTTCAACGAACTATTTTTCTAGATCACTTAGTTGCGCAATTACCAGCAATGATTGATTTGCTTCAAGATGGCATGAAGAAATCCAAGAATTATTGCGTCGAGACATTGTTATGCGCTGCTCATTTCACAAAAGCATGTCCAGTCACTATTGAGCCATATCTACCAGCACTTCTGGAACAAATGATGGCCGGTATTGCTAACATCTAGTTCGTATTGGTCATGATAGAATTTATTACAGGTGGTTTAAACGATGCCTTGATTGAAGCCCTTGCAGAAATTGTCGCTACTGTGCCGTCGTCAAAAACATGGGTGCAAGAACGCCTTTTGCACGAAATTGCAATTGTCTTGCGACGTAGACACATCTCATTCCCCAGTGAATAATTATATTTGATAGGACCAGCACAAAATGAATCAGAAGAGCGAAAGGGATTCTCAACATTTTCTCTCGTCTCGTTTCGTGTCGAAGTACTCCTCCTTCCTATGGCACAAATTCACCAAGAGGATTGATTAGAAGAGCGACAAAATTGAAAAAGACGTGGTTGCAACGACAGAAATGATGCGTTTGGCTTTAAAAACCCTAGCAGGATTCAATTTCTCAGGCCCATTCTCCATATTGCCATTTGTCCAAGATGACGTGAGTGTCTTCTTGTATCACCCAGATATTGCTATCCGAAAACAAGGTAAAAAAGAAATTTCATGTCATTCGATATGACTGTTTAATAGCTGTTGTTACTTGTGCGACATTATCTCTCCCTCAGCCAACGTTGTCCAAGAGAGGCCGAAGTGGTCAAGCTATTGACTCAATTATCCACACACTGCTTCAAGTTGGCCTCGCCGATCAAGACTGGACAGTACGAAAAACAGTTGTTGAATCGTTGTTTCCAGCGTTTGATGAATGGCTCGCCCAAGAATCGCATTTAAATCTGCTCTTTTACCTGCTCAATGATGGTTCGCTCGCGTCATTCTACAGTTTCATAATGTTTGTATTGTAGAGCAAGCCGAAATTCGAGAATTAACTATGGAAGTCCTCGAGCGACTGACGTCAAGAAATCCGGCATTTGTTCTACCTTTGCTGCGCCGAGTGCTTATCCAAGTATTGTCACAATATTTTGCTGATTTATCACTGCAATATAGCTTCTCACTGAACTGGAGCATGCACTGGATGTTCGCATGATGGAAGAAAGCACCCGTTTGCTCTCAAAATTGATTCGTGGATCACAGCATTTAATTGAGCCATACCTCCGACGTGCGCTCGATGTCCTTGTACCAAAACTACAATTACAAGGCAACCCGAACTTCGCCAGCGCAATTCTCACTGCACTTGGAGCATTGGCCCAAGCTGTACAAACCCAAATGGCTCCATTTGAGCGAGAACTATTGCCATTAATTCTTGATGCTCTTCAGGATCACAGTAGTCTGACAAAACGCCATGTGGCGTTAATTACATTGGGACAGTTGGTACGGTATCTCATGATATGATATACTTCAACCTTGCTCGTAGACAAGTAGCACTGGAAACGTCGTGCAGCCCTTCGTTACATACCCCAAAGTACTTCATATTTTATTGGATTTGTTGCAGCATACAGCGGCAACACCATGGACTCTCCGATGCGAAGCGATGAAAACGATGGGAATTCTAGGTTTCTGCTCCAGCTGCTTGATTTCGAATTTAATATCTTGTAGGTGCTCTGGATCCCTATAAGTACAAATTATGCGTGTCACGGGTAGCTTTAGAAGTTCCGTACGTGCTATTTCGAAACCTGCCTATTCACTGCCGATTCTAGCGACAGCTCTGCGCCACCGACAGGCGAAGAAGAGAAGAGGCAAATTGAATTGCAATTGTTGGCTGCCGCACCAGTGGGCACACAACAAAAGGATGACCAATCACTAACCGAGGAAGACCCAATGCATTTGGCTCTAAGCGAACAGCAGAGCAATGCAACCCCGCTTCTTGTGTCATCAGAAGCCTACTTCCCGACGGTAGCAATTGAAGCTCTTTTGGGGATTTTACGTGAGCCGTCTCTGTCAATGCATCATTATGGTTTGCAGTACCACCTGCAATCTGGTTGACCATCATTAGGTGTGATTCAAGCGATTATGTTCATTTTCAAATCGCTGGCGCTGCAGTGCGTGCCATTTCTCCCTTCGATCATGCCACCATTCCTCCATGTACTCGACAAAGGTTGGCCCCAATATGTATTGGCATATAAAATTGCAATTTAGGCGAACCAAGATTGCGCCATTCACTGTTTGTTCAACTGACTGTTTTGACCTCGATTGTGCAGAGCCATTTAAGCCCGTTCTTTCAAGAAATTGTGGCGTTGATATTACGGCATTGGCGTGCTCATTTGAGTCCCATTTTGCGTCTCATCGAGGTTTTTGATTTGAATGATTTGGATGAATGTTCTTAACGAATGGGAGTAGAAATTGGCTCGTGCAGCTCCATCGGATTTCAAGGTTTCATACTTTCCCCAAATATTGCCTCGTTTGTTGGAAGTCTTGAATCCGCAAGCGTCGCATCTCCTTGCAGGCAGTGCGGAAGGGACTCCATCGAACCCACCTGCAACATCAAATGAAACACCTCCACTGAGCGCACCTGGTGGTCCCGTGAATGATTTGGAGATATCCGAAAATATTGGGTACGCCAAGACAGTTTTAATGGATGTGCATGACGATTGTTCGATGTAGTGGTTTGGCTTCTTTGCAGATCCAAGTTGTCCATGTTTTAATTGTCTGTGGACCTGCTGTGGAAGATAGCGTGTATGTTGTCGTGCCAGCTCTGATTCGCCTCTTGGAGCATGGAGAAACAGCTTTGGACGTCAAGGTGTGGATTATTGGACTACTGGCACATTTGATTTTGCTGGGTCCAACCTTCGAACACTACGCAGGACCACGCTTGTTTTTATCTTTGCAGCGTGTGTTGAGAAACAGCTCGTCATCGGACAAGGTTTGTCTGTAATACGAAGCGGGTCTATCTTATTGTGTCTAGAATCGCAAATTTGGAGACATTGTCGTTTACTGCATGGGAGCGATCACATACCAACTACAAGAAGGATGGCTCAGTTACAAATACTTATTGGACAGTATAACTCAATATTTGGCTTCCGAGCATGTGGCTACCATCGACCAGTGGACAGAAATGATCTCAAGGAGCGAGCGGATGACGAAAGAAGTTGTGGAGTCTGTCCTGTCGGCTGAACACAAAAGCTGGTTCACCGACGCCACCGAGGCCTTGAGTGCATCCACGTCGAATACGAAGTTACATGTCAATCAACAAAATTTACGAAGAGCGTGGGAAGCATCACAGCGCTCAACGAAAGAAGGTATCATTCGTAGTCAGAATTCAGAAGCAATAATGTCTTGGTAGATTGGCTCGAATGGATGCGTCGTTTCTCCATTGAACTCTTGCGAGAGTCTCCTTCCGCTGCCTTGCGGTATGTCAGTTTTGTATGGTCATGCTTGACGCCGTTTAGATCTTGCTGCTCCTTGGCACAAGCGTACAACCCTTTGGCTCGTGCGCTCTTCAATTCAGCATTTGTGTCCTGCTGGAACGAACTGTAAGATATACGAGAGTAGAGAAAGTCAACAATTCTCTTGCTAGGTATGAGCCGAATCAAGACAATTTGGTCCGAGCATTGGAAACTGCATTTCAGAGCGATACAATTCCTGCTGAAATTCTTCAGACATTATTGAATTTAGCCGAGTTCATGGAACACGATGTGGAAGCCTTACCCATCGATATTCGAGAACTGGGCGAGCTTGCTCAAAAGTGTCATGCGTACGCAAAAGCACTGCACTACAAAGAATTGGAGTTCCATACGTCTCCATCCACTTGTATTGAAGCTCTCATATCGATCAACAACCAAGTGGGTCAACCAGAAGCAGCAGTTGGTATTTTGAAGTATGCACAATGGCACCATCGCAACGTCATTCAAGTCAAAGAGAGTTGGTATGAAAAGCTTCAAGATTGGTCCAATGCACTGGAGTTGTACGACAAGAAATTGATAGAGGTTCGTATATGCTGGTTGTCATCATTTCTTACAAGTGTTTGTAGACACCAAATGACCTAGAAGCGTGCACTGGTAAAATGAGATGCCTCGAAGCACTTGGAGAATGGGAGCAACTGGCAGACATGGCCAAACAAGTTTGGACTCAAGTTGATCTCGTTCGTGATGACAACACAAGACCAATGAAGAAATCATTATTCGATGAATCCCTCGTGAAAACGGTTGGCCTTCTCGGAGCTCGTGCTTGCTGGTGGCTCAGCGAATGGCAAACCATGGAGCAATACGTCAGTGGTGTTTCAAGTTCTGGACCAAGCATGGGAGCTCTAACAGGAACGCCGTCGAGGTAAAAGGATATCCTTGAGCAGCATGACGGATGTGTTGTGTAGCACCGATTCCGAGCTAGGTGGTTTGTGTGGACTATACAAATCGGTTTTGGCAGTTCACCATAATCAATTCGAGGAAGCACAACAATGGATCAATGCGACACGAAAAGAGCTGGATACAACGTTGGGAGCGCTTGTGGGGTACTCTTCACTCTGTTTTGCTTTCACGAATGGTCAATAGGGAGTCGTACTTGCGAGCATATAACACCATGGTGACTCTTCAGCAACTGAGTGAGTTGGAAGAAATTGTCGAATACAAGAAAATTTGTGTTCTGAAACCAGAAGAGTCTGTGGCATTCAAGCGCCACATGGTGAATACGTGGACCCAGCGTTTATCAGGATGTAAACGTGTTGTCGAAGTGTGGCAGCATTTGTTGGCTGTTCGATCGCTTGTTCTAAGTCCTCATGAAGACATTGACACATGGCTTCAATTCGCAAGTTTGTGTCGGCAATCTGGCAATTTGACGCTCAGCTTGAAAGTGTTTACCCACGCTCTGGCTGTGCATTCCAACCCGAATATTGAAGACTATCGAACGTCTTTTTCACCAGTACAACCAGCATGGGGAAGAGCAATCTAAATGCTGTCGTAGATGAGTTTCTCGTCGTTTGGATACAGTGAGAAAGACCATTATCGCGTTGCATTTGCCTATTTGAAGCACTTGTGGACCGTAGGAGCCAAGCCCAAAGCTCTTCAAGACTTGGGGTCTCTTGTTGAAACACTGACTCGTCGACCAAATACAGGTATTTTGAGGCATGACTACCTTCGTGCAATTTACATTGACACAGGAAACTCACAAGAATTGGTGAAATGTCAGCTGAAATGGGCTGAATGGCAGATGGCTATTCATGAGCAACAATTGGATAAAGTTTCAGTCCCTTCAGTTTTGACAGCTTTAAAGAATTGTACAGAGTTGGATCCAAACAGCTATAAAGGTAAGAAGTTAAGCATTGGCTTTGGTGGATGCTATACCGTCTAGCTTGGCATGCATGGGCTTTGATGAACTTTCAAGTGATTGAGCACGAATCGACCAAGCCTGTGCCAGCGAACACAGACAACTATATTGTCTCTGCTATCGAAGGTAGATGTGGAAAAGTATGCAGTGAAGGATAAGTGATTGTAGGTTTTTTCCGAAGCATCGCACTGGGTCGATCCCGTTGGGCTGCAAATGTGCAGCAGGATATTTTGCGCGTGTTAACGCTGTGGTTTACTCACGGTCACAAAACCGATGTGCACTCTGCATTGAATGCGGGATTTCAAAGCGTGAGTATCGAAACATGGCTAATTGTGATTCCCCAATTAATTGCCCGGTGAACTCTTCAGAAAGTACAACATTTCTAACAAATGGACCTCTAGCATTCATTCACCACATCCGCGCATCCAAACACAATTGCATCGATTGCTATGTGCTATTGGATCCCAACATCCCCACGCTCTGATTTATCCGTTGAGCGTTGCACTGAAGTCCCCACTGGAGGTACGCTTTGTTCGAAAGTCATGGTAGTGAAACATCTGGATGATAGGTTCGTCAAAGAGCTGCCGAATCCATCATGAACTCAATGCGTCGGAATTATGTCGAGTTGGTGGAAGAAGCGTTGCTTGTATCCCGTGAATTAATTCGCGTCGCCATCTTGTGGCATGAAATGTGGCATGAAGGACTAGAAGAAGCTTCTCGTTTGTATTTTGGTGAGCACGATGTGGAAGGGATGATGGCAGTTCTGCGACCTCTTCATGCCATGATGGAGCAAGGGCCAGAGACTCTGCGAGAAGTTAGCTTCCATCAAGCATTTGGTCGTGATCTGAAAGAAGCCTATGATTGGATTCAAAAATACCTCAATCCACCATTTGGACAAGCTCAAAACGGTTTATGCGGTATATAAACATCATAGTCTGATGCATTTATGTAGAAGCGGATCTTAATCGAGCATGGGATTTGTACTACCATGTCTTCCGACGAATCAACAAGCAGCTTCCACAGTTGACAACTTTGGAGCTGCAATACGTCAGTCCCAATTTATTTCAAGCAAATAACTTACAGCTCGCTGTACCAGGTATCCAGACTTAAGTTATCTTGTCGACAACATTGTATAGGAACGTACCGAGCTGGTCATGATATCATCAAGATTCGTTCATTTGTCCCAACAATGCTTGTTCTTACGTCAAAACAGCGTCCACGGTGAGATTCTTCAAGGTCACCATATTTTCATGATATTTCTATTAGTCGTATTTCGATGCTCGCGTCGAATGGAGTGGAATACATGTTTTTATTGAAGGGCCACGAAGATTTGCGTCAAGATGAGCGTGTGACTCAATTGTTTGGCCTAGTTAATGCTTTATTGATAAACGACCGAACAGCTTCAAAGAAGGACTTGAAAATTACAAGATACCCTGTAATTCCTCTGAGCCACAATGCTGGTATTCTTGGTTGGCGTCCGAATTGTGACACATTGCATCAACTCATTCGAGATTACCGCGAGGCTCGCAAGATTCTCTTGAATATTGAGCATCGGTATATCTTTGAAGTGCAATGATTGTGCTGAGGCAAATTGCTTAGGTTGATGTTACAAATGGCACCGGATTATGATGTCCTCACTTTGTTGCAAAAAGTTGAAGTGTTTCAGTACGCTCTTGAAAATACTGCAGGCCAAGATTTGTACAAGGTACCTTTCAAGCAAACTTCCTTGGGTCTTATGATTTTCCCAAGGTTTTGTGGTTGAAGTCTGAAAACTCCGAAGTTTGGCTTGACCGGCGAACAAACTATACGAGATCTTTAGCTGCAATGTCGATGGTACACAATGTCTAAGCTACTTTTGTCATTTCATTTAGGTTGGTTATATTTTGGGTTTGGGAGATCGCCATCCATCGAACTTGATGCTTCATCGTTTCAGCGGCACTATTGTTCATATTGATTTCGGTGATTGTTTCGAAGTTGCCATGCACCGCGAGAAATATCCAGAAAAAATTCCTTTTCGCTTGACCCGCATGTTGACAAATGCGATGGAAGTACGACCCATTTGAGTTGTTCATCTAAAATGCTTGTAGGTGAGTGGTATTGAAGGCAATTTTCGCTTCTCGTGCGAGGCTGTTATGCATGTTCTCCGTGAGAATCGCCACTCATTGATGGCCATGCTTGAAGCATTTGTACACGATCCATTGATTTGTTGGCGCCTCGTAAGCTCCACGAACTTCTTCATTCATGAATCGAAATCTAGCTGGCTCCAAACGTATCGCCAAGTCGTCTCCATGAAAATGAAGAGCAAAGAAGAGTACGTGTGATTGGAAATGAATATATAATTGAGCACAACATTTTGTTGTAGGAGGCGGCCGCGCGGCGTATGAGTATTTCGAGAGAGAATAACATCCACGTCGAGATGTCACAACTGGCTGCAAGCATCGGCAGGAATGATACAAATGTGTCGGCGTCTGAAATGTATTACCTTGTATCATGAAAAATTTATCAAGTTCCATTTTTCTAGGGAGATTCGCAGAAGCCATCGTGAGCGTGAATTATTGCAAGTTTTGGGTCCAGAAGGGGCTGGGGCACCTCGCGAAGCGCTGAATGAAAAAGCAGTTGCTGTTATTCGTCGTGTGCAGTCGAAATTGACTGGGCGAGACTTCTTCGACGACGATCAGGAACCTCTTGATGTGGCTGCCCAAGTGCAACGATTAATCACCCAAGCTGCGTCGCACGAAAATTTATGCCAGTGTTATATTGGATGGTGTCCATTTTGGTAAAAAATAAGCTTCACGATTTCATTTTAGCCTTGATGAATTTGAAGTCCGACCTTTTGCGTCGTGATCTCGAACATTTACATTAGTCAATAACGATGACTACCACAAAGCATAGTGTTGACCCATGATATCTTAAGATCCCGTCCTCGTCATTAGTAGAGATTTTGATTGCTTTGGGAATTCCTCGCTTCGACCATTACCCCTATCCTCAGATACTCCATTCAGTTGTCCATCTTCCGATAGAATTTCCGTCGCATTCAGCTGAAATCGATAATACTTCATGAATCCAGTAATTTTCTCTATTACTCAGACTGTGTCGATGAGAATTTTTACTTGGAAACTTTGTATTACTTGGTCAATTTCGTTGTCAACTTGAAATGGTTATCAGGCGAAATGTCAAGTTGTAGAAGAAATTTCGGTTACTCTATCCGGTCTCATAGAGTATAGAGTATGCTCTACGCCTGGTTGAACGAGTTCGCATCCGCAGTTTAATCACGAGGCACGCCTGGGCTCATGAAGGCGGCGATCGTCATCGATGGCACCTTAAGTGCCTTCGCAGTTGCCCTGCAAATGACTTGAAGTAGTATTTTTCCGGAAGTGAATTATCCGGATAATTGATGTGTCATTCTCGATCCAAAACATGCTGAAGAAAGAGCGCGATGTCGACGGCATTGCTGCCATTCTATCCAGGCTTCAGTCGAAAGATGCACCCGTTCGTGAACACGCTGCTGTAGAATTGCATTCTGCTGTGGCGACTCTGGCGCGAGAACTCACATCGGAAACGTTCGCGCGATTTTTATCCGACTTGACACCGCGGTTGCTGAGTTTGCTCCAAAGTCCCCACTTAGTCGATCAACTGGGTGGTATTGCAGCTGTGGACGCATTGATTCCCATCGCAAGCGAAGCACAGATCATCCGATTTGCCAACTATCTTCGGAGTTTCTTTGTGTCGTGTGAGTGCAAAGCAGGATTGCGGCTAGTTTAACTTTGGGACGCCTCGCATCATCGACAGAGAATGGAATTAGTGGGACGCTTGTCGCGGCGTTCGTGGATTTTGAAGTCAAGCGTGCTTTTGAATGGCTCACGAATCCAAGCTTCCAGAGCAATCATCGCAGACTTGCAGCTTGTATGGTACTTGAAGCACTTGCATCGGCGGTTCCAACGCTTTTCCATGTGAACTTGAACACCTTTTTTGTCGCAATCTGGCCAGCAATTCGAGATCCGCGTGTGGAAGTTCGGGAGGCAGCAAGGGTCTGATAGCTGTCCGAAGAAAACAACTCACTCCGTTCTGGACAGGATGCACTTTCTGCATGTTTGCAGCTTGTTTCTTTGCGTCAAACTCGTAATAAACTTCAGTGGTACTGCAAGATCTATGACCAAGTACAAGAAGGCCTGAGTGCGACTAAAGGTATCTCAACTCTTCACTATTGTTGTTGAAATTATTTTAGCTGTTGGGCTGTCGTCAGTTCTTATTTCAAAATCGACTCCTTGGGAAAATATTCACGGTTCTCTCTTGATCATTGGTGAGCTTCTCAAGTATACGGGTGGTTTTGTGATGCCTCGATTCCGTGAAGTAAGCTCATTCACCAAATTCATCATAAACAATTTTATCAACAGGTGTGCGATGTTGTCCTGAGCTTCAAAGATGCCAAAGATAAACTTGTTTCGCGTTATGTATGTGCGCTGCTTCCAAAATTAGCGGCATATTGCCCAGGTTTGAATATTTGATAAAATTCTTCTTCCCCAGGATCATTAAGATGCTTTTGTTCGCCATTACCTTGATTTTTGTATTGCTCACTTGATGAAACAAGTGACGAACTTCGTGGCGGTTGCAAATCGCGATGTGGCCTTCTTTGCTTTAGGAAAGCTTGCTCTAACAGTTGGAGGTATACACAACCAGTAATACTTTATTTTCTCAACTTGTTTTAGATCGTTTGGTCCTACATATACCGGCTATTGTCGATGCACTTCAAGACGGTATGAAGAAATCTAAACGTTACTGCACCGAGACGTTATTGTGTGCGGTACATCTCTCAAAATCATGTCCTATTGCAATTGAACCATTCTTACCCGCACTTTTGGAGCAAATGTTGTCTGGTACAGCATTTTAATTCCTAGTATCAACATTGTAACATGGATTTTAGGCTGTCTGAACGAAGTATTGGTTGAGGCCCTCACTGAAATTGTTGAGACACTCCCTTCATCGAAGACATGGGTTCAAGAACGCCTTTTGCTTGAAATTGCATCTGTCTTCAGGCGTACTGACTATTCACTAAATTTCAGCATAATTGCTCTTGTTGGTAGGACCGGAGCAGACTGAAGACGAAAATAAGATTGTTCACACCTTTTCTCTCATTTCATATCGTATCGATGTAAGGATATATATTTTCCTCGGACTATGTTTTGCATGGGATTGCTGTTTAGACGAATGACTTGGTTGTAAAAGACGCAGCGAATGAAGTAATACGTCTGGCTTTGAAAACTCTAACAGAGTTCAATTTCAACGGACCATTCTCTATATTGCCATTTGTGCAAGAGGATGTAAGTGCCTTCTTATACCACCCAAATATTGCCATCAGAAAACAAGGTATTGTCGAGAAAACGGGGGTTCTGTAGATAAATGTATAGCTGTCACTACTTGTACGACATTACAGTTACCCTACTTAAGTTTGCCAAAAAGAGGTCGAAGCTGGCAAACTATAGATTCGATCCTTCATACTCTAATTCAAGTTGGCCTCGCGGATGAAGAATGGACAGTCCGCAAAACAGTTGTTGAGTCTTTATTGCCAGCATTCGATCAATGGCTGGCCCAAGAGTCAAACTTAAATATGTTGTTTTATCTTCTCAATGATGGTTTGCTCGATTTCGAAGAAGGTGTCTTATAATATTTACGGTGTAGAACAAGTCGAAATTCGTGAATTCATTATGGACATGTTGGAGCGATTGACCTCTAGAAACCCTGCTTTTGTGCTGCCGATGTTGAGGCGTGTCCTCATCCAAGTATGATTGTTATACTTATGCTTCTCAATGTGAATTCATAGGTACTTGCTGAGCTCGAACATGCATTTGATACTCGCATGATGGAGGAGAGTTTACGTTTACTATCAAAATTGTTTCGTGGGTCTCAGCATTTAGTTGAGCCATATCTTCGACATGCACTTGATGTTCTAGTACCAAAACTACAACTTCAGGGCAATCCAAATATCACCACCAGAGTTCTCAATGCTCTAGGATCGTTGGCACAAGCAGCCCAAACCCAAGTGGCCCCGTTTCAGCCTGTTTTATTGCCATTGATTCTTGATGCTCTTCAAGATCATAGTAGTACGATTAAACGCCATGTAGCATTGGTCACATTGGGACAGTTGGTACGTTATACTACCGAAATAAGCAATTTAAAAACGATAGACAACTAGCACTGGAAATGTCATGCAACCATATGTGACGCATCCTAAAGTGCTTCATACATTATTGGATTTATTACAACACACAGCGGCAACACCATGGACTCTTCGATGCGAAGCAATGAAAATAATCGGAGTTTTAGGTATTTTTGTCGCTGGTGGTCATCCTAAAAAATATTTCTAAGGTGCCATCGACCCATACACGTTCAAAATATTGTTATCACGAGTTCCTTTGGAAATTTCGTACGTACAATTTATGTTGGACCTGAAAATTAAATCGATGCTTGCCAGAGCTATTCCACGTGCGGGGGAGGACAAAAAACAAGATATTAGTTTGCAAATTAGTTCTGCTGCCCAGATGGACTTACATTTAAAGACCCATCGATTGCCAATTCAAGAAGATCCGCTGGATCTAGCTCTAAGCCAACAGCAGAGCAATGCAACCCCGCTTCTTGTGTCATCAGAAGCCTACTTCCCGACGGTAGCAATTGAAGCTCTTTTGGGGATTTTGCGTGAGCCGTCTCTCTCAATGCATCATTATGGTTTACAGTACCACCTACAATCTGGTTGACCATCATTAGGTGTGATTCAAGCGATTATGTTCATTTTCAAATCGCTGGCGCTGCAGTGCGTGCCATTTCTCCCTTCGATCATGCCACCATTTCTCCATGTACTCGACAAAGGTTGGCCCCAATATGTATTGGCATATAAAATTGCAATTTAGGCGAACCAAGATTGCGCCATTCACTGTTTGTTCAACTGACTGTTTTGACCTCGATTGTGCAGAGCCATTTAAGCCCGTTCTTTCAAGAAATTGTGGCGTTGATATTACGGCATTGGCGTGCTCATTTGAGTCCCATTTTGCGTCTCATCGAGGTTTTTGATTTGAATGATTTGGATGAATGTTCTTAACGAATGGGAGTAGAAATTGGCTCGTGCAGCTCCATCGGATTTCAAGGTTTCATACTTTCCCCAAATATTGCCTCGTTTGTTGGAAGTCTTGAATCCGCAAGCGTCGCATCTCCTTGCAGGCAGTGCGGAAGGGACTCCATCGAACCCACCTGCAACATCAAATGAAACACCTCCACTGAGCGCACCTGGTGGTCCCGTGAATGATTTGGAGATATCCGAAAATATTGGGTACGCCAAGACAGTTTTAATGGATGTGCATGACGATTGTTCGATGTAGTGGTTTGGCTTCTTTGCAGATCCAAGTTGTCCATGTTTTAATTGTCTGTGGACCTGCTGTGGAAGATAGCGTGTATGTTGTCGTGCCAGCTCTGATTCGCCTCTTGGAGCATGGAGAAACAGCTTTGGACGTCAAGGTGTGGATTATTGGACTACTGGCACATTTGATTTTGCTGGGTCCAACCTTCGAACACTACGCAGGACCACGCTTGTTTTTATCTTTGCAGCGTGTGTTGAGAAACAGCTCGTCATCGGACAAGGTTTGTCTGTAATACGAAGCGGGTCTATCTTATTGTGTCTAGAATCGCAAATTTGGAGACATTGTCGTTTACTGCATGGGAGCGATCACATACCAACTACAAGAAGGATGGCTCAGTTACAAATACTTATTGGACAGTATAACTCAATATTTGGCTTCCGAGCATGTGGCTACCATCGACCAGTGGACAGAAATGATCTCAAGGAGCGAGCGGATGACGAAAGAAGTTGTGGAGTCTGTCCTGTCGGCTGAACACAAAAGCTGGTTCACCGACGCCACCGAGGCCTTGAGTGCATCCACGTCGAATACGAAGTTACATGTCAATCAACAAAATTTACGAAGAGCGTGGGAAGCATCACAGCGCTCAACGAAAGAAGGTATCATTCGTAGTCAGAATTCAGAAGCAATAATGTCTTGGTAGATTGGCTCGAATGGATGCGTCGTTTCTCCATTGAACTCTTGCGAGAGTCTCCTTCCGCTGCCTTGCGGTATGTCAGTTTTGTATGGTCATGCTTGACGCCGTTTAGATCTTGCTGCTCCTTGGCACAAGCGTACAACCCTTTGGCTCGTGCGCTCTTCAATTCAGCATTTGTGTCCTGCTGGAACGAACTGTAAGATATACGAGAGTAGAGAAAGTCAACAATTCTCTTGCTAGGTATGAGCCGAATCAAGACAATTTGGTCCGAGCATTGGAAACTGCATTTCAGAGCGATACAATTCCTGCTGAAATTCTTCAGACATTATTGAATTTAGCCGAGTTCATGGAACACGATGTGGAAGCCTTACCCATCGATATTCGAGAACTGGGCGAGCTTGCTCAAAAGTGTCATGCGTACGCAAAAGCACTGCACTACAAAGAATTGGAGTTCCATACGTCTCCATCCACTTGTATTGAAGCTCTCATATCGATCAACAACCAAGTGGGTCAACCAGAAGCAGCAGTTGGTATTTTGAAGTATGCACAATGGCACCATCGCAACGTCATTCAAGTCAAAGAGAGTTGGTATGAAAAGCTTCAAGATTGGTCCAATGCACTGGAGTTGTACGACAAGAAATTGATAGAGGTTCGTATATGCTGGTTGTCATCATTTCTTACAAGTGTTTGTAGACACCAAATGACCTAGAAGCGTGCACTGGTAAAATGAGATGCCTCGAAGCACTTGGAGAATGGGAGCAACTGGCAGACATGGCCAAACAAGTTTGGACTCAAGTTGATCTCGTTCGTGATGACAACACAAGACCAATGAAGAAATCATTATTCGATGAATCCCTCGTGAAAACGGTTGGCCTTCTCGGAGCTCGTGCTTGCTGGTGGCTCAGCGAATGGCAAACCATGGAGCAATACGTCAGTGGTGTTTCAAGTTCTGGACCAAGCATGGGAGCTCTAACAGGAACGCCGTCGAGGTAAAAGGATATCCTTGAGCAGCATGACGGATGTGTTGTGTAGCACCGATTCCGAGCTAGGTGGTTTGTGTGGACTATACAAATCGGTTTTGGCAGTTCACCATAATCAATTCGAGGAAGCACAACAATGGATCAATGCGACACGAAAAGAGCTGGATACAACGTTGGGAGCGCTTGTGGGGTACTCTTCACTCTGTTTTGCTTTCACGAATGGTCAATAGGGAGTCGTACTTGCGAGCATATAACACCATGGTGACTCTTCAGCAACTGGGTGAGTTGGAAGAAATTGTCGAATACAAGAAAATTTGTGTTCTGAAACCAGAAGAGTCTGTGGCATTCAAGCGCCACATGGTGAATACGTGGACCCAGCGTTTATCAGGATGTAAACGTGTTGTCGAAGTGTGGCAGCATTTGTTGGCTGTTCGATCGCTTGTTCTAAGTCCTCATGAAGACATTGACACATGGCTTCAATTCGCAAGTTTGTGTCGGCAATCTGGCAATTTGACGCTCAGCTTGAAAGTGTTTACCCACGCTCTGGCTGTGCATTCCAACCCGAATATTGAAGACTATCGAACGTCTTTTTCACCAGTACAACCAGCATGGGGAAGAGCAATCTAAATGCTGTCGTAGATGAGTTTCTCGTCGTTTGGATACAGTGAGAAAGACCATTATCGCGTTGCATTTGCCTATTTGAAGCACTTGTGGACCGTAGGAGCCAAGCCCAAAGCTCTTCAAGACTTGGGGTCTCTTGTTGAAACACTGACTCGTCGACCAAATACAGGTATTTTGAGGCATGACTACCTTCGTGCAATTTACATTGACACAGGAAACTCACAAGAATTGGTGAATGTCAGCTGAAATGGGCTGAATGGCAGATGGCTATTCATGAGCAACAATTGGATAAAGTTTCAGTCCCTTCAGTTTTGACAGCTTTAAAGAATTGTACAGAGTTGGATCCAAACAGCTATAAAGGTAAGAAGTTAAGCATTGGCTTTGGTGGATGCTATACCGTCTAGCTTGGCATGCATGGGCTTTGATGAACTTTCAAGTGATTGAGCACGAATCGACCAAGCCTGTGCCAGCGAACACAGACAACTATATCGTCTCTGCTATCGAAGGTAGATGTGGAAAAGTATGCAGTGAAGGATAAGTGATTGTAGGTTTTTTCCGAAGCATCGCACTGGGTCGATCCCGTTGGGCTGCAAATGTGCAGCAGGATATTTTGCGTGTGTTAACGCTGTGGTTTACTCACGGTCACAAAATCGATGTGCACTCTGCATTGAATGCGGGATTTCAAAGCGTGGGTATCGAAACATGGCTAATTGTGATTCCCCAATTGATTGCCCGGTGAACTCTTCAGAAAGTACAACATTTCTAACAAATGGACCTCTAGCATTCATTCACCACATCCGCGCATCCAAACACAATTGCATCGATTGCTATGTGCTATTGGATCCCAACATCCCCACGCTCTGATTTATCCGTTGAGCGTTGCACTGAAGTCCCCACTGGAGGTACGCTTTGTTCGAAAGTCATGGTAGTGAAACATCTGGATGATAGGTTCGTCAAAGAGCTGCCGAATCCATCATGAACTCAATGCGTCGGAATTATGTCGAGTTGGTGGAAGAAGCGCTGCTTGTATCCCGTGAATTAATTCGCGTCGCCATCTTGTGGCATGAAATGTGGCATGAAGGACTAGACGAAGCTTCTCGTTTGTATTTTGGTGAGCACGACTTGGAAGGGATGATGGCAGTTCTGCGACCTCTTCATGCCATGATGGAACAAGGGCCAGAGACTCTGCGAGAAGTTAGCTTCCATCAAGCATTTGGTCGTGATCTGAAAGAAGCCTATGATTGGATTCAAAAATACCTCATTCCACCATTTGGACAAGCTCAAAACGGTTTATGCGGTATATAAACATCATAGTCTGATGCATTTATGTAGAAGCGGATCTTAATCGAGCATGGGATTTGTACTACCATGTCTTCCGACGAATCAACATGCATTATCCACAGTTGACAACTTTGGAGCTACAATACGTCAGTCCTAAATTATTTCAAGCACGCGACTTACAACTAGCTGTGCCAGGTATTGTTTTGTTTTACTCTCTTCTCCATGATTTCTTTTAGGAACTTACCGTGCAGGCCACGATGTTGTCAAAATTCGTGCAGTAGTGCCAACAGTATTGATTTTATCATCAAAACAACGACCACGGTAAAATTCCTGATAAATTTGTGATGACAATGGCGTTGTCTCACATAGTCGTCTTTCTATGCTTGCGTCGAACGGAATGGAATACATGTTTTTACTGAAAGGTCACGAGGATTTACGCCAGGATGAGCGAGTAACTCAACTCTTTGGTTTGGTTAATGCTTTATTATTGAACGACCGCACGGTTTCCAAGAAAGACTTGACGATAATGAGATATCCAGTAATTCCCCTCAGTCATAACGCAGGCATTCTTGGGTGGCGTCCAAATTGTGACACATTGCATCAACTCATTCGAAATCACCGCGAAGATCGCAAAATCCTCTTGAATATCGAGCATCGGTTAGTGGCTTGACTACTATATAGTGAGGTTTGACATTAGGCTGATGCTTCAAGAGGCTCCTGACTATGAAATCTTAACTTTAACGCAAAAAGTCGAATCCCTTCGATATGCTCTTGACAACACTGACGGCCTGGATTTGTACAAGGTATAGATATACCTTAATGTTTGTCCTAACTTGTAAATTATTTAAGGTACTTTGGCTCAAGTCTGCAAACTCTGAAGCTTGGCTCGATCGAAGAACTAATTACACAAGATCTTTGGCAACCATGTCGATGGTAGGTACACTCTCTGCGACACATTTTTAATACTGTTCTAGGTTGGATATATTTTGGGTCTGGGAGATCGTCATCTCTCGAATTTGATGCTTCATCGCTTCAGTGGTGCAATTGTTCACATTGATTTCGGTGATTGCTTCGAAGTTGCCATGCATCGAGAGAAATACCCAGAAAAAGTTCCTTTTCGTTTGACTCGCATGCTAACTAATGCGATGGAAGTACGCATTCATTTTATTCTTATGTCATCATGCGTCTAGGTCAGCGGCATTGAAGGAACTTTCAGGAATTCATGTGAAGCCGTCATGCATGTTCTTCGAGAAAATCGCCACTCGTTGATGGCCATGCTCGAAGCATTTCTTCATGATCCTCTCATTTCCTGGCGTCTGGTATGAATATCAAAATTTGGATCGACTTACCTATCGAATCGTAGTTAACTCCAAATTTATCGCCATCTCATCTAAGTGATGAGGAAGAATCAAGACGAGTGTCTTCTACTGAATCTAAGCTTTATTCACCATGGTTTATAGGAACCTACTGCACGGAGAATGAGTATTTCGCGAGACAATAATATTCACGTTGAGATGTCGCAGCTGGCTGCGAGCGTGAGTAGGGGTGACACAACTGTACCGTCGTCTCAATTGTAAGAATGTTTACAGCAAATTGGAAGAAGTTAATTTGACATAGGGAAAGCCGACGAAGTTATCGGGAGCGTGAGATGTTGCAAATTTTGGGATCCGAGAGTGATGGGGCTCTCAGCGATGCGCTCAATAAAAAGGCTGTGACTGTCATTCGCCGCGTGCAGTCAAAACTAACCGGACGTGACTTTTTCGGTGATGACAAAGAACCTCTTGACGTCGCTGCACAAGTCCAGCGATTGATCGTCCAAGCCACATCACACGAAAATTTATGTCAGTCTTATCTGGGATGGGGTCCATTTTGGTAAATATATACATCTCGATGACAGTTTGCTTTCATGAACTAACGCGTTATGTTGTTGAAGAGTGTATTTCAGAATCTATTGCGAGATCGTTGTTTCCCTCCAAAAAACATTGTAAAAGATTTTCCTACATCTTTGGACACTACATGAATCACCAAATTTTGGAGTAAACCGTAGTGGCAAAAACAATATGGGAGAATTGGTATTGCTTTTACAATGGCTGTTGAGGTGTAATTACAAAATCGTCATCTGCTGGGGAAACTCTTGGAATGGTACGCTCACTTTGTGAAGATTCTATCTTCTCTGCGATTGGTGCAATGTTGGATTACAAAAAGGACAAAACGAATGAAAATGCAAGAATAACGTTATAGGATAACGTTACAGAATAACGCGATAGAATAAGGTTTTACCAAGTCAAACCATCATTTTCAAACAATCAAACCCAAGAAATGAGTACAACTGGTGATCGGTGCGTGTTTCCTGAATGCACTCAAGCTGGAGCAGCCGTTGCCACAAAGCTCGCTATTGCAGTCGTGAGTGCCAAGCAAGCCATTGGAAGGTGCACAAAAAGTTTTGTGGCAAATCCGGACCCACGTCTAGCATTCCCGCCTCTAGCATTCCTGGTGGATTGCTGAGCTCCCTCTTGGGCTTGGGCAAGTGGTATGAGGGACTTAGCCGCAGCCGAATGTGCGAGCGCTTCGTGACGAGTTTTCAGATGCGCGTGGAAGACGAATATATGTTCGGTGGCAATTTAGTTGGCACCTACGACGAACAATCTGGAGGCAATGCTTGCGGTCCTCAGTTTGTCAAGTACTATGAGCTAGCCCAATCCAAAGGCATGTTCCCTCAAGACTGGTCGAAACAGGACGAAACCTCATTGATGGCGAATGCTGGTAAAAATATCCACTTTGCGGTGGAAAAAAGCGACGTGACGGAGAAATTCGGAAACACTGAGCCCATGCTTGTGCGTATGATCGCCGAAGAAATCCTCGGTCCCATCGGCAAGTGGGTTGACGATGAGCCATAATTTGAGTCCAATTCCACCTGCTCAGCCTTTATAGCTTCATTCCCAACGGGTTTGTGCACCAAAACTGTACTAGTAAGGCTTAATACGAAGTTTACTGCTTTGTCACCTGGTAAACTACAATAATTAACCCTTCAACCCCTAAACCCAAACCCCTCAACGCCTAGAGCACTAAACCCCCGTTGTAAACCCTTCAACCCTTAACAGATAGTTCGGATAACTGTAACGAAATCCGGATAAAGCGAACACACGCAAATGAGCGAGAGCAACGACGATGGCGACGCCGATCTTGTCGTCGACGTACTCCACGAAGGCTTTGTTAAGCGGAAATCTGGTGGCGGGAGATCTCTGTAAAAAGGCCATACTAGGTGATGGCATACTCATTTTTCTGTAGGAAGCAATGTCACCTTCGTGTTTACGCTGATGGCGTCGTCGTGGATCTCGATAACGAACGGGAATATGAACTTTTAGAAGTGTCAGATTGGCAGATAGATCGCAAGAATATCCGACAAGCAGATTTATCGGATGTGGGTCTCCGAGTTGAGTGTCGTGGAGACGAAGACAAGGTCGTTACACTCTGGCTTGTCCTCCCGAACGAACAAGAACGTGGGCGATGGAGGGTCTTCTTACTTGCAGCTTTGTATCCACAGAGCCGTGAAGGTATTCAAGTGCGCCAACTGGTTGCTCAGGTACATGAACCTGCGTGATTGGGAGCTAAGCTTACTTGTTGTAGCAAATGCAACTGGAAAAGGTAATTTAGATGTTTCAAGTGATGGTGGAATCGATAATTTGTAGATTCGTCAAGCAGAGCAAGAAAGAACGCGCCAGGTTATCTCGGAAGCAAAGAGTGAGTGAAAGTACGAGTGCTGGAGGATTCCATTGTTCAAATAGAGGCGAAAAAGAAGAAGAAAGCAGAGCCCAAAATCGATCCGAACAATCCATGGCGGCAATATCAAAGTGATGACGGCCAAACATACTACTACAACATGGTCAGTACCCAAACAGCCACCAAATGCTTAAAAAAGTGTGATAGATTACTCAAGAGAGTCGATGGACACTAGACGACGTCGATATTCCATTACGAAGAGCTTACAGTCGTGAAGTTAAGCATGATTCGAGTTTGAAACGACAAGGCAGTCGTGTAAAACCTCACGAAAGTGAAGGACCAGTCAGGAATGAAGTGCAAGAAATGTCGAGAGATTCTGAACCAGAAATTATCAAAGAAGTGGTCGATCCAACTCTTGAAGTCTTTGAGAAGAGTCGTCGTATGGCTGAAGGGTCAAGTGCACCAGTTGCTGATAATGCAGATCCAGTTGCAGAGACTCCGACCGAACCAAAACGGAAAAAGAAAGTCAAGTCGGACGAAAAAACTCGACAAGTGGCTGAAGAATCTAATGTTGTCGAAGAAGCAACACAGAAAGAAGATGTTCGAGTTCAATCAAAAGAGAAAAAACAAGTTACATTCAAAGAAGACGCCGAGGTTTAAGACGTTATACGCTGCAAAAATATCTAAGCGATTGTAGGAGGAGCCGCCAAAGGCAAAGAAGAAAGCCCAAGTTGCAAATGCATTGGAAATGATGCTGGGCAGGTACTGTCTTGCTTCCAAACTTGGAAATTAAAATGTATGCAGAGGTCCTCCTCCAGCCAAGTTGTCTAAAATGGAAAGTATGCAAGCGGGAGAAGACGACGCGCCACCAAAACATGAAGTACATGACGAAGAAGACGATTTGCCAGAGCACGCCAATTTGACCACGGCTGAGCGACTGCGAGTGGGGTTCATATCTTTATACATTCGTGATTTTTTATGCTAGCTCAAACGCCAACAAAGACAAAATAAAATGTTTACAGCCGTCGAAGAGGACGAGACGGACGTTTTCTTGCGTGAATTGGCAGCCAAAAAGAAAGCTAACGAGTCAGAAAAAGTAGAAGAGAAACCAAAAGATGATCCGTTTCAGTTCCCTATGGATGAGTGGCTAGATGTCGAGCAAGAAATTTTGTTTCAGCCATCATCTTCGGTATTAACGTTTTGATGTTGTCGACTGATTAATTGGAAAATTGGATAGGAAAAGCCTCTAGAGTCGAAAGACAAGGTATTTTTGAGACGATAACCACCAACTTTGTATTTTTCAGGATGATGAACCCGCAGAGACGATCAAGGACCCACCAGCTAAACCCTTGAAGAAGAAGAAGTCGAAAAAAGTAGTCGAGCAGCCATCGCCTCCACCTCATCCACCGGCTAAACCAGCCGAGACTGAAGAAGTTCCACCTGAGCCAGCAAAGAAGCCACCAAAGAAGAAAATGATCGAGAAAAAAGTCAAGAAATCGTCTAAGCCAAAGCCGCCACCTCCTGTGGATATTTTAGAGTCTTCTGAGAGTGAAGTAAACCGACATCAGCTTTTTCCCATTCATATACCTCATGTCTAGGAAGCACCTCAAGTGGCCCGCAAAATCGAGGTAATCACTGTCAATTGGATTGAAAATGTGGAACTAAATAATGCAGAAAAAATCAAAAGATGCAAAACCACGGAGAATGACAAGAAGTCAACGAAAGGTCAATATTTTAGATGACTCTGACGAGGTGATTTGAAGTCGATATACTGAAAAGATGACATTTATCTAGTCTCCACCGCCGGCTAAATCAAAAACCCAAGCAGTGGATTTTGCTCAACCGAAAATTGCCCAACCTGAACCATCCCAACCTGCAGCAGCAAATTTGCAGGCAAGAGTGGATGAACTTCTCCAAGAGTCCCAGAGTGACCACAGCTTTGAAGTTCGAGCATTTACTGAATCTATTTGTTTCAAACAGTTGTAGAAACCTGCGCCAACTGGTCCTGTTTGGTCTGAACACGTTGCACCCGATGGTCGGGTATATTATTACGACTCAACATCACAAAAGAGTGTTTGGGAAAAGCCCCCCGAGCTTATTAAGCCAGAGCCAGTTGCTGCTGTCAAACCAATTTTCAAACAAACGATTGAAACTGGTTCCCACTCAATGATGAATTATAACGCTTATATTGCGATTTCGTAGAAGTTGTAGCTTATAATCCAGCGGCTCATAGCTTGTTGATTCCCCCTCAAGTCAAGCAGGATCTTAGTACGTGTCCCCATTGTCACTCAGTGCCTCCAACACAGCGGTAAGATATGCGCTTCTCCTCTTTGTACTAATTCTACTTAGATGTGTGGAATGCGAATCAGTCTTCTGCGATGCATGCTGTGCAAACCACCATTTGCGTTATGGCTCGATGTTTAATCACACAATGGCGCTGCTTTCAGGTTCATTTGTCATTGATGTCCCTCTAAGATCATCCTTCAGTGCCATTCTGCCACTCTTGTGAAGCATCGAGTGCATCTCAAACATGTGTGGAATGCCAAATTAATCTTTGTGATGCTTGCGCATCATTTCTGCATCGGAAACCTCCAAAACATTTACACAGACGAGTGCCAGTCCAGTACTATCAGCTGTTGCATTATGATTTCAACTCTTGATTAGGACGAGTACTCCGATGATATCTCAGCCTGTTGTTGTGAAGCAGTCAGTACAACCCGTGATTGTTCAATCTGTGCAATACCAAGCTGCATCGCCGATTGTTTACCAGTCACCAATGCCTCAATCACAGCATCAGCCAGAATTCAATCAACCCGTTGTGATGGGACCGCAAATTATTCATCCTGCGAATACGCTTGGGAATATTGTTACCGTTTCCCAGCCTGAAGCTCCTGTTACGGCCCTTGTTCTACACGCAAATCAAGAACCAAGGGCTCCGGTCACCATGCCTCGTTGTGTAACTTGTCGCGGATGGGGTGTCGGTCTCATTGAGAGCAACAAAAAACAGTAAAACGTATCATAAACTACTTGGTTAATGTCATTCGTAGATGCGCGCACTGTGAGAGAATGGCTCAATTTAAGCCCACGAGAGATTTGGGGGCTATTGACTGGGACGACGACAGCGACAACAAAGAGGACGCTGGCGGGTCGTCAGACAGCAGTGGGTGGGAATAAATTTGCAAATTCACTCCTCTAGATCATTTTATTTCGAGTTTTTCGCTGGCGATGTCTACGGTTCGTCGTTAGGCAACGTCATAACGAAGTGGGATTACTGGTCAACAAATCGATTCTCGGAGATGTTGTGTGCCCATCTATCAAAGATTTATGAACAAGCGTCTCTCAAATTGTCGTGGAGTGATTACCGACGACGCTCTTTCTCATCGCACTCCCACTGAGCTCGTCTGAAGCAAGTTTTTGTCTGGTTGAGTCGATTCAGCATTTTCTATTTCAATGATGTGGATGAAGCACATGGTTGATGACATTTCCCATACATCGTTCTCTTCGATGATACGTCGTTGCTCTTTTTTTCGCGCTCCAACATTGAGCGACGAGTGCCTCCATCGCTCGGATTCTTTTTGAACAGGCTACAGAGCAGTCAAATGTGGTTGCAGCAATCCCTGACGCGTACACGGTCGAGTTGGCCAAACCGCCGAGCCAGGCGGGAGTTTTCTCGCTCGATTTCTTTTTCACGCATCAATTCAGAGGTAATCGGTCGTTGTGGCGTGGCTGGTTTCACCCGAAATGTCTTTTTCACCATGAGTAGAGAACAGAATTTGGCGAAGAAACCTGCGTGTGCATGGTACGTTTGGTATTCGCCAAGCGAGTATGATGCGATGTGAGCATGAGATCGTTCCACTTGTCAGCGAGGACTTTATTGCATTCATCCCATTGCGTCTTGTGCTTGGTAGATCCCATTTCCTCAGCAAAACAGTGCTAAATATAGACTTCAAACCAGTGAGTTTACAACGACAATTTGCACCAAGGTATGAACATCTTATCTTTTTGGTCATTCTTTCATTCAAAGTAGACTTTCAACCATTTGCCCAATTACTGACATATATTAAAATGCCTTGCTCGCCCCCACCCCACGATTCATAGAGGAACTTGGTTGAGAACATCAGATCCTCCCATGGATTGCAAGAATCGAGCTCACCAAGCTAGGGGCTCAATCGTGACGGTATTTCTTTGTTGGGGCAATTCAAAGTATTTGTCCTTATATTGATAGACCAATCTAGACTTGACCAACTACTTCGATCGTGAAATTCAATGTCAAGTTGATATGCCAGGCTGTTTTGTGTCCATTGAGAACATCGGTGTCTATCGTATTGCGTTTGTGAAGATGATTGCATCAGCGTTTTGCTATCAGTGCTCAAGGGACATTCAGGGAACTACAGGGAACTACTGTAGATCAAGGTATTGATCGTCTGTAGAGATAACGCAGGCTCTGGGACAGTGAAAATGAATTGTACTCGCGTAATGCCACCAAGGCTTTTTATACAACCAGACAGACGGTGGTTTGTGGTGGATTGCCTTGATGGATCGCATTATTCTGTAAAAATTTTCATCTCACACTATGGACATTACCGCGAGGGTCGCAACAAGTTCCAGCCATTACACTGACGTGGCATTATCTGTGCGACAATGAGGAAAGCCAAATGATATCATGACCATATTCTCAAGCCCATCAATGCTCTCAAGATTAAATCATATTTGAAGTCAAAACCAAAAATATTCAAGAATTACATGGATTGCACCGCCGAGAGCGCCTGGACCTGGTCTGCTCTTCCTGGTCCTGCAAAGCTGCATGAACTAGCTTGGATTCATTGTCGAGAAGGTTTTCTCGCGAAAAAGATGCTCATATCATGCGTTTGTGTCGGGCGTCGTGGTTTGTGACAAGATGCTACAATCCAAACCCGACCCGCGACACGGTCGAAGCCCTTTTTTCTTCATTTGACCATGAGTGCTACCGAGTCTAGAGCTGCCTCGTCTGCTCCCGCAGAGTCGACCATGCTGGCGAATTTCAGAGTTCTTTCGTTGGCCCTGGCGGAAGTTGTCGATGCGACGCTCCTGACGCCTTGCACCGAAATGATTGCCGACTCGGTCATCAATCCATACGTCCTGAGCGCCAAGCTATGGGACAAGCTCAAGCAATGCACGCCACAACAAGCTCGTGATATTTCAAGGCTCCTGGCTTGTGCGATTTCAAATTCCGCGTCGATTGCAACGACAAAAGCGTCAATTGCGTTGGCCACGTCGTCCAACGTACGAAGAAACATCGATACTCCTTTATGGATAGCTTAAAATTGATGTAGACCTTGCGCGTCCGTGCGATCGAAGTCATTGGAACGCAAGAAGGACAGGCATTTGTACAAGACACTGTCGCGTCTGTCGCCAAGGTATAATCGTCAATTTGGAAGCAAATTTTGAGGATTTTGACCTTGGCAGACTGCACACGCTTTAAACACACCTGAAACACGAGCAGCGACGAAACAATGGCTCGAGTCTGCGAAAAGCTTTTTCCAAATGATGGCGACGCCAGAAGGCCAAGCTGCGATTGACAATCTCGGAGAATTGACGTCGCAATGGGCTGAAGTTGCAGCGTCGCCTGAAACGCAATTTTTCCTCTTGGACGTTGCTACAAATGTCTGTCAAGTCTTCATGTACGTCTCGATGAGCCCAACGTCTGAGCTCCTGCGTCATAATTGACATAGGAAAGCAACAGAAGACCGCGCAGAAATGGCAGCGGCGTTGGAGGAAACCATGTTGGAGAAAATGGACGTCCCTGAGGACGAAGCCAACAGCGACGACGAGGAAGACATGGACGAGAACAACGAAGAGCAAGAATTTGAAGACGAGCTCTTGGAGCAAGACGCTACAGACTCCAGCGAGACTCTCAGTACTGCCTTTGAAGGCGACGAAGTCAACAGTTCGACGGACGAAGACGACGATCCGTCCAATGTGCAAGTTCACGACTTGCCGACGTTGAAAGCAGAACTCCGCGTCCGTCACAACAACATCAAGCGCTACCAAAGCCTACGCATGGAAGTAAGCCAGGAGCTCCCGCTTTGCATTTCATTTTGTATTGTAGAAGCAACGCTTACGCCGTCGTCGCCACTATGTCAACCGCGTGGAAACCCTCAGCAGCCTTGGAAACAGCGCCGTTCGACCACTTCTCGAGCAGCAAACGACGCTCGATCGATGGGTTTGCACGATCCTCAGCATCTTTTTCCTCATTTTTGCATTTGCATTTGGCTGCATTGTGCTCTATGGATGCTACTACAGCCTCAGTCTATGGCCTTATGCCATCCTTGGTTCGATCGTAGCGTGGCGACTCAAAGGCCCGACCGCGGCCACGCCAGTCATGACGCCAACGATTCCAAGGCCACTCAGTCGTCTCAATAGCAAAGTCATCTAAAACATTTGCATGGATCAAAGTTTGTTGATTATTGTTTCCATGACAAAATCGACCCCCCATCATCATTTGATGCTTCCCCCTGCTAAGTGATATCCCTACCTTGTCCAGCAATCACTAAAGTTATCATGAACAGCAATAAATGGATGGTCTGGAGGGAATAGATCGTTCCCCCTTGAGCCCCCCCCCGAGATCATTTCAAAGTCCAGGGGGGGGCTGAAGGGGGAAGATTCACTGTTTTCTCTAGAGCACTCGACGTCAGGGCTGGGCCTGTGTTTTGCAGCTCTGGCATAAAAGAACAGGTTTTCCAAACGTTTCTGATCGATTTGCCAACAGTTCAAGCATTGGTTTGTGTTTTTTTGCATTTTTTTCGTCTAAGCAATCTACATTCTCGTTCGAGGGATCGATTAAATGACCCCAAATTCATCAAAATCGAGTTCGTCCGTGAGCGATTTCATCAGCTCGACGTCGTAGGCATCGCCTTGGTTCCACGCGGGTTGGGGCGGCGGGGGATGATGGTGCATCGCAGGGGGATAATGTGCCACGTACATTTCAGGTTTCATATGGCTCACCGTGTTGTTATTCTGCATCATCTACGACCACGCCATGAGTGTCGACGCAATAAAGGCGAAAAACGTACGTGCAAATCGTGAGGGGATTGCTGGTAGCCTCCTGGTGCTTGCGCTGGCATGTACGAATCGTTCAGTAGCGCCATGTGAGAGCCGCCCATGTCGGCGTAGTGCGACCACGAATTGCCCGATAGCATGGCTTCGTGCTGGTGGAGCATGGAGGGTTGTTGATAGCCGCCATGCATGGAGCCAGGATGCGATAAATGATGGTGACTGTGATGGTGCATCTGCTGCTGTTGTTGCTGCTGTTGCATAATGCGACGGCTCTGCGCATTCGCAGCCGCAGCGCGCGTTGGGTTTTGTTTCAGCGACTTCCATCGGATCTTCACCGAATCTTCAGTGCGTCCCGGGAGCATTTGGGCGATTTGCGACCATTTGTTGCCGAGACGGGCTTGATTCGATAAGATCAACTGGTCCTCTTCCTCCGAGTATGGCCCCTTGTTGATCGATGGATCGAGATGGTTGCGCCAGCGTTCGCGGCACTGTTTGGGCGTTCGCCCTGGAATTTGTTCGGCGATTTGACCCCAATTGTTGACGCTCTGCTTGACGAGCACTTCAAGAATTTTGTCTTCTTCGAACGACCAGTGACCCTTGACAAGCCCAGGTTTCAACACTTTGCGCCAGCGTTGCAAGCACTACAGTCGTGAAAATTCAATGCAAAAGGACGAGAGAATGCCGCCAACCTGAGCGTGATTACGGCCAGGAACACGCTCGGCAATGGCTTTCCAGTTCTTTTCACCATGGATGCGAACGCTTTCCTTCAGCGCGGCGTCTTGCGCTTTTGTCCATCGCTTGGTCGACGGCGCATCTTCTTCGTTCAACTAAAATTCGCCAGCATTTAGCAATGGCGTCAGCAGGGTATTAGCAGTCTTACTTCAGCGGTGGAGGCACCCTGTGGAGAATTCTCGGCGTCCACTTCGTCGTCGTCTTCATCGTCTTCCTCGGACGAATCATCTCTGGTTTTCTGAGCTGGCGCAGCTTCGCCTTTGAGCAATTCCCAGTTGCTGTCTGGTCGTTCACGCTTGCTAGAAGGAGCGTATGAGGCATTTGAGTCATTTACAAGGTGCAAACTTGATCATGAGGTCACTTTTAAGCTCTGGCTTGACGTAGTCGCTGTTGTCATCCGTCTTGGCCTCTTCCAGTCGTCGCAAACGAAGCTCCGACTCGCCAATGTGCGTGTTATCCAGTCGATTACCCATGGATCGAATATCTTCGGACGTGACATTCTGGAGCGACGACTGGCGGAGCGTTGCGCGCGGCCTACAAATTGTCACTTTTTCGTCCACAGTCAAGCTCGAGTACCTCGCTTCCGTGTGCTGCTTGACGGAGTCGAACTTTTCTTTGACGCCATTCAAGAACTTTTGTTTCGCAGGCACGGGCGCGTCCATGAGTGCTTGGATCACTCGAAACTTCTTCTCGTCCTTGAGCTCGCACATGTACGACGCGAGCATATTGCTCTCTGTGGCCGTCAAGCCTGCCAAACAGCGGAAAAACGACGGCGCTGCATCTGGAGGCAATGAAGACACGATCGAATTGAGCACATCGCCAAAGACGCCTGCATTTTGCGCGCTCGAATCGGCCATCGTATCGGCCATCCTCTATGCTCCTCTCCCTCTTTTCCCAAATGGTCTGACTGTCAAGTGGCTTATCCGGATTGATCCGAATCTCCGATTTTGACGTGGCACGACGTGGGGAGTAACCTTTGCCAGCCAGTTTTGCTCCGTTGATGGACTCCAACGCTTGGCCAAGCAACGGCTATGGCGTACAAAGATCTCTCTGCAGCGGCTGAGCTGAATTCCCCGTCTCCAAATCACCGCTACAGCATGAAATACATTGAAATTCACCCTGGAAGTCCCCCCTTGGGGGGAGATCAAACTGTGGCCTCGTTTTAACCGATGCAAAGCGCTGGCTTATCCACGACGTTTGTCATGGCCACCGTCCGTAAATTGCTTTAGACTGTAGGACGACCTCGTCGTTACTTACCGCGAATTTCAGTACGCAATGCGGCTTTATGACCAACTTAGCCAGTTCAAGCGATAGAGACGGAGCGTCACGCTCGCTTTGTGCTCTCTCGCCTCTTTGGAACACAATGGATCTCGCTACGAACGACAATACGTAGGTAGCGCCGATTAACACCAAGATCTGGATTTGTCAATTCGAAGGCAAGTCGGTTAATTGCGCGGCGTTTGAAACTTTGCAATTTGTTATCTTGTGATAAAAATTTGTTGTCAAATCAACATTTGTTTTAGCGTTTAATCAAAGAGCATTGGAAATGAGTGCCAGAGTTTACCTTGCTTGTGAAGACAAAGTAGACTGAAATACTGTCGTCGGGTTGTGAGTCAAGGATTGAACTTATGTTCTTTAATATTTCATTTGATTTGATTATGTGGTGGAGTCTAGGCTTGACTGGATAAGACGTTGTGTGCTGGGGGGCGAATTGTTTTCTTTCGTCTCAAGTGAACCAAGTTGAATTCACTTGTCTGATCAATAATTGGCATTTTTTCAGCGCTCGTCCATTTACAGTGTAGTTCATGGGTTGGTCGCGTGGTTGGTGTGTGGAGCCAATCAGTGTTGAGGATGAACATTGAGTATTGATTCGTGAACGAAAGTCCGTAAACAAAAGTGATTGGGCATAAAGATAAATACTCTAAAGCTATTGGTCAAATCTTCAACACCGATTGCTCGAACACATTCGAAGGTTCGAGCGATGCACTTCGTGCAGGCACTGCCACTCATACTGCACAAGGTATTAATAATACTAGGGTGAGGCCAGGGCTACGCCCCTGGGTGGATTGTAATAGAAGTATTCTCATTGGCTACTCTTGAATGTCGATTTCTTTTTTTCATGAGGAGATAAATCATGTCCTGCCTGACCAAAAAACCGTTCACTCGTCCCAAAAGAAGAATAAAGTATCCAATCAGAGATCATATTATTTTGAACTAAGGAGACGGCATTTACCTGGCATTCTTATGCACTTCTTTCATATTTTACTTCGAATTGGCCTCCATAGTTTCACTTATGCTTCTTGATACACAATATTTTTTTGTTTACATTCCGGGCAGTCCATCGTACTGTCCATTTGCGACCAAAACCTTAATGTTCCCTTTTGCTTGGGCTCTTGACATGGCAACGTAAAGCTAACCATGCCAGAAGACAGGTTCTGGAATCATCAGTGAGTAGAATAATATCGACACCGAGTTCGGTACATGTATGGTATGTTCCATGACCAATAGACTTGTGAAATGCAGCAAACTCTTAAACACTATCTGATTTGTTGTTGGTCAAGCTCATGTTTACCGTCAAATGAAAATTTGCGACCTTTCTCCAAAGGTAGCGGTTCCTCATGCATGCTTCGAGAATTAGCCCTCGTTTGCACCTAAAATAACAGGATGCATTTCCTTGAAACCGCCCGAGAATATGATGACCTTTCCAACAAAACGAAGCGCGTTGTCCATCTAATCTTGTACCATGTGGTCTACGGCCTCAACAGCGTACTGATGCATCATAAAACATACGTTACAGTTGTCCCTTTGAGCCAAAGAGGCCCACATTCGTTACTGTCGCATATCTCGTCTGTATTTGCCTTTTGGGGCCCAAACCTCTGGCAGGGGTAAGGCTTAAAGTTGCCGAAAGTGCTCGTCACTTTACTTCAAAGTTTGTTGACCACTTATTCAGCGGCCTTTTCGGCCCGAGTGAACCTGTCCTAAGACATGCATTCACCTTGCATCGCCCGAAAAAACCCCAGTTATCTTTCATCTCACAAAGGAACTATACTGGACTCTTTCAACCTGTAGTATCTGACAAATGACGAACTGTGTGTGTGCCTTCATTAAAGAATATATTATCCAGATACAGTATCAACCCCCATATTGTGCGTCATTGAAGGAGAACTACTAAATCCTTATCTTTAGAAAAAGAATACCACTCCAGTTGATCCCCGCTAAATATATACAATAAGAGTGATTTACTTGTCTTGATATTTGCAATTGACAGTCTATATTACTTGGCCGATGTCTCAGACTACACGTTCGACAGGTTTATGAAAGAAACAGTCAGCAAGTCAGCCGCTGTTGAAACTTGAAACTCCTGTAACATTGAATGGAAAGTGTGTGGGAGGTACGTGTGAAATAGGATATGAAGGCCAAGATTGTTCAAACTGACGACGTTCAATATTACCTTGATCATTTCATGTCCTGAAACGGCAAAAGATAGTATGTATTTTAATGGCTTATTGATAGCTATTCGAAAACCTACATCTAAGACATGACACTGTTCATTGCATTCCATGTCACTTTGTTCCGTCCAAGGAAATATCCATGGATTTCCGGATAATTATCTGGAAGGATAATACAGCGGCTTTTTCTGCACATGCATCTCACCTTGCATCGTCCAAGAAAAACCCAACTGCCATTCAAATGTGTTTGGAAAGTATTATTTTAAATAGTAGGAAAATATTTTCTTTTTGTATGTGGAATTGTTTTAGGGCCCGTCTGGATACCCCTCATTATCATGATAAATCGCAATAATTTGACCATTATGTTATAATTTTAAATATTGTATAATTCGCTGTCTGGATCCACATATTCAATAAATTTTATTGCAAAAAAATATTCCAAAATCGGTCGATTATCGCAATAAAAAATATACTACTCAAAATCGTATATTTTGACCAATATTGTATAACTCGGTCAAATTCTCAAATTTCACTTTATTTTCATGGGAATCCAGACAGTCCAACAATAAAATTATTGTGATAATATAATCCATGGTTTGTATTATTTTCCCAAAATGCAGAATACTCAACAACGACTTATCACAATATTTTTTAATGTATTGTCGACAACTGGCATCGGGTAGTGCTGACTATACAGTAAACACTTCCAAATTTAGTGTACTGCATAAACTATTGTAAGTATAAAAATAAATTATCATAGTTTTGAATCACACGGTTGTAGTGAAGTGACTGTTAAACTGAATACCTGTTATTATCGATATTTTATCTCTTAAATTAACTGCCACGTCCACCATCATGGGTGCATGAACGAACTTGCGCGGTTGAAATATGTGTTCGAACACGATGCCTTATTGAGTGTGCATTCAATGATGCCCTTTCATGGAACCAACATTAAGCCTAGAGAAATGTCCGATTCTTTCCTTGGTCTCGGTGACATGACAGTGTTCACTTTGTCCAAGGAAATATCTATCGGATCGGAATATCCATGGATGGTATTAAACCTTCCAGATAATTATCCGAATTAAGGTTTAATACAGGCTGTAGGTTTAATATAGGTTGAAAGATTACTCCTTGTTGTACTTGGATAAAGTATGTGGAGATTACTCGTTGTTGTACTTGGATAAAGTATGTGGAGATTAGTCATGGTTGTACTTGGATGAAGTATGTCCATTTCCCCCCCTGGTTGCCTTGAGGTTTGTATGTCCATTTTACTCTCGCACTTGTCTGGTTTTTTTTCTTAGAGTTTTAAGTAATAGACTAGGGTGAGGCCAGGGCTACGCCCCTGGGTGGGGTGTAAAAGAAGTATTCTGATTGGCTACTGTTGAGTGAGTGACGAATATTTGTTTTTTCATCAGGAGATAGATCATGTCCTGACCAAAGAACCGTCGACTCGTTCAGAAAGAAAATCATCCAATCAAAGATCATATTATTTTGAAACTAAGGAGACGGCATTTACTTCGCACGCCTTATTCACTTATTTCTTATTTTACTTCGATTTGGCCTCCATAGTTTCCCAGTTTTGTCGTGCAAAATGCTAGTTCTTGCACAGATAACACGAACGACTTGTCAGTGATAACACAGACGGTCGAGGGACCCAGTCCTATTCACGGCGCATTTGACGGCAAGATAATGATGACCATGCGCTTAGATAATGCTCAAGGCGACTATGCACTCAGATGATGCGCAAGGCGACTACTGACATGTCGGAGTCATAGTATATCTAGGTGGAGAAAGGCGAACCTTGGATGGTAATCTACAGTTGTGTCCAATGTGAGCGTGGCGTATGGTGGGTGGAGGTTCTAGGATCACGGTCAAGCAGGTCAGTATAGATGCCGAAGTTTCAGCAGCTGCTTGTACTGCTGGTATAGAGATCTTTCCCGTTGCGGCAACTTTGCGCACGATGTGAACGGCGAAAAGACTGTTTCCAAGAAGCAGACTCTTTGACAATTTTATAGCTTTCCGCTGTTGGATATGCTTCTCCCATTTTAATGCTGAGGTTGAATCTAAGCAGAATGTGCCCAAGTTCAGATTGCACAATCTGTGACATCGATTAGGCGATGGAGGTCCTCGTTCGTTGACAACCACCTACTTCTTCATCTTGTAATACTGTAACGGTGAATCTAAGTATATGGTGCGTAGTTTCGAGTTGGCTAATCTCGAGGATTTATCGTCCAATTCATCGGTACGATGCAATTCGACTTGATCCAGGAAGTCTCGGCAATTCCACAACAACACAGTGTATATATTTGTACGAACATGATAGTAATGGATGTAGTTTTATGGAGTCCTGACTATTCTAATGCTTCTTGATACACAACGTTTTTCGTGTAGATTCCAGGCAGTCCTTCGTACTGTCCATTTGCGACCAAAAATTTAATATTGCCTTTTGCTTGGGCTCTTGACATGGCGACGTAAAGCTGTCCATGCGAGAAGACTGGTTCTGGAAGGTAGACGCCCACGTGAGAAATCGTTTGACCTTGAGCCTTGTGAATCGTCATTGCAAAGGCAACTTGAACAGGAAATTGTCTTCTGCGTAGCTCAAATGGGTAATTGTTTTGCTCACCATCGTGAATTGTAGTAGTTCGGGGAATGTAAACGATCTTGTTCTTGTGGGTGTTCATAATTTGAGCCTTGATACATCGTGTTTTCAGCTCAAGAACAATTAAACGTGTTATGTTGCACATGCCTTCCGAAGTACACAAATTACAAAGCAGAATAATGGGGCAACCAACTTTCAAATGCAACTTGTGGCTGGGGAAGTTGTTGATGTCTATAGAATTCAGAAACTCGATGGGGAACTCGCATGCATCGGCGTCTGAGTCGCGTTTCTCAGCAACAGAATCGGCGGACAGATATGTCATTTCGCCGTCCGAAGAGAGTCGCTCAAGAAGTGTTGTGTTGATGTCAGCAACAACACTGTGTTTGGGTGCAAGGATAGCTCGACATCCAAAGTACGATCTAAGTTCATTGATGCGCAGGTTGTTCATGTCTTGATAGGCGCTGTGTAAAAATGACCCCAAATCATCAGGCGAATTGTATGGAATCGCCAAATCATCAGGTAGTCGAATGTAATCGGCACCGAGTTCGGTACATGTGGGGTATGTTCCATGCCCAATAGACTTGAGCAATCCAGCAAATTCTCGAACACTCTCTGAGTTGTTGTTGGTCAACCTCATGTTCACCGTCAGATGAAACTTTGCGACATTGCTCCAAAGGTAGCTGTTCTTCAAGCATGCTTCGAGGATTAGCCCAGGTGTGCCCTTCAAAACGACTGGAAGCATTTGCTTGAAATCACCCGAGAATATGACGACTTTTCCACCAAAAGGAAGCGCGTTGTCCATCAAATCTTGTAGCATGTGATCAACGGCCTCCACAGCATACTTGTGCATCATCGAACACTCGTCCCAAATGATAAGTTCTGTGAGACGTAAAAGTTCCGCAAGATGTGACTGTTTCCGACGTCGCATCGGCTAAGCTCGTGCAATGATCTTGGGAGACAGAATCGCGAATGCGCAGTTGTCCCCCGATCAAATTCAGAGCAGCAAGTCCGGACGAAGCAACAGCCAAGGCAATTTTGTTCATGGAGTGCACTTGAGCCAGTAAAATGTTTGAGATGAACGTCTTCCCTGAGCCACCCTCACCTTCGAGAAAATATACTTTGCCTCTTCGAACATTGCTTTCCTTCGTAATCTCGCTCATAACGTCGTTGTAGAAGACCTCGTGCTCTTCGGTCATCGTAGACTTGACTTCCAAAATGCCTTGGATTTGTTCTTGGTTGTGCGAAGATTCCATAGCCACTAATCGGTTGGATTGACGGCCCCTGTTTGTTTCCTCAAGAGAAAAATATTGTTCGAATTGTGCAAGCTGTGGAAGCTCCTGAAAACGATCCAAGCGTGATCCATTCGACTCGAGGCATCTTGATAAAGCCTGAATTGCGAAAGCTGTGGATTTTTGAGAGTCGTCGGGGAACATGCGGTGGAAATCTTGGCTCATTTCATCTTCGAATTTGTTCCATAGCCCTCGTGCATCCGCAGGTTCACAGTGAATCAGAATACTGACAAAAAGTGTTCGGAGCTCATAGAGAGTTGCTGTTTCAGTTGCTTCTCGCATGCAGGTTAGCCATTCCTCGTCATTCTCAAGAAAGCCAAGGGCAAGTGCGGCTGACTTGAACTTCGGATGAACCACGCCGTTGACGGTTCGCAAGTCTTCGTGCGATGTCGGACCTCGTCGATAGCATAAGAGCATTCGCATATAAAAACAATCTCCCGAGCGGGGTGACACCGTCAGCATCCTCCCGATCATACGTTTACCACCCTTTTTACGTGAAGTCCACTTGCGGAGATTTGAGTTCCATACGAAATGCTCGGGGATATCATGGTACAGACATTCACGCGCCCGTGCTTGTGAATCACTGTTTTCACGGCACAGTTCAAAAAACGCGGTGAGTTTAGTCCGATTCCTCCTTGCCAATTCCTGAGGGCTCATCGGGCGGTCGGTAGGAATGCATACAACTTGTTCACCTTCCAAGTGTATTTCCAGGTTCTCGACAGCGTGAGATCGATTGAACATGTCGAAAGAGAAAATGCGTGTGAGGGCCTCACAGCACGATACATAGCGGGCATCTTGGTATTGCTTGATTTCGTCAAGTTCACTGGACTCAAGTTGAAAATTTGAGCGGTCTGAGCCCTTGAAGATGTACTTGTACAGGTACTTGACTGCAGATATACTTGTACACGCCTCGACATTGATGTGGCAGTCGAACATGGTACTCAACGTTGGGCAGTACGGAATAACATATTGGTTGGTATACTCAGAGGGCCGCTCTGTCGAAGAGCGGCGACGACGGTAGAGTGGATATCCATCACTGCCTATTGATGTTTCGTCGCAGTATGCTTTTGGAAAGTTTTTCTTGCACTTCCCGTTTTCCAGGCATCGGTCACTGCATTTGTGAATCATGCAGGTTGTAACAATTTTGTGCAGTCTTGGATTCTTTTCCTTGTCGGGGATTTCTGCACTGATAATACTGTCAATATCGGCAGTTGTCTTGATTTTGTCGTCCCCAGAGAATATGACCAATATATGGGCATGAGGCAGACCACGCTTTTGGAATTCGACAGAACGAACATGCGCACCTTGTCGACCCAAAATTCCCTTCGTGAGCATGGCTTCAATGGCTAATAGCTTGAGGCGGAACATGCGCGTCAATAAGTCAGGTCGATCAGATGGAGGTCGTTTAAATCCATAGTCCTCTTTCGCCAATTCTAGCGTCCTGTCGATTTCAACCCACTTTGGATTGCATGTCACAGTGATAAAAAGGTCTGGTCGACCTTACTTGCGAACGATTGCCATGGCGTCAAGGTAACGTTGTCTCATGTACCGTGGTCCACCCGTGTAAGATGACGGCAAAACAATCCTTTTTCCAATGCTGTTGACGTCTACATCATGCGAAACAGCGTCGTGAACTGCGCGGTACGTGTCGCTACGGAGGTTGTTGGTTTGGTCACGAAGAAATCCAAGCCTTTGGTTTTCCACCTTTGCAAAATTGTCGACAGCAAACACTTGAAGTAGAGGTCCGCTGGCATGTAATGGAGAGAATGCACCGCGCTCGTACAAATGGTATCGAGCATAATTGTTCAAACTCACGTTTTTACCATTGAGACCGCTTTTGTTGCCATAAGACCACCCCAAAGTCCCAGTAGGAAAGAGCAAAGGGTATTGAAGCGGGTCATAAGCCGAATGAAATTCCTTAATGCGAAATAAGTGGTCTTCCCCAGGTTCTCGAACCAAACACACATGTTTACCAACGCGATAGTCTGGCACAACTTCGCTGAGTACGGGGCCATCAGTACCGTGCAGTAAGATATGACGCCCTGACTTGGACGTTTCTGAAAAAAGGACAGCGATTTCAGAACACGTAGGAAGGTTATGCGTTCGGCTGTTGCTTTGAGGCTGAGTAGTGAGCACTAATCTCATGTCGTCATCCTTTGGAATATCCTTGGCATGCTTGTACAGCTGGGTGAACACGTTGTGCTGTAGTAGTAGATGCTGGATTTTTGTCACAGTTGACTGATTAAGATTTCCCCCAAGCATTCTTCGTCGTATGCTTGCTTGCGTTTCAGGATCCGTAATGTAGATCTGGGCGTAACTGGCTTGTTCTTCGTCCGCAGGACAACAGTGGTCCAATAGAATGATGCAATCGCCTTGGATTGTATAAGATCTCGGCCCACCGTTGCCGTAAATAATTTCTTTGGTACCAATAGATGTAAAGGCAAAGAGGGCGTTGTACCGGCGAGTGTTATTGACAAACCCACTGGTTTTGAACAAATCAATGTATTCGCGAAACTCGGGTGTGTCAGGCCAGGTAGCAACAGGCAGCACTCGAGCGCCACTATCGCAGCAGTCCTTTTCTTCGCCTGGCCAAATCTTCGCTTCGCAATGGGGGCAAATCGAACGCTGCGCAATAATATGAAGAGGCACCAATGATTCATCGAAGTCATCGAAACTGACGCGCCCACTGTTGTGAGTACTCTTCTTCTTCGGGCGACCCTTGGGTTTATTCCGGAGACTTAATCCTTGCTCGCGAGGAGGTACAGCAATCAAATCCACATCCACGATTAGCGGAGGATCAGCATTTGCCAAGGCAAGCAATTGATTGTCATTGTTGCAATCCACATTTCCATCGGAAATATCTTCTTGCTTGGTTTCTTCTTGACCTCCTTCATTCATACGGTTAGGTTGTAGCGCATGATAAATCCTTCGATTGTCAACTCTGCGCTCGTGATCTTCTTGTTATCGATATTTTATCTTTTAAATTTACTTGTCAACTGCCACGTTGTGGATCATGGGTGCATGAACAAACTTGTCTCGTACGGTTGAAAAATGTATTCGAACACGATGCCTTATTGAGTGTGCATTCAATGATGCCGTTTCATGGAACCAACATAAGGCTTAGTCTACTGTGCAATGACAAATGTCCGATTTTTTCCTTGGTCTCATGACAGTCTTCATTGCATTCCATGTCACTTTGTTATATTCAAGGAAAACTCCATGGATTATCGGATAGTTATCCGGATATCCATGGTCATTTCCTTGGATGTTTTGATGGATATCCGGATAATTATCCGGAAGAGTCCTTTGGAGGAGCACTTGTCTCAAATTACTCCTTGTTGTACTTGGATAAAGTATGTCGATTTTGCCCCCTGGTTGCCTTGAGGTTTGTATGTCCATTTTACTCTCGCACCTATCTGGGTTTTTTCTTAGAGTTTTAAGTAATAGACTAGGGTGAGGCCAGGGCTACGCCCCTGGGTGGAGTGAAAAAGAAGAAATCTAATAGGCTAATGTTGGATGACGACTATCAGGAGATAAATCATGTCCTGACCAAAAACCGTCGACTCGAACCAAAAGAAAATTAAATTATCCAATCAGAGATGATATTATTTTTAAACTAAAAGGAGATGGTGTTTACCTGGCACTCCTTATTCACTTCTTTCATATTTTACTTCGAATTGGCCTCCATAGTTTCCCTGTTTTGTTGTTTCATGGAGTCCTGACTATTCTTATGCTTCTTGATACACGATATTGTTGTGTAGTCTCGGCAGTCTGTCGTAATGTCCATTGATCACCAAAACTTGTTGTTGCCTTTTGCTTGGGCTCTTGACATGGCGACGTAAAGATGACCATGCGAGAAGACGGGTTCTGGAATCATCAGGTAGTCGAATTTTATCGGCACCGAGTTCGGTACATGTGAGGTACGTTCAATGACCAATAGACTTGAGCAAAGCAGCAAGCTCTTGAATACTCTCTGATTTATTGTTGGTCAGCCCCCTGTTCACCGTCAGATGAACATTTGCGACCTATCTCCAAACGTAACTGTTCTTCAAGCATGTTTCGAGGATTAGCCCATGTGTGCCCTTCAAAATGACTGGATGCATTTGCTTGAAGTCGCCCGAGAATATGATGACCTTTCCACCGGAATGAAGCGTGTTGTCCCTCCAATGTTGCACCATGTGATCGACGGCCTCCACAGCGTAATTACGCCTCATGAAACACACGTTTTAGTTTTCCATCGCAGCTCCATGAAAATGTTCGGTATTTCGAGCCAAAATGGCTCTACTTCATAACATTCGCATATCGCGTCGTTACTCGCCTTTTGGAGTCCAAGCCTCTGGCCAAGGTATGCTTAAAGTGGCAGAAAGGGCTCGTTCACCGTACTGCACAATGTGTTGAACGCTTATTCTGCGACCTTTCTGCCCGAGTAAAGCTATCCTAAGACATGCATTTCACCTTGCATCGTCAGTGAAAAACTCAACTGCCTTTCCTTTCGTGGCGCTTGTCTAAAGGAACCATATTGGACTTTTTCAACCTGTAATAACGGACAAATGACATATTATGCTAATCGATTATCAATTCCAATCTGATCCCACTACTGTGCGCCTTTGAAAGAGAACCATCCAATCCTTATACATAGAAATAGAGTAGCTTTCCAGTTGAACCCCACTGACCACTAACGATAAGAGCCATTCACTTCTCTGGACATATATTTCAAAATTTGCAATGGACAGTCTATGTGACTTGTCCCATGTTTCGGACTACACATTGGACAGGGTTATGAAGGAAACAGTCAGCGAGGAATGGTGCATGAAAGTAATTTAAAACTCCTGTTGAATGGAACTCAAAGTCAATTGAAGGTGTGTGGGAAGTACGTGTGAAACACCATGCGAGATGTTCAACCTGACGACCTTCTATTTCACCTGAATCAGCTCATGTGGCGAAGCTGGCAACAGTAAAACCTACATCTAACGCCAATATCTTGATTTGATCTTCTTCAGTCAGTTTGAATCACGATAACATGAGATGTTGAGGTGAAATCACTGACTGAAGATGAGTGGACAGCATGGACAAAACAATTCCACATTAATTAAGCTTATTCAAGGCTTAAATCATCAATCTTCATTATCTAGTTGACATGTGGTTGGTCTCATACATACTGCATCTATATGACATACTTTCGGCTCACTTATATGAGGTTGTGGAGCTGATACGGCTGAAATATGTATTCGAACACGATGCCTTATTGAGTGTGCATTCAATGATGCCGTTTCATGGAACCAACATTAAACTTAGTCTAATGTGCAATGACAAATGTCCGATTTTTTCCTTGGTCTCATATTTTTGCGCTGAGTTTATGACAGTGTTCATTGCATTACATGTCACTTTGTTACAGTGCCTCCTCGATTTTCGCGCACTAGAAAAATATTCATTTTGAGAGTATATAACCTTGTGAGTGTATTAAATATAAGAATAAACTTTTGAATAATATGACTTGAAAAATGTATTGAATAAAAAGTTTAATCACTATTCAATCATCTCCTACAATGCCGGTGTGGAGCCAACAATTTCGAATCGTCTCTGGTGTCACTTCGTCCCATGAAGCTTTGGCTCAATTCATAGCGGTAAGTTGATCAACAGCGTAAATCTTTGATCCCAACTTCTTGTAGTCTGTCAAGTTGCCGTCTGGTATGGCGTTTACTCGTTTGATAGCGTGGCGCAGCTGCTTCCTCTTGAAATGCCTTTTGAATGATGCAATGACGCCGGCATCCATGGGCTGAAGAACCGACGTTGCATTTGGCGGAAGCATCAGAAGACGAACATTGGTAAGTACAACCTCTTCGACCTTGTGTGACGATGCATTATCCAGGACCAATAGCACCGAGCGGTCAAGAGAAGCCATCATGGAAATGAATTTGGAAATCCACTCCGAAAAAACGCAATTGTCATCCAAGCTTTTCGGTTGAAACGGTAAATGAATCGCAATTGCTCTGCGGATCTGTTCCCAAAACTTCTAGGTCGTGCAGCTCTACCGATAAAGCTTGTCGGAACAACTGCAATTTGCTGCAAGCGCCACCGTAATTCTTGTTTTGTCCTTCTTGAGGCCTTGTTTGGACGACTTTGTTATGGATATATCAGGGGTTCGGTTGTAGAAGAGAGCGCTTTCGTCCATGTTGTATATATCGTCCTTCGAGTAGCGCGAAGTTTCGAGCAGGATTCTACTCCGCTCATTCTCGATTTCGTCTTGGTTAAGTGACGCGCGTTCTCCATGAAGACGTCTTGATTTTAAATTGTGGCATTTCATAAAACAATAGAGCCATCCACTTGAGAATTTCATGGATCTCTTTGGCGAGGGTTGAGTTTCATAAATAGCTAGGGCTTGCTCTTCAATAAAGTCACCAGTTATTGCAACGTTTAGCTCCTCACACTTGCCAATCCAGTTCAAAAGCTCGTGATCGAGTGTCGTGTTGCAAGGAGCTTTTAAGTTGTAGCGACGGCCAGCAATATCGATGTCTATGCAAGCATCGTCGAGAGATCGCGTGTCGTTCAGGATTGTTGAGATCGTTTTGCGATAAACTGATGGAGAAATTGTCATGGATCCATATCCCTATTTGTTTGTTGTCGACTCGTTGAAGCGTTTTCGAATACGCACGGATAGCATCCTTTTGAGCTAGTGTCAAGCGGCATGGTTTCGATGGCATGATTGTCGTCGACAATTTGAAATTTTGAATTTCAAGTCGTCGACATCTATATTTCCTTCGATATTTAATTAATATTAAATTTAGCAGTATATTGATTGATCCCTTGCGCGAAAATCGAGGAGATACTGTATGTTCAAGGAAAACTCCATGGATTATCGGATAGTTATCCGGATATCCATGGTTATTTCCTTGATGGATATCCGGATAATTATCTGGAAGAGTCCTTTGGAGGATTTGTGCATGAACGAACTTGTCTCAAATTACTCTTTGTTGTACTTGGATAAAGTATGCCAAAACCTGTCATGGTTGTACTTGGATGAAGTATGTCGATTTTGCCCCCTGGTTGCCTTGAGGTTTGTATGTACATTTTACTCTCGCACTTATCTGGGTTTTTTCTTAGAGTTTTAAGTAATAGATAACGTTAATAGTAGTATTTGAGACAGGCTTAGGCAATATGATCTTTTGTGATCTTCCCCTCGCTGGTAATCCCGATAGACTATCGTGCAATGGATATGTCGGAAGGTAAGGTTATCTTTTGTAAAAAGGAAGATAAAAAAAGCCTGCAATGGAAAGTTCTTCAGTGTGAACTGAAACGTAGTTCACAAAAGTGCATACATTATTCAAGTTGAATATTGTGAGATTCATTCTAATTAGTGAGTTGGGCTCGAAATGTATCGATTTTTTTAATCGATTTCCGAATCTCGCAGCCAATCAAAATCGAGGATTTAACTAATTCACGCAAAACACACCCTAACACACCCTAATACACATGCAATTAATTTGGCCAATATTCGATTGAACTTGGCTCCAGTGTGGTCTAATCGATTTGGAAATGTATTTGATTTTCGGTGGAACCACAAATTTAACTGAAATTGACAATAATAAACGTGTTTAAACACGTTTTACTCAGAATGATTGTCAAAATTTTCGTGAAACACAACTACATTTAACGATATTTTTTACCATCATTCTGATTAAAACACGTTTTAATCTGACTTGAAAAATGTACATACAGTAGTTTCCGCGAGTTTGAAAACAAATTTTTAGAGGTTGGACATCGAAAAATACAGGTATTTACTTTAAAGAAGATGCCTGTGAAAGTATACATGTGCTGACGCAAAATATAAAAAGCGCACTGCCCAAGGAATTCTCCCAAGGCCCCATGCTAATCCTTCACCCCTCACCGTTTCCGGCTACAATCGCTAGTCCCCCTGCATTTGGCAAGCTTTCCTAACAAACCACGTTTCCGCGGAGGTATCCTCAGACTGAAAAATAGATCCCAATTTAACATACCAGTCATTTTGAATTGGTCCCCGGTTCGATTCCGGCTGTAGACAATAATTTTCTTCGTGAATATTATTATATTGATAAATACATGGATCGTGTTCAAATTACAATGAGTTTAGCTGTAGAGTCAGACAGACATCTCGCAAATCGTTGGATGGTGAACACGAAGGCTTTTGACTCTCGATAGAAGATCATGGTAGCCGTCATGAACAATACCTGCGTGAAGCCAACAATTTCGAATTGTTGTCTGAGTGACATTGGCCCAAGCTTCTGTCGCCCAATTGATTGCCGTAAGCTCATCGACGGCGAAAATTCGTTCAATCTCCTTGACTGATAGAGGCGAGTGGCTATCCTCGTGGCTTCTGAAGAGCTTGTCGCATTCGTCCACGAGGTAACGCGTTTGAATGCGGCGAATATGCGATTTAAAGGCAGCAATAACTCCACTGTCCATAGGCTGCAAGACACTTGTCGTATTGGGGGGAAGGAACCTCAAAGTGACGTTTGACAAGTCCTCATCAACGCGATGTGATGGTGCGTTGTCCACAATGAGTATCACGCGCCTGTCCTCACTTGTCATTCTAGAATTGAAGTGGCGCACCCAGTCACTGAATACTTGCGATGTCATCCAGCCTTTCTTCGTGTTCGAGTAGTCGATATTCAATTCTTGTGGAGTAAGTCGCTTGAAAGCATGGGGGTTTTGAGCATTTCCAATGAATAGGAGCGGTATCTTGTCTGAACCAGTGGCATTGGAAGCAACAACAACAGTCATCCGTTTCTTCGAGACCTTGAAGCCCGACATCGGATTTCTGGAAATTGATCGGGTAGGAGGTTTGCGATAGAAAAAGGCCGTCTCATCCATATTGTAGACATCGATAGGATCATACTTGCGTGTCAACTCAAGCATAGAGTTGCGAGCCTTAACGACATTCTCTTTATCGACGGACGCCGCTTCACCACGTGTTTGTCGAGAACTTAGACCGTTGCGCTTCAGAAGTCTGTGGATCCAACCATTTGAGAATGATCTGGACGTGTTCATGCCAGAGTTGTCAAGCACCGAGAACTGAGTTGCCTTTTCACGAATCGTCCGGTAAGTCACGATTGGTACTTTGTGTTTCTCGCATAGATTGATCCAATGCAGAATTCGTTCAACCAGAGTGTCTGATGCAATGCTTCTGTAGGTTTTGCAATGTGGCATCCACTTCGCACGATCTTCATCAACTTTGTTTCGAAGGATACGGGAGATTGTTGGCAAGGATGGCCTGCGTTCGAGGTCAAAATGATGTTGTGTCCAAGCTGCGACTTCTTCAAGAGTTGCTCGTAGGTTCAAGTCATAGTGCTCGACAATTGCCATCTTTTGGGCAAGCTCGAGGCGGACGTGTTTAGTTTTACTTCCAGGCATAGTTCAATGTTAAGAGTAACTACTGACAACTCCATGTTTTGAATTTTCAAAATCGTCTCGAAGTTTGAATTTTCGCTGCTAGTCCGCTTTGCCGTCTCTCCTATAAATTGTTAAAATGTAAATATATGAATTTATGAAGGTATTTGTTTTCAGGTTTTTCAAACTCGCGGAAAATACTGTAGAAAAATATTTGGAGCAGGATTCCGTGAACCGCAACCCCCCCCCGGGGGACCCCAGTGGCATAATCTCGTCTTTGGGGTTTCGACGAGTTTTTCACTGTCGAGAGTGATGGTAAATGTTTCGTGGAAGTTTAGTAACGATGAGAATGCTTGTAAAATATCTTCACAAAGTAAGCCACAAATAGGAATGACGACCTATGTTTCGTGATACACTGAATAATCTGAGTTACTGTATATGGTTGGTGCATATCTAGAAAAATACTACTCCGTTCCGAAATGATTGCGGCATGCTGATTTTAATATGGATTTTTGTATACTAGTCCGATATGAAGAATGACTTAATTTTTGTATGTGCACTCTAAAATCCTATATAGAATTTTTTTTACTCTTTGATCATTGCCGACAGATCGGTCGCGCCGTCACCTTATTGCCACCATTGCACGCCACGCTGCCTTACTCTTGCGCTTGCGTCTCTGTCACGTCGGTACTGAGTACTCGCTCAGTGCTTGAGCCGAAAGGGAGGATGACATTCGAGTTATACTCGAACAGAAGTTCAAAAAGTGTCGTCCCTCGCTGTCGCGCTAGTGGCGACGGCCACCAAGAGGACAGTTGGTTGTCTTTTGGCCCACAGAGCGCACAGGAGGAGTGCTCATGACTTGGACTACCATCATAGTACATCGGTCAGGAGTGAACAGGGATACTATGGTCTCACCGGAGGGTTTTGTTGTTGTCTAACACTACCCAGGACGTATCGCCTGGATTATCTCTTCAACCATGAAGCATTTTTTCACACAAAAAATACCAAAATAACAAGCGAAAAAGGCTTAATTTATCTGTCCAATCAGATTCTAATAACGATGAGTTTTGGCGAAATACCACCAGTTAGAATACCCATGCCGCAATCATTACGGAACGGAGTAGTAGGTTTGTATCTTTGCAACCTTCAAATGAAACGAATGCAAGTTCGATTCAGCATTTACTCATTGACCAGAAGAACGAAACAAGGACGCTCTGTGAACTCCGTGTGCAGCAGCAACAAGACATCAACGCACAACATCGTGAAGTGCTGTGTGGGACAAGCAAGAATCTGTTCAACTTGTAGCGCAACAGTGACGTCCTGAGTTGTGCGTGATTCCAACGTGCGTGTTGGGAAAGGCATAAAGCAATAATCGGTTAAAATAGCAGACCCCTGGCGTGAGGTTGTACGTGGTGGTGCCAAGACTGTAGCATTACTTCACGAACAATGATTTGGGACCCCGGGTTAATATCTCATTATTTTTATTTTTTAATAATATTTCTTTTGTTGTGTTACGTGTAAAAATGAACCACCATCATGCAAGTGTAAAAGCAACTTCTAGTTATCAGGGGCGTGAGTAGAATGATTCGACTTTGCAGCTCTACTCATCCTACACGGTGGATCCTAAGACAGATGAAAAATGAAAGTTTATTTTAATCTATAACTAATGAATAAAGAGCCGGACAGGGCATGTTGCCCAGTGAATACGAATGCTCTGGAGTGCATCGAGCCAAAGCAATGGCTGAAGCACAATATGCTTAACATGTAGGGAAATAAATATGACGTGCTACCTTAAGACACGACATCCCATGGGTCATACAGCGAGTTTCTGTTACACCTCCGGACACTCAAAACAATGCTTAAGGGGGGATTCTCGAAAACCAGGGCAACAGGGAACCCGGGTCGCATTCGGATAAATTAGTATTATCTTAATGTGGTTGAACGCTGTCCTCCAGTGAAATTTTCTGTCAGTTGGAAAGAACTGCAAGCTTGCCCCTCACGAAACTCCCACTCGTGAAGACGGAATCAAGCCGCAGTATGTCCCTTCAAATAATGCAGACAAAGCTTGATTAATTGTAAACGGCGGTGATCTCACTATGCTTGCTCGTGCTGAAAATCAGGCAATCCTGCGACTGCTCATTTGTATTGTGGTCTCCTCCGCATCAATGTGAGAGATATTTTGCTATCAATAGTCCATTGTGAGCGAGGTAGGCAGCTCAATTCAAATCACTTCAGCATAAAGAAATGTTAGGTAGTCGAAATATCAGCGAAGTTTAACCCTTTCAAGTCATTGTGGTTTCGAACTGATGGCGAACTTTGCTGTATGCATTTGGTTGGCAATCAATGTTGCCTCTTGAAACTACATGTTTGGTTTTGTGGAAGCATATCATACAGTTTCAAAAGAAAACATATACGCATCGTTTTTGCCGCGTGGCATTTTCGCGTGCAGACTAAGGTGCAGACAACGCAGCCACGAGGCCTAAAGGTCACAGAGAGGTGATTGCCCTGTAGCCCATGGATCTGCCGTGAAGGCTTGGACCATGTGTCCACTTTGCCTCGTCTACTTGTGGTTGTCTGTGAGCTGATACGGACGCGTCCCTGTGGTTGGGGTCGCGTAGGCTGCGTGATATCGCGAAGGTGGTGGCGACTTTCAGCTTTGCTGGTCACATCACTTGTGTCAAGCCTCGACAGCCATGGGTTGCGCGTCTCCTGTTGCAGTGATCGATGGGCCATCGTGTGGTATTTGTGGAGAGGCCTCCATGTTCAACTCTTTTTCTTTTCGGACTCCTTTTTTGCCGTTTGGCATTTTGATTCAGCACCATTTAAGCTGTCATTTCGAATTATCTTGCGCCCACATAAGGTACACGGATGATATTTATTAGATTGCTTGGTGAACTTTCTTTGCTACGGATGATATTTATTAGATTGCTTGGTGAACTTTCTTTGCTTCGAACCATGTTCCGTCGTTTAGCGTATGCCGAGACGTTGTCAATGCATTTTGGAGACTTCGCGGGTGTGAACTTTGTGAAGATGTCAGCGATCTGATCCTTTGTGCCTAAGTATTGTAGATTCACCATGTTATCTTCGATCAGATTCCTCAAATAGTGGAAACGCAGTCGAACATGCTGTGTACAGCTGTAAGTCGCTGTTTCTTTTACGAGTTGGATGGCGCTTTGGTTTTCGAAGAACTTGTCGATCGAAAAGTTGATCTTAACTTTCATTTCTTGAGGAGATTGTACAACCAGATCACCTTCTTTGCGCTTTCGATCGCGGGAATGAGCTTTACTTTGGTTGTACTTTGGCCGACGAGACTCGGCTTTCTTGGCATGTTCGTGATTGCACCTTCAGCCATGATAATGGTTGACCCAGTGATAGACTTGCAGTCACGTTTGTAATTCGCAAAATCGGCGTCGCTGTACACTTTGAGTTTCGCGCTTGCTTGGCATCGTACATGATATCCCACTATCTGGTTCCTTTGAGGTATTTCAAGACGCGCTTTGCCATTTTTCAATGACGTGCATTGTAGTCATGGTTGTGAGACGACAGTAAACACACAGCGAAGGCTATGGCTTGCCTAGTCGCGCAGAAAAGATACTGCAGTGCCCCCGTCAGGCGCATGTATGACAGTTTGTCGTGCTTGTCGCTCACTTCCTTGTCTGCTGTAGACCTTGTACTTGACGCGTCGGCAAAGTATCGTAGTCTTCCATGTGGAACTTCACGGGCACTACGTGCTTTGTGATATCTTCAATGTACGTGCGCCGCGGTCTCGTTGGATTCTTATCCCAAGTAGGAATGCGAGCTCATCTTTGTCGGTTATCTCAAACGTGTGCGTCAGGTGCTGCCGAACGGTATGCAGAGTCTTCTTGCAACTTGTCGTTCTGACAATGTTGCGGCGGACACAGCAAGCTAAGTGATCATCCTGCTTTCTGATTTCACCATGACAAATATGCATTGTTCTTTGTGGCATCGCTTGAAGCCCATTGCCTCAAAGCAGTTGTTGAGTTATTTGTCCACTGACAGGGCGCTTGTTTAAGCCCGTATATCGACTTTTTGAGCTTGCACAAGTAGGTTGATCTTCTTCCACTCGACTTGATATCATTCAGACTGCACTATTTTGGTGTCAAGCTGCGCTGTCTCTGAGTCGAGACTTGCGAACTGCACTATTTTGGTGTCAAGCTGCGCTGTCTCTGAGTCGAGACTTGCGACCAGCACAAACAACAGTCGGATAGCGCCAAGGCGAAGCACAGATGTGTACGTGTCCGTAAAGTCAACCCCAGCAATATGAAGATACCCTTTTAGGCAGAGACGTGCTTTGAAGCGCTCAAGACATCCGTCGATGTGGTCTAAGAAGCGTACCATTCAAACTTCTCGCTTGATGAAACCAAGCTTCGAAATTCCAACATGTTCCTTGACGAAGACTTCAAAGCAGCTTGTCTCATCATCCCATCTCATAACTCGACGGGCAGACTTGCCGTGAATGACGAGCTCTATAATGTTAGATTCAACATCAGCGAAGACGAAGAACCAACACCCAAGGACCACAGTCGAAGCTGCGGAAACCAGTCTCGAGGACAGAAAGCGAGTAGTGACTCGGAAGTCTACCCGCACCATCAAAAAGCCAAAGATCTATGACATCGGCTAATGTGCTCGCAATGAAAGCATCATTTTGAGTTCGCGCTTGCTCGCTTCGTGAAACATGCTGGCTTAGGTCGAGGACTTCATCATGAGAGGGGCTGAGACATGAAACGTCATCGTTCGAAAAGGATGATAACATGGACGTTAATCTGTTTTCAACGTCATCCATTTGCTGCGTGAGCTCGTGAATAAGCTCACGCAGCTCACCAAGCTCGCTATTGCTTGTGTCTTGACGAGACTCGGAGGGGAAAATCGTACGACCTTGTAAGCGTTTTTTTAATTGCAAACTCTTATCTCGGTTGTACGACTTCCTCTCCGAGTCTGTCATCGACTCGAAGCTTGCTAGATCGTCACCTACGTGAACAGTTCAGGTTTGGATAATTTGGGTAGATTTACCTTCAAGGTAGGTGTAGACCTCGCCGTCTTGGTGCATTGATTTTTTCCAAGGCCCTTGCTCACTGTGGTAGGAGCGATAGTGCGATATGTAATGACCCACAGTGAGAAGGGCCTCGCATTGCATGACGTTACAGCGCACAGCCAGGGGCTTTCTTTCTTCCTGTCTGTCACCGCTCATTTCGTCGAATGGTGTGATAAAATACTTTGAAATCAAATACTGTAAATTCTCAAATAGTACGGCACCGCCAAATAGTACGGCACCCCGATGTACCACTTCCTCCTAAATATAGTAAACTAACACTGTAAAAAAGATTATTGTCGTACGATATTATAAAATGTTAAAGGGAGTTATCAATCATCCACAACCAGTATGGCATCCAAGTACTCCAGTGCTTCTGACAAAGCATTGTAGTCTGCCAATGAGTTGTCAGTCGCTTCAGGTTCGTAAATTTTACTTGCAACTTGAAGCCTATATCAACAGCTTTCTTCTTCCCAGGCATTCTCTATGACATCAGCAGTCACTCATAACTTATACCTGTGGTGTCTTATAATTTGACCATATTGACGATATAAAATTGAAGAGGAAAATTCTAATAGTACGGCACTCCCAGGTGCCGTCTTATTTGAGAATATACAGTATTTAAATATTTGATACATTTAGCCAATTAAAGTTCATATTATTAATATTAAATTATCCGGAAATGTTATCCGAATTTTTCTGGTTGTCATTTGATCGACACCGATCCAATGCTCCGCTTGACCACTAGACCTTGCGCTGTTACGAGCGCTATTCATCCTCTCCTCGCCTCACTAACGATTCATCGAGTAAATATACTCAGAGTTACAGTAGCAAGTGACGTTGGAGCAGCGCCGATTTCAGCGCTATGTTTAGCGCTATACGCAACGTTGCTTTCAACGCTGTGTGAAGCGCTACTCGTAGCGCCTTTTCTAGCGTTTATTTCAGCGGTCGAAACAACGCTATGAAGAGCGCTAGTATGACCGCTGGTTGTCAGACCTTTTGTCGGCGTTGTTGCCGTGGGATTGTCATGGAGATCATGGCACCAACTCACACTAATTACAGTGTAGAATATTTTGATTGGGTAGATATTATGTCCAATCATAGTTGCGTATTGGCCTTTTCAGAGGGTTAGGTTGTCGCTGGTGCGGTCAATTAATGGGCTCTGAATATTTTCAGCAAGTGCACTCTTCTAGGCTTTGCAAACAAGGCTTGGTATGGTGTCCTGTGGTTCAAGAGCTCTTGGGGCGTGTTGTTGTACACAGGCACAACGTGATCAAGTGCATACCCCCACAGTTGTGCTGTTAGCCCAGTCACTGTCATTTATACTCTAACTATGTTGAATAGGCATCCCTTAGGCTTCTCAGCCAAATGGTTTTCTTCAGGTGTGTGTGCATTTATGAACTTCAGCTTGATCCCTCTGGCTGGGCATATCGCTCAAATGCTGGCGCTCGTGTACTCGCCGCCGCCGTCTGAGTAGATATTGCTGATACGTGAATCGCACCGTGGATTGTCCAATTCGTCTAGGTTGCGAATGGTCACATCCTTGGAATTGAACAGATGAACGAAGATGAACCTTAACGTATGGCCAGTGAAAACGCTAGTGTATCGTTGCCCATGAATTGTCTTCGATGTAATAGGTTGACACATGTCTGCGCTCAGACTTTCAGGAGGTAGGCGAGTGACGAAGTGGTTTAAGTTTCTGTACGACATTCTTTTCGATTAGCCTTGCGACAACCACAACATTTGCGTTGAGAGGTAATCAAGTCTTCTTCCTTATTGATACTGTGTTTGATGATCTTAGCGACTTGATCATAACTAGCATGATTGAGCTTATTGTGCCAGCGAATCAACTTGTCCTCCCTCTTAACTGCGTTGACTTGGCTTTATGGACTCCGTTGTAGAACGTACATGTGGTCGAAAAGCTCGAAGACAAGAACCTGCGGTTAGTCGTTTCGGTGGTAAACGACTTGATTTCACTCTTGTTGCACAAGTAGGTATACCATCTTTAGCAACTGATTGTTCGATATCAAGCTTTTGTTGATGCTTGACTTGAAGGCTACGTTGTCGAATGCTACAGTTCTAAATCCAGAAATAATGTCAACTGACCTTTGAGAACTCAACAGATCTTCAAATTTAGTCGACATTGCTTCCATAGCACCAGCTTTTCAAGTTCGGACATGGTGGAGGCGACGATGGTAGTGACTTGCTTGAGGGTGCACGACTGTTAACAGAAAGCTTTAATACAGGAGAGTAAATTCCAGTGCAATCTTGTTAATCCGCGACCATGAAGAGTGCCTCCAGAGCCAGACGATTCAGTATGGGCAAGAAAATCATTTAGGCATCTAATTCGTCAAAGTTATATTTTTTCTACCATTGTAAAGCAAAACATCCTGATTTGAACCCCTAGAAAATGTCCGAGGACTCTATCAAGAAAGTTATCCGAATGGCCGGCAAATTAAAAACAAGGCCGATTTGAACACCAAATCTTGAAATCATGGAAGGCAAGAGTTTCTGCAAGATCTCGTCGAAGGGATGCCATCAAGAATGGCTCAGTTTATTCTACACCGTGGAGAAAGTATTCATATGAAGATGATAATATAAATTTATGATTGCGTCTATAGTAACTTTTTACCACAGCATTGTCAAAGTCTCATTTTACTTCACAAGACAAGATCTCAGTGCCATAAAGACTGGAGCAGTCATAGGTAGTCTCACTAATTTATATGCCGTTCTGGCTGCCTTAAACGGTTATTGCACCACGATGCCATGATGTGACAATCATTTTTTTCAACCTGAAACTGTGCACACGGTGAGTCATCCGAATATTAAACGGATGATTGTGTTTTTGTGTCCGGATAATTATCCGAAGCGCGAGGTTGGAGTCTTGATAAACTTTTCAAGGGGGCTTCTGAAATTATGACGGTAGAGCTTTGGTGATAGTGAAGGGGTCTTTGCAGACTCTGCAAATAAAACTTGAATGGAGCTTGGCTTGATCATTCAACTACATTGCATTTATAGCAGCTTTATACGTTAGTAGGAATTTCCACATGCAATGTACATCTACCCGGTATGTCCACTATACAATGTTACGTTAAGTACTTGCAACACGCGAGCACGATTGCGAGCAAAAGCTGCCAAGGCGAGAAGTCGTCGTTTCACAAGAGTGTAGCTATGTCATATCATGCAACTTGATGATTCTCTGCGATTCAAATGTCAGCTAACTGTAAACGATTATATTCTGGCCAAGCCCAAGTGGTCATCAAATTAGATCCGATATTAGTAGTCAAAATGCCAACATGGTGGAATTTCAGTTTCTAGCTCATCTACCGGTAGTGTGTACACAATTGACGACTCTGCGATTTGTCCTCTCTTCACATGCCATTGACTGACGTGTCGTTGGATGGAACGACAGTTTACCTTACAACTTGGAGTCTGCAGCTTCAAAATTTGGATTCTTTGATTACTGAACGAAGCTCATACCCCATACAACACAAAATGGACTCACGTCTTATAACATTCACCATATGCCTTGACTAATAAATTCTGAGGCTAATTTATGTTAGCGATGCGAACTTTGTCACAGAGAGGAGTGATCAACGCCAGTATAAGTTTGTATCTGAAGAAGAGGACGAGGTGAATATCTATCTTAATCCTGACATTTGTATAAACCGTTGATTGTATTTTTCAAGGCGACATCGATGCAGTCGGCAACTAATCATGGTTGACACGGCAGCGTATTCTTCTTCCCTCGTCATGGTCAGGACAGCAGTAGCGTAGCCTAAGCTGGCTGAGTCATCCTGTCACTTTCGAATATGCCAGCCACGACCACCTGCATCTTCCCCTCATGTGTGAATCCTCAAAGCAAGGGATCGTCCAAGTGCAGCCTCCATCGACGTCGGAGTCAATGCAAAGTTCCATCGTGTCCAAACCAAGTCTACGCTCGACAATTGTGCGTGCGCCATGGAGCAAAACCCGAGTGTTCTCTTCCCGACTGCCAAGGAAATGTTCGATCTGGCGGACTTTGCTCCCGACACGCTCCGTCCTTGGTGAAACGATGCAAGGAAGACGGCTGCACCAATGTCGCCCATCAGCGTGGAAAGTGTGTTCGTCATGGCGGACGGCGGCAATGTTTTGTTCATGGCTGCCAAACCCATGCTCGAAAAGGAGGTTACTGTTATCGTCATGGCCGTGCTGTGTGTGAGCCCACGCACATCACCGTCGACAAGTTCGAGTCATCGCGTGGGGATTTGGCTGAAATTGACGACAAGGCTTTCGAATCGACGCTGAATCGAGCGATAACCTTTGAACTCGAAAGCTTCGACGTTGCACCGTATGAATGGGAGCTCCTCCGCTCAATCTTACATTAACTTTGAGTCAGCATTTAGTTTGTAATCTATCTGTCGTGAGCCCGCGTTGTGTATGCGGCAGCGTCTCAGTCTTGGCGAAATTCATTGCGAACTTTGGTGTACTCATCGCTCAAAGTCAGAATCGCTCGTCTGGCGCACGCTGCCCTTGCATGACGCATCTGGTCGCCCCCGTCCTTACGTTGTAGCACCGCACGGTTCGTAATTGTTGGTCGTAAAAATGATTCCAATGCGTCCGGTCTGCCATCCTTTGCCGTATGCTAATCGTTGCTTCTCCCTCGTTTATCGAAGCTTGCCCGACATCCATCCCGAGTGGGCTATGAGTCAGCTGTAGAGTCGGAACTACAAGATCGCTTTTGATATGTTGCAGGAATTTTGAGTCATGCGATCGAAGTGTACTGTGGATGCAGTACACTCCGAAGGTGGCCGTTGGAATAGTCCAGCGTATGCCGACGACGACAAATGCTATCAGTTGTAAAGGATGCAATAGTCACACAGCCACGCAATTCCGTCATGGATGGCCGAAGGGACGAGCTCATCACATCTACAATACAACTTTAAATTACACAATTACAAAAGATATTCCATCATACTTAAAGTACTCTACAGTTGTGTTTGCACAGTGTGCATGCAAGGTTCTCATTGCCTACAAGGCGATGTAGCTCAGAGTATCGTGTACTTCGCCGCGGCTGCTCGTGATCGCCGTCTATTTGTAGCAGAGAGCTCGAATGGGGTGGTGGTTCTCTGTAACTTTGAACAGCCTGAACGAAAGGAAGAAACGAGACGCGGAGCTAACAAGTGGAGACGACAACGTACGTGTTTAGTTGCAGGATTCAAGCCAAGAGAGGTACAATGTAGAGAAATTTATTCCGCCTCGTTTGTGATCAATCTATCCAAGTCGCATGTGTCCCCCAAAGATACGCCCCTTTGTCTATATTTTTATACGATTAATTTTCAAAGAGCATAGCCGTGGCGACGTACTTTCGACAGTGAAACTGGCCCATTTGAGCATCCCAAAGCTCTCTCTCTCTTCACTTGTAAACTCTCTTCATAAAGTGAAACTCCAGTCAAGTCATGGGCTCTTCTCGATCGCCACTTGCAAACATCCCTATACCTCTCAAAGTTTATATATTGAATATGAATAGTATATATGTAATAATACAGTTTATATAATTACAGAGGTTTGACCCATTTGGTCAGAATCGTCCATGGCGCGATTCATCGGCGGCATGAAGTTAGCTCTGTGTGTATTCCAATATCGAAGCTGCTGTGAAAGAAGGACAGATTTGCCGTAAGAGCGATCTACTCCAAGCCCTGTTTGCTTTTTTGGCAAGGTGGATGTGATACTGCCATTCAAAAGACTGGACAAATATCGATGGGGCATTGAACTGTGTGCTGAATAATCATGGAGCGTGGACGAGAGAACTTCACGTCTTGCTCCATATTCAGGAGAGTCTCGTCTAGCGATTCACCAAGTTGAGAAATGTTCGCGAAGGTCAGTAGACCCGTCAAAGTGGTCCTCGTCGTCCGTGCCGAACAAAGTGAGTCACTCATCTTGATTATGGTACAAGTCACCACGCTCCTATCATGGTAGGTCGGACAACGAGACGTACTTGTACCCTTTGAATCAGTCCTGCATCCTCCATGGATTATCGATGGAGCCGTGCTGAACGGAGCTCATCTTGTTTGGCCAGCAAGAAACGGCGCCATGGCATGCTGCTAGCTCCGACGCCGTCGAATTACTGGCGCTTGTGTACAAGATATCGAGTCGCGTGCGATGGCAAGGCGGCAACGAAGCACAGAGCGAGCCATGGCTGAACAACGCGAGGATGATAAGTTAGCGTCTCCAGTAAATTAATGCGTTAGAATCGAGTGGATATATTCCCAATCGACGGGTGCGACTTCGACGCTGTCAAACTTTATCGCGCTAATCAAACTTGACTCGAGTGAACTATCGTCTTGAAAGATGTGACCTAAATCACCCCAAAGGTCTACCGGCTCCAATTGTGGCGTCACGAGTGCCATGTGTGTGGTTTCAATCTTGTTGTGGCCATGGCGGCAGCAATAGCCGCCCTTCCGCGCATGGGTTTGGCATCCATCCACGATGCATTGCCGTCGACCTCCATTGCGGACGCATTTGCCGCGTTGGTGTGCAACATTCGAACAGCCTTCTTCGTTGCATTTTCGAGCAGTCGATGGAGCATGTCGCGAGCAAAAACCGCCGGATCGCGCGTTGCGATTGCAATTTGGTGTGTTGCATGCCGGCTTGGCTCCATGGCGGACACAAACTTGTCGGGCATACACTTGGTTTGGACACGACGGCACGGAGCATCGACTGCGGCGTTTGTGAAGGCTACACTTGGACGAGCCAGGCGTGACTGCATTGTGGCATGTTGGGAAGACGCAAGTGTTGGCGACTGGCATTTTTCAAAAATGAGAGCTATCATGTCGAAGCGACATCAGCTGGCACAGAGAAAGACAATTAAGCGCTGTATGAATTGTTTTTACCGTGTAGACACTCCCGAGGGCACAACCCACCGTTGCCGCTCGCTCGGCACTTCTCATCAAAGACAACTCTCTCGTCATCAACCTCTTTAAAGACACCGCAAACCAGTCAACATGTTGAGTTGCTCGCTTCCTCGGCCTCCGCGATGCCACCAAAATGAGATGTTTCGATATATAACCAGCTATAGAGTTAGAATGCGCTTCCTTTGGAGGTTCAGAGCGACTCTACGACGAAGACGGAAGAGTTTAATGTCGTCTTGGCTTGGCTTGTGGATGAAGCCAAGCGTGGGCTTCGCTATAAAATTGTTGAGGCTACAGGTACAACTCGCAGATAATCAGCTGGGAAGTCGCAAGATTTCAGCCCTAAATTATCACATTTAAGTACATTCCTAAACTTGCTAGTTGGAGTCGATTGACTTTTACGAGTAATTTGATCGCCATATCTGAGGTAAACACGCTTACCATTGAGCTTAAAGTTATCCTAGACGATAGTGTCGATATAATGAGAGATGCAAGGTGGATTTTACGGTATTTGGACGATATGTATGACTGGAACTGGATAAGACTATATGGAATTAAGGAAATGCCAATGGTTAAGTGAATATGCGTCATATCAAAGTGTCCCATGGAGGGTACAACGCATTTGGAGATAATGTTAAAAGTTGATAAAAGAGTAGACTCTGGAGAAAGTAGCAATTGTGAGGACCGTGGAGCCGCGGATGTGTATCCTGTGATCAGCCTGCTTTGAAGAACTTTAACATAGGATGACGAGGAATTCCACCGACAAAGTTGGAAGAGTCAGTAGCTCGACGTCTGGCCATCGAACTCAGGCTCTCTCGGATGACAGTAGTGGCGGACTCGAATCATTCAATAATGTCCTGCTTTTAGCTTTACTAGAGTGGACACTTTTCTCCTGTCCAACTCGCATAAACATTTCGACTCTCATGCTGTCACCGCCTTAAATTACAGCGTGACAACGTGACCAGAGTCCTCCTGGGCGTCCGAGTCACCTGCTTACTAGCCAGAATCATCCCCTTGAGATTCTTACAAGCTTCATTGAGCCCCCCCCATGCTTCACCAACGATGACTCAATCGACCTCCATAGGAAAGCCGTCGACTTCACTAAATTCATTACGCCATGGGCGTAACAAGTTGTTCCAGCTCCTTTAGCGTGACAGAAACAACCTGGCCATTGCATATGCTGCTGGCCTCACAACGCACAATCAGCTTCTCGTTGGGCTGAGCTGTAGCCCAAGGCTTTCAATTCCACCACGGCGATTTCGTTCACAGCGCTGAGCTGCTCTCAAGCTTGGTACTTTGTTGATAGAGGTGGATAAGGTTGCCAGGTCGAAATTTTATAGACCTGGTGGATGCATAACACATGGAAAGAGAACCACAAGTCCGTTGGAATTGCAGAGATGGCTGCTGCTAGTCGGTGGGTGCAGATGACGATAAACTTCGACCCGCGTGCGCCGCGCCATCCATCCTTGTACTGTACCTCCGTCTTGAAATCGATTGCTGTACGCACGAGAAAAAAGCGAATTACTCTCATGCTACTTTGGTGTTTTACAGTACGAGTCCGCCTTGGATTGCGCGACTTTCCAGCAATAATTAAGCGGGTTAACACTGGAATACTCTACTGGTTTGGCAATTTAAACTTAAATCTCTTCTAAAATTGTATGGAAGATCGCCCAGTCGAAGGGCGCAATGTCGATGGTGTCGAGCTCGAATTTGATCGCGCCATTGAGCGTTGAATCGAGCGAGAGGTCGTCGAGAAAGATCTCGGACAGATCGGTGATGAAATCGACTGTCGACTGGGTTTCGCCCACGCTCGTGTCTTCTTCGTCGTCGCTGGCCGACGCACCCGCAAGCCGTCCGTGTCGGTAGCAGTAGCCGCCTTTTCGAGCGTGGGTCTGGCAGTCACTGACGAGACATTGCCTTCGACCGCCATGTCGGACGCATTTGCCGCGTTGATGGGCGACGTTGGAGCACCCCACTTCGCTGCATTTCCTCGTCATGGATGGCGCATGGCGCGAGCAAAAGCCACCCGAGCGGGCATTGCGTTTGCACTTTGGTGTGTTGCATGTTGGTTTGGCGCCGTGGCGGACACAAACTTGTCGGGCGTAGACTTGGTTGGGGCACGACGGCACCATGCAGCGGCTTCGGCGTTTGTGGATGGCGCACTTGGACGAGCCGTCGCGCGCTGGATGAGGGCACGTTGGGAAGATGCACGTCGACTTGGTTTCTGCAGACATGGAGAATTGGAAAATGAACCCAATGTTGCTGTATGGTGAAAGGTGGCGTGACAGATGGTCGCGTGACAATTAAGCGCCATCGAGTCGTCCAACTCTAGTCGCATAATTGAGCCAGTAGTGTCATGGCGTGACAACCGCAGGCAGGATGGAGCGCGATGAGTTGCCACGAGCATCGGTGGATCGCGTGGACGAGCGAAGGTCCCTTGAAAACATTTTGCCGAACGGTCGATACGCTGTGAGAGAAAGTTGCAATTTGAATACCATCGTAACCGTCGCCAGCTTGAACGCATTGTAGACCACCCAAGTATGTAGCTCCATCGTGGCTGATCTTTAGGTTATTTAGACAGCCTCGTAGCTTTTGAATAGATAAAACTTACACCTACAGTCGTTGTAATCTACGAGTCACAACTTGCATGGAATGTTGTCGCAAGTGGAACTTTTCAAGCCTGATGGCGGTGACGTCAACGTCGAAACCCAATGAATTGACCATCGCTTCTTGGTGGCTGCCTAGCAGACGAGATCGGAGTCGAGCTTTCAAGCAATGGCCAGAGAATGCCGTCCCGTTTATGGACTAAAAGATCGCACGTCGAAGAAGAGCTGCGCTGACTGAGGAGAAGCCAAGTAGCTGCAGTTGACGCAAATCTCGTGACACAGTTTAGTTCATATTCTTCCAAAGTGGAACTTGTCGTGGAGAGACAAGAGAGTGTCATCACAGACAGCAGACGACGTCTTGTTGGCTGAGAGACTCGATCCGCCAGTGTAAAGTTGATATGCCCGCGATAGCAGCAGCGCTCCCATTGAGTTTGCTGTAGGCGTTGGGGGCTCTCTATATTCGATCAACTTTGTCGATTGCCGCCAACACGTGAACGATGGTCAACTTGAGCTCGATTAGGTGCTTTGTGTACTAATCCACGATTAGTCCTTGAAGTCTACAACCGCACGGAGGTTATAAGTTTATGATTCGCTTTGTGTATACTAAAAAGTTTTGCTGATTGCGCTGTCGATGAACTGTCGAAAGGGGACCTCCATCCACGTCGTTTGACGCATCTGGATGATCAATGAATAGACGAAATGCTCGTCCATCGAGCCTAGCGCTGTGTGTAGCAGTCGACGCAATATTTAAATGGTTCTTTGCATTGCAATGCTCCAACTTGGAGCATTACAGCTTGGAGCCTCCAAGCTGTTGCGTCTGGGGGCTCTCTACAAACGGACGACATGGCGATTGCCCTTGAAACTGCAGGATTTGCTCTTTCAACACAGAACGCTTGTTCTATCTACCAAGCTATTGAATGTCGAGCTCCTTGAAAAGGCCTCCAAGTATTCGACGGCAATCAAGTGCTGGAAATGTTAACGTTGTCACCATTCTGTCTCAATTTGAAAAAAGTATTCAAACTTCATCCTTTTTTCTGAAAAATTGTGGAAAATTACCCAAATTTTCTGAAATTTCGCAATTTGTCGTACAAGTTATCATGGTTGTCGTGCAAGTTGTTGCCCTTACTCACGCTCGCCAGCCGACAACACTTTGCCGTGACGCTGTTGGACCACGATGATGCGTTGTCATTGTATCTCTGGAATGCGAATCGAGAGCATAGTCGACGCAGAGATTCATTCCTTTGAAATCGCCATCGATTTCCGCTGAAAAAAGGACGCGGTGACGTCCATTCAATCGTTCAGTCACGACTGTTGTTGGCCAGGCAGCAAGGCGCTCGCACTGGACGGTCAGAACGATCCCAAGCATGCCATAGTCAATGCTAGTGTATGTATTATCATGGAAGCAAGCAGCTATTCCAACGATCTGCCAGCACCAGACTGGGAAAAAAGCTACCATTGGTAAGTACATCCTCCTGTGTTTGTACGTTGTCGACCACACGACGTTCTTTTCGCTCGTCTTTGTTCACTTGTCAAAGCCGAAGTCTATCATGGTGAAGGCAATCAACGCCATGTATCTCTAGCGACTGTCAGCTAAGCGCAATGGCTGTAGCTTCCGTCGAGTATATCTCGACTTGCTAGCCAATTATTAGCAAGACGGAGAGCGCCATCGTGGTTTCTCTTGACCTGTGCTGGAAGCGCTCCATGGAAGGGCTGTACTCGGCCTCTAATCTCGATATTTACGACCTTGCCGCCGTCGTAGAGTGGCCGTGGGTTGAATTTGATATCGTTGCCATCCAACTGCTCACGGTCAAAGTCGCAAAATCATTGACTTGGTCACACTTAGTAATGCCGTCGTCGTAGATGGGCCGTAGCTCCGTGGAAAGAAGCGTTCGATGCCTTCAAAGTCGGCACGATCGACCGACAGTGTCAAGACGAGAGATACAACTCATCCTGCAGGCGACCGTGTGCACGTAAGAGTCTCTCCATCTCTTCCTAATCACTTGTCAACTTTTCGATGAACCAGCAGTGTTCGTATGCCAAATGCGCCAAGCCCGTCCTTCCTGGCTACGACAGATGCAACACACATCGCTACCGACGGCTCTGCGTCGTCCAAGACTGTGCGAATCAATCGTACGCGCGGGGGTTTTGCATCCGCCACGGGGGAAAGAAGAAATGCGCACATGCTGACTGCAAATCGAATGCGTTCGTGGGGGAGTTCTGCGCCCGACACGACACGCTCCAACGAACGTGCTGTGTCCTTGGCTGTACAAACCCAGTGCCAGCGCAGGAACAGTCGTCGAGACAAGACTTTCCATCGTGGCGGCTCTGTCTCGACCATCTCAATGTCCCCGTCGTTGAATTGGAAAGTATGCTCCCATTGCCAGAGTTTCTCGAGTTCATCGACGAAGTCGTGCATTCCATGACCGACAACCCACTCGACGGCTCTTAAGCTCTCATCTTACGGCGTCCTGCCTTGCCTACGCTTCTTGCCAAGCCTCTCATCAAAACATCCCAGCGCAATTGTCTTTAAAACGTGGCGACGACCGCAACTGAGGTCAATGTTACGTCTGTAGATCTAGAGCTTACCGCGCGAATATTAATCGATATTTGGAGTTTGTGTGATCTGCCTGGCTGGAAAGAACATAGAGCTCGTGCAAGGAGGCCATTGCCAAGGAGAAGGAATAGCTGCTATGTCCAATGCACCCGTCAGTAAGGCAGCGGCGATGCCATTTTGCTGCCTCTTTTTATTGCCAAACGTTTTACAATATGCAATATGATTCCAAATGGAACTCTCTTCAGGGCTAATTTGCATCCTGATGAACAAAAGCATGAAATGGCACGACGAGGATGCCACGTGTCTGCTTGAAAAGCTCGACAAATGTTGGAGCAAATTGATGATTGAGCTAAGATTGGTCGCAAGGATCCGACAAAGTGGAGAATCTCACTGGAATTCAGGCACAACAAGGTGGTTCGTGCAGACACATGCGCTTTTGAAATTCTATCATTCTCTTGTCGAAATGCTCTTCAAGTTGTCTGGATGACCTCGCCTGACTGGATGCAAGCACGAGAGACGCGGCTAGATGCTTTTCACGTGCTAAAGTCCATGGAAAGCCCACCGCCGTCGAGGAAATATGCATACTATAGAGCGTTTAGACGGCCAAGATAAAGCCAGGAAGGATTTTCAAGGCAATGGCAAGACAGAGACTTCACGGTAGAGCCTGAGATGGCCAAGCAAGCACATAAATGACAACGTATACTGCCCTTTCGACGAATTCATTAAGTACAACCGACCCACCGACAATAAAAGCACGTGTACAAGCCGCTCGTGATACAAGCTAGCAAGCGACGGCCTTTTTTGTGGTTCATTTGACGACTTGCCAAGATGTCCCAAGAGTGTGTTTTCCCAAAGTGTAGCTGCCCCGCCCTCCCTGGCCACAGCAAATGCAACACGCATCGCCGGCGAAGTCCATGCCAAGCTCCAGACTGCGGCAATCAAGCGTACGCTCGGGGGCTTTGTATGCGCCACGGCGGGAAGAAGAAATGCGCGCATCCTGACTGCACGGCGAATGCATTTGTGGGGGAATCTTGTGCCAGACACGATACGCTCCAACGGACTTGCTGTGTCCATGGCTGTACAACCCCAGCCCATGTGCAGGTCCAGCTGTCGAGACAAGACTTTCCATCGTGGCGTCTTTGCCTCGCCCACCACAAAATCTCCGTGGCGGAGCTGGAAGGCATGCTTCCGTACCCAGAGTTTCTAGAGTACATTGACGAAGTATTAGACAGCATGGCAGATTAAAATGTTTAAACTGCGAGAAGAATGATTCGCGTTTAAACTTTGTAAGGGGGGAATCTACTGGAATGAACAGACGACATTTCAGAGCCCCCTTCCACTTCCCCTTGGTATAATCCGACTAGACAAGTCAATTCTTTATCGTTGCTTGAATTGAAACCTTTCCATAGAGGGGGGGAAATATCATTCCTTGTCGGGGTCCAGGGGCGAAGTGGATCCTCAGACCATGGCGGGCTGTCGTGAATTCACTTTATGATTCAACTTTACCAGCTTTTTTCCGTTTAACCAGCTTATGTTAAATCTTGCATTCTTTCATGGCTAGCGCTATCGTAGTAGTCTGTTTTTAATGCCGTTGTGGAATATAGACAAATTTTGCAACATGCGGATTTGTCGGTGTGTGGGGGACATTGTAGATAAATAAACCCGAAAGTTCATGTATAAATTTATACAGTTTTTATAATTATATAGAGTACTATTGCAACTTCATGGCAAATCTCAAAAGTTATCGCCGACAACTCTCTCATGAAAATCGTCTCGTCTATTTTGCAGTTGGAGCTCTCTTGTTTGTGTTTACACGACGATTTTATCCAGTGGAGTCATTCTATAGTCAATAGAAAGGGCCATGGAACAACTTTTGACAAGTTCTACATTTCAAAACTTTGCAAATTGTTTACCAAACAAGACAGCGTTTGTCATGGGACACTTAAAGATGATAAGAGATAGAGTGTGTTGTTGAAAACCTTTTTTGAAATGCAACGCGTAATCCTTTGCGACAGAATGTCGAGCGGGCTCGATCCGTTGAAATCGTTGGAGCGAGCGCGGTAACGACAGTATCAACAGCGTGGCTTTAATCTCACACACTCCAAATGTCTCGAGGTGGACTTGGAATTCTATCGTCCATGGTGACTGTAGCGTGTCAACCTTTTCAACAATTTTCCCAATGACGGAGTATTGTTCCTGATGGTGGATGGCCAGGGCGGCAGATGGCAGCCATCCATTGCCATTTGGCTCCAAATTCCTCTGGGGATGGCGCTTTGACCATCTCACTGGTGTACTGTGCTTCGGATCGAAGAGCTCATCGCAGCGCGTCCATTTGCAAGACAACTTTAGACTTATAGTGGCTCATTTGGTGTATATGTCACGCTCTCCAAGTGGACAACACTGGGACAAGCAGCAGAGTGCCACGTAAGTAACAGGCCGAGTTGGACATGTCCCCTGCTGTTTGTGACGCGGCCCCAAGGCGGAGACAGCATTCAAAATTCAGAGGCCATGGAGAACCAAGCGACAATGCGGCTTAGTTGCTCGTCCCAGCCATCCAAAGCCATGCAGATGGAGCTCATTTTTCAATCATGGCGCTCCATATCACGTGTATCTTCCCAACGTGCTCCAACCCAGTCCAATATGGCTCTGACAAGTGCAATCTACACAAACGCCGCAGTCAATGCAAGATGCCAGGATGTCCCAACCAAGTATACGCTCGCCAATTGTGCATCCGCCACGGCGCCAAGCCCGAATGCATGATGCCAGACTGCCATGGCAATGTCCGATCCGGTGGCCTTTGCGCCCGCCACGCGTCGCCAACGATCCGAAAATGCAGCCAAGCTGGTTGCGCCAATGTCGCGCATCAACGTGGTAAATGCGTCCGTCATGGCGGCAGGCGGCAATGTCTTGTGCAAGGATGCGAAACCCACGCCCGCAAAGGCGGCTATTGCTGCCGCCACCGTCGCAATGCTGCCGCCGCCGTCGTGGACCTCGTGACAAAGCTGGAACCTGTCGACTTTTGGGGCGATTTGGTCAACAACTTTCAAGACGACATTGACATTGATCCAAGTCTCATTGAAGGCATCAAAGTCGAGTTTGACAACGTCCAAGTCATCCCATCCGACTGGGAACTCGTCCATTCTATCCTAAACAACACAATATAACTTATCGCACAACTAACCTTGATATCGGCGCTTCCAAAGCAAGAGCAGAGCGCGGCCAGCGCAGCCGGTGGCCGTCAGAGTTGTCGACAAAGTCTTGGAGAGAGCTCTTGTCGCCATTTGGCGTCGCATAAACCAAAGGCAAAAGACAACTTTTGCAGCGAGGAGGAGGACAACGCTAGCTCTGCCAGCGGCTGGTCACTCATCAACGTTTACAGCCGTAGAGTTGGAGCTCATGGGGGGCGGCGCAAGTTGCAAGTCCAACGTAATGGCGGCGGCAAATTGGATATATTTATAAGATTAGATATGAAGTGCGACGACGGACGGGCAAGGCCATCGAGTGCATGAGCTGGTCGCCGTCCGTCAGGCCGTCTAGGACTTCGTCCAAGTACTGTAGAAACTCTGGGTAGGCTAGCATGCCTTCTAGTGCATCCACGGAGATGTTGTGGTGGTCCAGACAGAGCCGCCACGATGGAAAGTCTCGTGTGGCTGGTTTTGCGCCCTGACTGCGTTGGTGCAGCCATGGACACAACATGCCCGATGAAGACTGTCGTGTCTGGCGCACAAGTCCCCCACAAAGGCGTTCACGTGGCAGTCGGGATATGCGCACTTCTTCTTGCCCCCATGGCGGACGCAGTACCCTCGAGCGTACGCTTGGTTGCCGCAGTCGTCGGCGAGACATTGCCGTCGGTGGCGATGCGTCTTGCATTTGTCATTGCCGACCACGGCAGGATTGACACAATTTGGAAAAACGCACTCTTGCAACATCGACGCCAGTTGGAATATGAGCCGTGAAGGCGATGGAATGGCCACGCTTTCGCTCGCACCCTCGCCGTGCTCGAAACGGAGTCACAAATGTTCCGTGCCCTTGATGGGTTGCCATGGGATCCACGTCGTTCTTGGACACAGAGCAGCATGGAATCTATCACCGAGTTCGACACGATGGACGTTCAAATTTCGTCCGTGACGAGTCAGAATCCTTCTTTCTTATCTACAGCTTCCTCATTAGCCTCTAAAGCAAACAAGAGCCCCAAGATGGAAGGAGAACGTGTGGAACGCGCAGATTGTCGCCATCCTTTGACGTGCAGACACGGGACACATTCACATGGTAGATCTTCCTGTAGATAGAATCTAATGAATGTGGCCCCTGCATCTTGCTAATCTATTGATATCTCGGCGCTTTAGGCGGCAATCCACTGACTAACTAGTTCACAGCTAGTGCAAGTTACAGCGACTCAAAGGTCGAGCAAACTTTTAATTTCTGCCCAGTTGGTCGCCCTCTGTGCATTGAAAACCCACCAGAGAGCGACAACTTGAAGCTTTTTCAGCATTGAAGACCCGACTTAGAGTGTGAAGACACGTGGAATTAGATCATCTTTCCGTGACCATTTCGAGACAGACGATAGAAACCCACGACAACATTTTCACGCCGTGATTTTGTATTGGAAGTTCGCCAAGCCATTGCCATCGGCTCGACTTTTCCTTTTGAACCTGCTTGCCTTGGTCGCTTGGCTTGTTAGCTCATTCTTTCCGCAGTGCCAAGACGACGTCGCAGTTGTTCAGTCACAAGGGTGGGATTTACAGGCGGTGACTTCATTTAAGCCTCAAATTTGTATACCCATACTCAAATCAAGATAAATAGTTGTCTTGTATTGGACCCACCCACCGAGCACGCACGTCTGCTTCGATGGAATTCACCGTTGGAATCGAGTCCGTGGACACAAGAAATGCAGCTTCTACTGCTTGAAAGGCATAGAATCCATAGCGCAGACAGCTTAGACTCGTGCTGTGCTTGGCGCTTTGGCCTGCCGGAGTGGGTGTTTCATTGAACACATGACCAAAGCTGACCATGTTGTCCATGCCATCTGGCTCAAACTTTATCACTTGGCATATTGCGACAACTACAAAGCAGGTCGATGTTATTTAGAATGTTGTCGCTGGCAAAAAATGTTTATTGACAAGGATTTCTCGTGCAAACACTCGTGTGATCACCTTGTTGGTCGCGATAGAACGGCGCCAAATGCTGCGCTCTTGTTGTCTTTATCGCAGAACACGAGCTCGCACATGGGATTCTACCTGCAGTGGCATCAATAAACACCGCTGGCGGAGTATAACGCTCTGCTGTTTGTTTCCTGCGCTCAAAAGTCGCAACGTAAGGCCCATGGCAGCAGAGTTCGCCTTGGATGTCGTGGTCATTATGGACCTTCTTGAATATGCCATGGTACTCTGTCGGACGATAATATTCAGCCAACTTAGCCGTGGAATCTTCTCTCTCTCTCTTCATGGATCGACTCTGTCGTCGTGCCGATGCGATTTACTCAACAATTCGTGGTCGAGTCCTGTCGTCTTTTCTTCCGAGCGGCCATGATGGAAACCCACGTCAAGACGCAAGTTGGATCTAGTTGTTAATACTTTATAAAGTAGTGGCTACCAGCTCGTTTCTACCCATGACAACACTGTCAAGAGTGGGAAATGTTCCGTGCTGCCAGAATCTTTCCAACTCAGACGTGTCTATTCGAAGCGACCATTACTAGCTGTTCACTTGTCAAGCCTCTCAGTGCGTCTTGTCCTCGAACGGCATCTATCTCGACAAGATGACGCCAGGAGAGCTCGCCGTGTAGTGTAAACTTTTTAAAATATACTCTGAGGAGTCTCATTGTACTGGGTCGACGCAACAACACGTTGCACCTTTGACGAGATTTTTCACGAGAAAGAGAGCGCTTCTGACATAAGACCATCTCCAACGGCAGAACGGTAACGCTATTATACCGCTTTGTATCGCAAATTGTTCCGGTTTGTGCACCCCAACGACAGAACTGAATGTTCCGTGAACGGTAAAATCAGCCCACGGAACGCCAAAACGGTATTTCATTTACTTCGACTATACAATACAATTTTCTTTATAATTGATGAGCCAATCAAACTACTTCACGCATGTTGCCATCTCACAATAAAAAAATCAATGTCCCGTCCGTCTGCATCCTCTCGGGGTGCAAACTTCACCCAAGACGAAGACTGCCAGCTTGCTCGATCGTGGATTCATATTGCTGAAGATAGCGTCAAGGGCTCGGGACAAAAGTCCGATCAATTTTGGGTCAGAATCGAGGCTAACTTCAATCTCCACTCGACTGGAGAGAACCGGTCGGCAAGATCCCTCTCCTCCAGATGGGCCCCAATCGTTGATCAATGCAACAAATTTGTTGGTTGCATCGCCATGGCAAGGTCAACATTGTCAAGTGGTGAAGTGGCGGGACCAAACGAATCTTTGGTTATCGAGAGGCCACACACCCTCTTTATGAAGCGCTCAGAAACAACAGGTAGCAAGAAGCCAAGTAGATTTAGTTACATGCATGTTTGGGAGATCTTACGAACAGTGGAGAAATGGTAGGATTTACGTATACTACAGGCAGGTCCAAACAACGCAGCAAAAAGATGAGGCTGGACGAGAATGATAACATAGTTTCAGAGAATAAGGATAGAAAAAGACCAATTGGCATCAAAGCTGCGAAACGAGCTAAGCTTCAAATCACGCAAGATGCTCGAAGCCAAAAGGCTCTTGTCGAATCTCAACTACTGCGAGCCCAAGCAATAAATCTCCAAGCTGAGTTATCGCTCATGACAGGGTAAACTGAAGGAATAAATGAAGCTGGTCAATAATATATTGCTCTGCAACAAGCTGCGATTCTTGCCAAAGTAAAGCGAGGCAAAAGAGCCCAGCATGACAATGCCAATGATGCCATTGCATTGTCTGATTCAGAGGAGCAGGTTGTTTAGATATGAACTCAATGCTTATTCTATATTTTACTCGTGTGTATCAACAATTCATTGATCTGTTCCATGATGCTTCCACAAATGCTCCACTAAGTCATTTCGCAAACGAAGTAAGCTGCATTGTCCTGGGCTTCGTTGAGCGATGCCAACAAACTCTGAAAAGTTGGGCTCTGGCGCTGAACGTATCTTACGCTGATGTAGGTTGTCTCGTTCAATTCACCCTGGCTTTCAATGTCGATGGGGGTGCGCTCATCTTCGATTATCATGTTGTGTAAGATCACACAAGCACGCCACATCAAAACAATGTCTTGGATATTCCAAAGTCTACTAGGATTTTTCAAAACAGCAAAGCGTGACTGCAGGACACCAAAGCCACGCTCGACATCCTTATGTACTGCTTCTTGCATTTTAGCATACAACCTGTGCTTCTCGCCCTGTGGCTGTGATATTGTTTTCATAAAAATCGGCCAGTTGGGATAGATCCCATCTACTAGTAAGTACGACATTGTGTAAGCCGAGCCATTGATGTTGTACTGGCAGTAAGGGGCCACACCACGCAGTAGTTTTTCTATAAGTGGTGATCGATCAAGCACATTGATGTCGCTGTTTGACCCAGGGAGTCCTATGTATGAATGCCAAATCCATAGGTCAGGGCCAGTGACAGCCTCCATGACTATAGAACGCTTTCCTGATCGGTCTTGGTATTGACCTTGTAGCGCAACAGGGCATTTGTCCCAGTTTAAATGCGTACAATCCAGAGAGCCAAACATCCCTGGAAAGCCTCGTTGTGAATTTGCTGATAAGAGGCTGTTGGCTCTCGTTCGTATTGTAAGCCAAAATGATCAACAATGGCAGCGTTGAACCTCTAACATAATGATGACTACGATTCGATTGCTGTCCGTTTACCTTGAACGACTCCATCGCTGTGCTTTCACCAATCTTAATGTATTCGTCGACTGCATCGGCTGTTAACCCATAACACAGCATTCGCAAAGCCGCGACACACTTTTGTAGTGGAGAAAGTCCTATGCGACCAGCAGCGTCACTGCGTTGCGTAAAGAAATCGTCTTGTAAAATCACACCCTCCATCACGCGGTTAAACAGAGAGCGACTACGTGTAACTGCATCAGCCATGTACAAATGATGAATACTCCACCTCATGCGAAATCGTCGTCTAAACCTGTTTTCATCATATACCGGGGACTCCGAGAAGTAGTCGTTGAAGAGACGGATATGGGCGTGCTCGCGGTCTCGCTCGACTGTTCGTCTGCCAGGAATGGATCCTCCATGGCGACGTGACTTTGGTGAGAACTGGGTGACAACTAGTTCATCATCGTCGCTCCACGAGGCAATTGCATCTTGCAAGGACTTGCGCCACGACTCCATGTGCTTCTCGAGATTTACCGTTTTGCTACTGGGGTGAACGATAAATAGAATACAGCATCGGTATTAAGACGGTATACCGCTATTTTCCCGCTCTGGATACAGTTCTACCGTTGGAGATGCCCTAAGTTAGAGTCTCTTTGTGGTTATGCTGTGATGGCTGAGAGATTTGAAGTCGCATTCGTGTGGTAAGATATCAGAGAGTAACTTTGAGGATATAAAAGTTTTGGCCATCGTGACGCATGGAGAGCTAGTCGTACTGCTTGGTAAACATTCTTCTTCTGCGTTTGTGACGAGTCCAACCACTCTTGAAGAGATGGATGGATGCTCATAAGCATGCTACTCCACCAACAATCAAAGGAAAAGATTAGAAGGTTGTGATTATATATCCAGTTGAAAAGTTATCCTAGAATCGATGATTTGGAAATACTTTCAAAATAAATAAGCTGTAGAATATAATAATAAGATGATATATGTTAGTACAGGTTCTGCTTATTTTAATATAATCTGTACTACACCTTTCGAATATTGTACCTGTTGATAATTAATACTTTTATAAACAAAAGCATCAGCACAACACGAGGATAAGTTGATAAACTTAACGCTAATGTTATTACTGCTCATCTTATAGATACTATCTCTATCAGGTATCGCTGATTTCGTCATAAGTTTTACTCTTGTATTTCATTTTTCGATGGAGAATCGACAGAGGCTATACCAGGGATAGCTTCTAGAGGCCGGTTGTAGGATAAGTTTCTTAATAGTCTATCGTTTAAAGTTAACGATAAGAAGGTTATAGTTGTTCCACAATCGGGATACACTCGAGTTTTGCTGGTCCTTTTTATCATTTCGACTGACCTCTCTCATCAAATGGCTCACTTTATTCCTTAACGTTTATTCTACCAACTGATAACTTTATAAAGTCAACTACAGCTGTAATTTCAACACTTTATCTGTCAAGTTCATAAAACTTGAACAGTTTACGATCCCACACACAAGATCCATCAAAATCGTCCAACCTTATCCTCTTATTGCCTTATTCTCTTATCCAGCTAGCCTTTGTAGCGTAGCATCTACTGTATATCGTTAAAGTCGCCTTGATAAATCTATCTCGATTGGTTCTTGCTCCGCCTCGCTTGACTCTTGACCGCCGACGTCGTCTGCACCAAGGAAGAGAAAATCTTGTCATTGTCGAGTTGTGACCGTGAGCGAGTCGTCCCTCGCAGCGCTGACCACGGCCTGTCGTGTCTCCTCGATCGTTTTGACGCAAAACCAGTTGATCGCATGCTCGCGTCGACGGAGAACAACTCTTGGATTACGCGAATGTCCATCGGTTCGAAGCATTAGACATCCACGAGTTGCACTTGTCGCCTAATCTTGTCACGATTCACCAACTCCGCGACGATACCAACCTCTCAAGAGTCACCAGGACAGTCGCAGCGTGTAGACAGCGCAGGGAGGAGTCTGTCTTTCGTTGTCTTCTGCAGTTGGACGACGGGGTTTTCCATTTGACAGAGGTTTCCCAACGTCACGACCGACAATTGACACGGCGCCGCATACTGTAGGTGGAGATACTCTGCGCTAATTCCACTGGAAATGTCTCGTACGAGCAACACCGAGCGGCTCCCGGTGGACCTCGACGACGCCTCTCATTTCCAAATTCATGCGCTGCCACACAATCTGTATCTTCCCAACGTGCTTAAGTCCCGCCGTGGCCGACTCGACAAAGTGCGCGCTCCACAAACGACGAAGTCAATGCAAAGTGCCGTCATGTCCAAACCAAGTGTACGCGCGACAAGTGTGCGTCCGCCACGGCGCCAAACCGGAATGCATCGCGCCAAACTGCACACGCAACGCGCGTTCCGGCGGCTATTGCTCATGCCATGATCCATCTCGAGCGCGGAAATGTAGCCACGAAGGATGTACAAACGTCGCGCTCCAACGCGGTCGATGTGTCCGCCACGGCGGCCGACGGCAGTGTCTTGTCACGGGCTGCCAAACCCATGCACGCAAAGGCGGCTATTGCTGTCGCCACCGACACAAAGCAGACGACAAGATCAAGCTCGAACCGATGGAACTCCGCACAGACTTTGACGACCTCTTCCAAGACGCGCAAGCGCTCGACTCGACGCTCAACGGCGCGATCAAATTCGAACTCGACACGATTGAAGTCTCGCGCTTCTCGTGGGACTTGATGGACGTCGTCCTGCTCGAAATCTAAGTAGAAATTCTAATCCACGTATATCTATCTCGATGACACGCTTGTCATCCGCGCTCCATCGGCGATCTTCTGCAGTTCCCGGACGAAAATGGACGGCTGGGAAGCCACTAGTCAGTGGAGGGAAGATCGCGGCGGCACTATGGCGCTCTGACTCGTCATAGATCAACGCGAAACCCATCGTGACTGTCTAGATGACCTGCGGCAATGCAATGCAAGGGATCGCCGGTGCTGCGGTCCCAAGAGTCGCCAGGCAGCCGTGGAGTACACTGTGCGACGTGATGGAGACCGCAAATCCGCTGGAAAGACTTCGAGCAGTCGACAGCGATTGCGGGAAGTGCCCTTCCACCGACTGCACTCGCTCTTGCGTTCCCTTTTCAATCCTGTCATCACGTTGCACTCGTCCAGCGCGTCCTCGAACGGCCAGGAACTCATCACGCTGCAAGATCTCAATGACGAATACCGCGCCGACAAGCACGACAACTGCAGCGTGGCTTTATCATGAAGGTTTCCACCGCTAGACGACGCGCCAGACGCGCGAGAGACGGCGATTCCACGGAAGTCATTCACATCAAGCTTGAGTCGATTGAAAGCATCGCACTCCCCGCTTATGGATTCCCCGACGACCATCGTCTCCAGCGAAGTAGTTCCGTCGATCCCGTCATGACCGTCGAGGTGCAGTCGAGCTGTAGCCTTCCTTCCTTCCTTGGCGTTTCGAGCTACGGAAGCTGCAGACGGGGACACTGGTGGCTGCGCGGGATTTGCGCGGGATTGCGATGGAAGAGATACCAAACTCATGGTGTGGACTACAGTGTACTGCGTCAGGTCGTGAATCCATGTCGAATCCATGCTCGGGTTACTGCACAACCACGACGGCGGCGTTCATGTGGTGTGTCGTTATCGTGCTTCTCTTTGTGATAACACGTCGTCGCGTTGTCTTCCACGGCGACCTACAACCAATCTAAGGCTTACCGCTCGCCGCTGCATATCCAAGCAGACAAAGGAGGAAGTAATCGATCATGGAGATTCCAACGAGGAACTCAGCTTGTCGTCGTTCTCGGATGGGAACGGGGCGCTCCGTGGTTCTTCTCTCCATCGAAAGCATCGTGGTCTTCCAGAGTGGAGCAAGTTGGACATGTTCCCTAAGCGAGAACAAAAGCGAATCGCCGCGCTAAAGTTTGTCACGCTCGACGAGCATCAAGATTTGACCTGTCCATGAACAAGTCCATGCATCGTGGGAGCCATGTCACTCTCGAAACGCTTCCTGGCCTCCCATTCCATCCTCGTTGGTCAAAATCCTCCCTCGACTTTTATCCACTCGCCTGTCTTCCCCGCAGGAACAAGAAATCATTTCGACGTCGGACAAGCGCTGCAAGATAAGATGCGATCAAAGTCTGTCCAAGACATCGGCAGGCGACAAGAACGCTCAGAGGAAGCGCATCAACACGACAGTGGCAGTCGATCGAGGTCGGTGGAGCTTCTCTTGCACATGACAGCGCTCATATTCCTCAAAGACGACGGCAACAAGACTTTGGCGCCATATCAATTCAAGAGATGGAGACTCGTGATGGCGGTGAGGAAGGACTCAATGTGTTATTCCAAGCAGACTGAGCGACATTCGATGCGATTATCCTACGCGTTTCCCCCAGAGTTGTCGTCTCCATGTTGTCTCCATCATATGGAGCGCATACAATTTCCACTCCGAGGTTCATCCACCATGACGTCGAACCGAGCGTTTCGCCACGCACCAGGCAATTGCGATGAGCTCCCCCTCTCGTCTTTGGAATAGACGGCCGAGTCACGCTCCAGATCCATCGACCTCTCCATCGTCGAGTTGACAGATCTCGACGAAATGAGCAGCCAGGAACGTCCGAAATCCACTCCTTTGTCTTACCATGGAATAGATCGAGGCTTCACGACGCGAGAGACTCTTTCCAGCGGCGATTTGGCGTCGGCGTTGGGCGTTTAGTTCGCACTTTTGCCACTCTTTATGGATCATATGCCGCGTGCGATGGATGAAGCCATGTGTCCACCTTCCAAGTTGTCTCTTCGGCAGACCACTGTCAACTTTCAAGCGCGCGCTACGGTACAATGTTTCGAAGCCGCATTTACTGGATATTCTTCGAGCGAGCGGCAGTGAGAACTGGAGTTGTCCCTCCGATCCGTCCTCCTTGTCGCGGGTGGACGGTACCTCCGTTGGTCCTACAGTCTTTCTAGCTCGACTGGCTTGGAAATTACATCAAATCGACCTCCTCTGACGGCGCTTCCAGGTGATTCTTGTTGTCAACTCCATCATCTCTTTGTCGAATGCGTCGGTTGCTGGTGACGGCGACGGTGAATTCAGCACAACTCCGTGAAAACTTGTCCGTTTCAACCGGTGGAAGCGACGACAAGGGTGTGGCTATCGACGCATACAAGTCAGAGGTGGACACTGCTTCAGATCGAAGACTCTTATCTCAAAGAAGCTTGAGGACGCGCGGCACGGCGGCCGCCATTATGTCTACAGTATGTCGCCCATATAATATGGTATTTATCGACTGATTAGGTACTCTATAAACTTTATTCAAGTCAAAGTTCAAAAGTGGAAAATGCATGCTCGAAACGCATGTTGGATCTTGTCCCATGACGAGTTGCACCTGTTGCATCAAGCAGAAACCGCCACCACGACGGGATTTCAGCAGAGGAGACATGGCGAGAGGCGTGGAGTGGTTGTTGCAAGCCAAACAGCCCAAGCCACCACTTGAAAAGACAAATTTTGGAATGTTGTCGTCCTGTTCGGACCCAGTGGCGAGTGGTATCTAGCCTGGTTACCCTTTCAGACAACCTGCAACAGCTCAAATTCACTTGATATGCGTCGAGCGAGCGACAATGCGGCTTAGTTGCTCGTCCCAGCCATCCAAAAGCCATGCAGATGGAGCTCATTTTTCAATCATGGCGCTCCCCATCACGTGCATCTTCCCAACCTGTTCCAACCCAGTCCAGTATGGCTCTGACAAGTGCAATCTACACAAACGCCGCAGTCAATGCAAGATGCCAGGATGTCCCAACCAAGTATATGCTCGCCAAGCCCGAATGCATGATGCCAGACTGCCATGGCAATGTCCGATCCGGTGGCCTTTGCGCCCGCCACGCGTCGCCAACGATCCGAAAATGCAGCCAAGCTGGTTGCGCCAATGTCGCGCATCAACGTGGTAAATGCGTCCGTCATGGCGGCAGGCGGCAATGTCTTGTGCAAGGATGCGAAACCCACGCCCGCAAAGGCGGCTATTGCTGCCGCCACCGTCGCAATGCTGCCGCCGCCGTCGTGGACCTCGTGACAAAGCTGGAACCTGTCGACTTTTGGGGCGATTTGGTCAACAACTTTCAAGACGATCTTGCAATTGACGTGACGGCCTACGGAGGCATGAAATTCGAGCTCGACAGCATCGAAGTCGCGCCGTCCGACTGGGAACTCGTCCATTCCATCTTAAATACGATCTAGAGCTAGCATTATAACTTTCATTTATCTATCTATTCCCACTCATGATCTTGGCTTTATATATCGTCATCACAATCCACCTCCGCGGCGTCAGCGGCGGTGAATGCTGAGCCTCTGACCCCCTAGGCATTGCTGAGCTATCCCCCAAGGGCAGTTTAGTCATTACAGTAAGCATAGATTTTCCCTCAGCGACTGACTTCCCTGGTCCGTGGCCGACCCCCTGCATGGAGGCAGCGAATCATTTTGTCAAAATTTGAAAAAGAGTTGACTGGTGACAAGCGTGGCACGGTATTCCCCCCCTCGATAGGTGTCGACCTGCGACGCGGAAATGTTGGAAACTTCCATGGATGATACAAATGTTGTGGAGAGACAAAGGTTGACAGAGACGAGCCAACGAGACGGAAAGTTGCATCGCCGTCGCAAGCACGAGGAAAAGTCGGGGGGAGGCACGGCTACTTTGGCCAGTCAGGCACACTCTACCTACTGCAAAAAGACGTCGAGAGTATCGCATTATGGGGAGTACAACTCGGCAGAATCAGCCATCTTGTTCCATCACCATGAGGTCTAAAACATTGGTCGTATACAGTACTTATATACACTCTTAGACAGGTCTTCGCCTGTCGTGTTAAAGTTCCAGCGTTACAGTGGCTGCCTGTGACGAGATGGTAATACTCACACAGCTCTTAAAGTGTCGACGGGCTTCAATTTGGACTAAGAGTTTATCTCACGAGCACGCACGTGAGAATTTCAAGCAAGAGGTTGAAATGACGACGGTGACACACTAAAACTCACTTTTAACACCCATTGCCAACCTCGTACATTAGTGGGTCTCAGAGTTGGCAGCTTAACTTCATGATGAGCTTTTCAACTTTGAACACTTCGCCGTGGCAGAATCTACTCTACTTTGTAGGGTGAAAGGAATAAAAGTAAGCAGAGAAAGCGTCGTGGGGGAGCTTAGACCTGATCGCACTGAAAATTGCCGCTCAAAATTCATAGCAGACTTCATATATAAATTTCCAAGGGTGGACGAAATACCTATTACTTTATGCAGGTTTCCCCCAAATTTTTTGCAACACTGCAGTTGAACCCACTTTGACACAAAATATCTGTTTTAAGAGGTACTACTTACTGTAAGAATTCATTGACATGATATCAGATTAAAGAGGTTGACTCTTGGTTGTCAATAAAAGAGCATGAAATGGAGATTTCGCAAACGGCCATCTCACGAAAAAACTCACAAAATTCATAGATTTTAAGAGAGCCTGTTGAAACTTGATGCATTTCGTGACAGTTGTGTCATGATTGTGTCGTGAAAGGGAGTCATTGGATAGTCGCCGAAAATACTCCCATTTCTGATCTCAAACATTATACTGTTTTGAAGGTTGATTGGAATCTATCACACACATCCAAGGTGCCTTGGCAATGTCTGAAGATGGAAAGGAGATAGATCCACCAGAGCAAATGCAGCAGCACGTAGTTGAACGCAATAAGCGGTTCATCTTCAAGGACTACCACGACGAGCTCCTCTTACTCGAAGTTCTTGGGGATAATGGGTTGTTCACACACGGTGTGAAGAAGTTTGAGGCGTGGGCCAACATTGAAGCCAACCTGAGGCTGCTCGGCGTAGAAGCCACTGCCCACAGCATGCAATGTCGCTTGCGATCATTGTATGAAGCTCATATCAAAGAAGAGAATGAAATGCATGCATAATAGATGCTTGCAACTTTTTTGCTTTCCTCTCTGGTGATATTAGCGATGGCGTGATAGAGCTCTGTTTTCAACTTTCTTCATTTTGCTGAGCGAGCTCAATCCCCCTGAGTTAGCTGTCATCCCAACCATAAAATTCTAGTGAGCTCATTGACAAGTGTCATTTATAAACGCCCCCACTTTGAACCACGCCGCCGCCAACTTATTATGCAGTGAGGCGATATAATGCCTTGACTATTATGCTCAACTATGGCCACGGGTTATGGTATTATCTTTCACAGGTTTTTGGTCGGATTATAAATTTATAGAATATTTGTTTCGTTGACATTGCAAATCAAACTGCTGAAATCTCTCTCCTCGCATCGATTCGACTGAAATCCTTCTGCCAGGACGCATGCCGCCATTGCTTGCTGCTTTGTTTCCCCCAGATTGCAATCTTGTTGCTATTCTACTGTAGAAATCTCCATGGATTCGATGGCAGCATCTGATTTGGCACTGTCCTGCATTGCTCAGGTCCTATACAGGCGCTAAGTTTTGTGCTGCTGGGCGTGGAGGACAATGTTGAAAGATTCATTTGTCTCGAGTCCAACCTTGGCCTTTGTTGCGCGCTGGCTTTCCACGGTTGCTTTCGCTTCGATTGCGCTCTTTTTCCTGACAACGCATTCACGCTGTTGCACACACGGTACAAATGGACGACAACAAACGACGAGAAAGAACGTCTCGCATGACAACACTTGAAACCTTCCAACGCTTCCTTTTGTCGCTGATCAAATCAGTGGCGCCAAGCATGCTGATTCCAGCCGACAGTCCTATGCCCGTCACTGGATGCAGTCGGCGCTTCCAACTTGATCGCGTCGACTCAACGCCCATTCACATCGCCCCCAGATTCAAACGTCCAGACGGATAGAGGCAGCGATTCCAGCGGTGGATTGGGGCCCCTGATCGCTAGAGAGACTCAACTAGAAGGCTTATCCAGGTCATCGACGACTGAAAGATTGATTTGACCGTCCACAAATCTCAATATTTGACGCGTTGCCCTTTGCTTCATGTTGGAAACGGTTGAACAAGAAAACATTTGTATGAATGCACACCTAGGTTCCTCGACTGCCATGAGTTATCACCATCAACCAGTGCGTCTTCTACCGCAATGCAACGAGTAATTAAAGAGAGAAGAGCCTTCAAGGCGCGGGGAAATGAAAGGCTCAGGGGGTCTTATATCGCCTGAGTATCAACTTGGTTCTGTCTATGTATATCTGTTCTCTTGAAGTTTAACTCTCCACGGTACTCTCTTGACTCTCTTTGAAAATATAGCAAAAATAAAAGGCCAATCACATGACCACTCTCTCACGACCTGGTCACCAGCTGGACCCATTACTTCGCAACTGGACCTCCAAGGCGTGGCAGTATTGCTCTATTTGCCGCGCTACTGCCATGACGTTTGCGTGGGTAGCGATGCCTCTCGTTGGTATGCTTGCCCATGGCGTGGATGGACGCGCCGCCATGAGAGTGGCCGCCGCCACCGCCACCACCTCCTCCAGCTCCAGTCTCCTCCTCAGTCTTTCCGTGTGCGTCGGCGCTGTCTGCGCTGTGCTCTTGATCGCCTTTTGCTCGAGCCGCAAGCAACGCCAGCAAAAGGTGGAATTGCTCCTCACGCAGCAGCGCCGCATGACGCAAATCCAGCACGGCTATGCCGCGCCAGAAGGAGCGCTCAAAAGCACGCGGTCCAACATGACCGTCCAGTCGGTCGCTCGTGGGTTTTCCGGCCCCGTGGACGAAATCAAACTCCGCAGTGAAGACATTAGCGTCGGCTCTCGCCCGCAAAACAAGCGCTCTGCAGGTTTATCATCGCACAATGGCTCGTCGTCGCACCATTCGTACCAACACCAGAGCCACAGCCAAGTGGTGGCAAGTCAGCCCGACGTGATCCGCATGGGCAGCTACCGCAATGGGCTCTACACTAGCCAACCAAGCGGCGGCAGTGGCAGCACAGGAAGCCGTGGCCATCCTGCGAGGCTGATTGCAAGCCAAACGGAAACGTCCGGCGCCGTCTCGGACCCTTACGAGGAAACACTCGAGATGTGGCGGCTCGATGAAGCCCACGTCAAGACGATCAGCTTGCTCTCCCGCGGTATATTGTAGTCCTTGTTTTCATGACGTGACGTGGCAGCATCGTAGGCTCGTATGGCGAAGTCTGGTTTGGAGAATACCGAGGAACACCCGTGGCCGTCAAGAAATTGCTCGCAAGTCGTTCGACGCACGACGAAATGAAAAAGTTTGTGGCGGAAATTGTCCTCATGACAAAGTAAGTCCAACCAGCGCCTCAGTTGGAGACAAGCTGAGGGCAATGATGTAGATTGGATTCGCAGTATATTGTCAAGTTTATCGGCGTCAGTTGGTTCCGCAAGGCGGAAATGATGCTCATCATCGAGTACATGGACCAAGGAGACCTGCGCAGCATCCTCGAGCAGACGAATCGCGATTCGTTCCCCCTCGAGGACAAGCTCAACTGCGCGCTGGCCATCATGGAAGGCTTGGTCTACCTCCACACGCTCAACACGACGATTATCCACCGCGATATCAAGTCCCGCAATGTGCTCCTCGACAGCAGGAAGGGCACAAAGTTGACCGACTTTGGCGTCTCCCGAGAAACGACGTCCGAGACGATGACCATTGGCATCGGCACGTACCGCTGGATGGCGCCGGAAATCCTGACAGACAGCCACTACAGGTACAGCCGCAGCCTCGAACGAACTAACTCTAGCTTATCGCGCGATCTAGTCATGCGGCGGACATTTATTCGTTTGGCGTGATCATGGCCGAACTTGACACGCATCTCTTGCCATACAGCGATCAACTCACAGAAAAAGGCAAGCCGCTCAACGACACGTCGATTATGGGCCGCGTCATGCAAGGCTCGATCCAGCCGACGTTTTCCAGCTTGTATCCAGCGCCTCTACTCGGCTTGGCCAAGCAATGTCTCTCGTATCGACCCGAGGACCGACCGACGTCGATGGAAATCGCACACCATCTTCGCCAGTTCCAAAAACGCTACGCTTCGGCACGTCTAAGTTATGCCTAAGTAGACTTTTCGTTCGTGTACACATGTATGGCTCGACTATTTCATGTTATTTGGGGGTTCACGAAACACGAACGAAAACCTCTTTAAATATATATGTGTATAAATCCACAGGGGTAATCTTTGAACACAACAATTTGTCACACGAGGAATGGATTGCTGCTGATCAGTCAGCTTGCCAACGTCAAGGCCACTCCGTGAAGAGCTTGTCCAAAGCAAAAACATCCAAGCAAGATCTTTGGTTTAAAAGCAACAGGCTCAAATCGACTTCCACGAGACAAACTCCACAATGAAGGGTTTGGTCGTCACCGCCTCCGTCACTTGAACAAGCTCCCCGAAGCTGGTCAATGGATGAATCAAGATGGTGACCACCAAGCAGTCCTGAATGAGGAAAAATTGGTCGTGTTGGCTTTAATTCATGATGCTCATGAAACAAAACCAACTTGATCAATTTTTCCCCAGTCGGTCTAAAATACTGAGGCTCATATGTGCGAGTCGGCAAGGACAATTTTGACGATAGACTGGCCACCACGTCAACGATGAATTCGACAAAATTGCCGTTCTACCAGCCATGTAAGTTAATCGCTTGAGACTTGAATGACTGTCCATCAATTTAGAAGCTTGACACACCGCCGATCATGGCACATTTTGAGTCTTTGAGAAACAATTTCAGAAGGACAAATCAATGAAATGGTGCTCATATATGCATAATCATTATTACTCTGAAATGTGACTAGACATTTCAGACGATTTACGTGCCCTTTCGACACTCAATGTGAGTAGCAATTGACGAGCGATTGACGAGCGGAGGAAAATGGTACTCAAGAATATTTATGCATCACTAAACTGGAGAATGACTAGACATTTCAGACTATTTACGAGCCTTCAGTATATCATAAACTGTGTGGCATTTTAATTCGATGTGTCGCTGTGATTGAGGAAACTGGTGGCTCAAAATGGAAAATCCCCGCTCGAAGATTTCTTTCTCGAAGTTGAACTGAGTCTGGCGGCTTCAGGTAGAGAGCTATTTGCTAAGGTTATAATCTTTTCAATAACATATTTTGCCTTTGAAAAAGCTGACTGATGGCTTCGTTTTGAGAAATCGCTTCCTCTTAAAAATCGAAATGGGGGAATGGGTCCATCAGGGCAGCCATCAAACCAAAATTGCCACATATCAAACACCCGTACTGCAGGAAAGAAGTCAATTTTTTTCTCCATTACCTGCGCAAGGATAAGATTTGTTTGCGTTTGTGTGGACGGGTCATGCGACGAATTTGTGATGGATTGATCAATGAGTGTCGACCGCTGATTTATTTCCTGGAGTAATCGAGCTTGTATTTCAGCAAGTGCACTTGTGTCAATATACTAAGTGTGACTGGAACTTGCTGCTGGCGCTCAAGACGAGCAGTTCGCACGTCTTCTTGTTGGTGATGGAGCTCGTCAAGAATGCAATCAAGTTTTGCCTCAATCTTATTCATTCTACTGGATATGTTGACATGCGGGGGAATGCCCGAGGCTACAAGATTAGACGTGGGATTCTTCAAGAATCCAACAAGGACCACACTTTTGAGCCTTTTTAACAGAGGGGAGGTCCACGCAGAGGAATAGAAAATTGGATGACTGGGAGGGAAATTAGCCACAATCCAATCTTGATGGAAAACAAGCGAAGCCAAAAGGAAAGGCACGACGGCTTTGAACTTCTCGCCATACCATGATGAATAACCAGGAAGAATTCACTCCCAGTCATTGCCTTGTAATACAAGATCATGGAAATGGGGAGGAAGGCATGCAAACTCTTCCTCATTTACACTGAGGCCTACATTTACTTAGATCAAATGTAGATGATGCATGATAAACCTGTAGCAGCTCGTCCTACGAACTGGTCGCCGCCAGAACCCATAAATATATACCTGTTTTGTACATTTCCAAGGCTCCAACCCGCTCGAAGCCATATTGAGACTGATTGAGGCCCACCAGGGTTATTTGAGAGAGCTGTTGCAACTCCTTTGCGGAAGGAGTGTGTGCCAACGTCTAAAATTGACAAGCCCAGAGAAAGCATCTCGTCGCCATACTGCTTGCATGTTTTCTTTAACCATTGCGAAAATTTTTCTTTCATGCCGACTCCAAAAACTAACGAAGGAGTCGATTTGATAGGACGGCCGCGTGTAAATACAAGTATAGCTAAGCTACACGGGATATTATCTGTTCATCATGCTCTAGTTATCATACCTTAATACAGGACAAAGTGCAGGTCGAACAGGATTAGCATAAACATGCCTAGGAAAAGAGAAGTTTCCCTCTTGATCATTCTTTGCTCTCTCAAATTGAACAATTAAAGCATCTCCTTTTTGACAGTCAGAGCTTATCATATTGATAAACTTTACCATCCCACGATATGTGATCATATCTAATCGATGCTGTTGAAATTGACCTGGCCATAAGATTCCAGCAGAGCACGAGAAACGGATGCATCGCTATCTATGAAGCAAACTCAATCTTACTTTGGACAGCCTTCATACAAAGGAACTCATATCCTAGAGTGATTTATATCTTAAATGAATGTTTTGGTTATGCTATTTACCAGACCAGGAAATTGGGGACTTTCTTTCACTATGAGGAAGCTCTCCGTCCTCTTTTGCCTTCGCAATCTGGCGTTTAAAGCCGCTCACAAAGTCTAATCACTTGTTTAACTTCAAGACGAAGAAGAAATAACTTACGGGAAAGAAGCATACTTAAATCGTCAGGTACTCTCAGCTTTGCCTCGGTATACATATGCTGTATAGCACTGCAGCATTTGTTTATTGTCGAAAATGAATTTGATTTCACAGGAGCTAACTCCAATCCCCGTGAATCTCGCTTGACAGACATGTAAGCTAGAAATTCCAAGCAGGCATTGTTATCTAGAGGCAAAGAGATCTGATCGTTCTCGATTTGGCAGGGGTAGTTTTGGGTGAGCCATAAACGAAAGCGATTTATGACGCCCTCGTACTGTTTGCGTGTCTTTTGGAAAATTCGATTCGACATCACATGAGCGCTGCGCTCTCGGTCATCCATGGCGGCTCTATCTTTGAAACTCCTCTTGCTCAAATCCGGATAAAGGGAACGACACGTTGTTTCGTGGTATCTGAAATACTTTTCCCCATTATACAAATTTCAAATCAAGTTACTTTATTGATGATATACGCGTTTCACGAACCATTTTTGAAACATTTGTTTCGTAGATTTGTGAAAAATTGGCGTATTTGTTTCGTGAAAAATACTTATTTTTTAATACGACTCAACACACACGACGCCCCCCCGATGACAAAGCCCCCCCCCGCCCGCTAGGGGAAGCCCCCAGGCTGCACCAATAGTGGCGGGAAGGCCTAGTTCTCTACCGCAGTTGAGGGGGGATGCTACATAGCTGAGCTCTTCTTGATGCGATGGTTAGAAAATCTAATTCGGTTTTAACTTAGAACCCGAAGGGCTTCATCATGACGCCAGTTCCTTGCAAAACAAAAAGGGGCTGATGTTTCCCAGTGTGGTAGGGGGAATTCTCTTGGTTTGCAGTAGCAACGGAGCAGCTGCAGGTGCATGGATGGTGTGGTCTCATCGGAAGATAGAGGGGCGATGGTTTCCACCGCAGGGGGTTGGGGGGTTGGGGCTAGGGGGCTGGGGTTTGGGGGTTTGAAGATTATAGGGTTGAAGGGGTTAAAGGAAGTAACACCTGTACGATCCGGTGCAACGACGTGTATGTTCAGCAGGTCACAGTTGAAGCCTCCAAGAAGGTTCCCAGCGCAGCAATGATGACCAGCTGCACTGTTCTTGAGGACCAGCTGCGCTGCACTGTTCCGACGTTGAGAAGAGTTTCGATAAAATTCACGCATTGGATTAAATAAGGAGAATCTGGCGACGTTGTCGCGATCTTAACGAATATCGCGGATGGCCACCCGTCCAAATCGACCGCTTGCGTCTGAAATGAGCGCATGGCGGAAGGAAGATCGCGTGGATTTCTTGGCACGCACTGGTTCACAATAGCGAGGGGACATGGGGGCGTTGGTGGCAGCGTCGAGGGCCATCGCCGTTGGAGCTCTCCACGACGAGGGGGCGGACGTCACGACTGGACTTGGCACGTAGAGCATTGGCTTGTTGATCGAGTTCACGTCGTGTTCAGTGTAGGCTTGAGTGTGGATTTCCAAGGCGACCATGGCTTGCTGTCTTGTTCGTTCGAGGGCAAATTGAAAAATGACCAAGTCGTGCCGATTTTGATGGCCTACGCCTGCATGTTTGAGACTCCAGCTGCGACTGAATGTTGCGATAGTTTCACCAAGTTGAAGCCATGGATAAGATGGACGAATAGATGAACTCAGAGACGGGCAAGAGAACGCCGTTTGGTCCGCAGGACAGGACAGACAGTTCTTGATGGAAGCCACTTTGCACCCGTGGTGCTGGATGCACACCTGTTGTGACTGAGCAGTTGACAGGCTCAGTTGACAGGCTCATGGGCGCATTGTGGCCGTCACGCTTGGCGCAATAGCAGCCAAAGAGATGAGCTTAGCGTTGCAGAGGCGGCCTTGGAGAGCTAATGCTACTATCGTATCGCTTGTCGTGTACAGTTGGATAGCGCGTAGCGGTGGGAAAGCGTCATCGAGGAGGCGTCAGTAGTGCGCCAGAGGACTTGAAGCTCACGTCCAGAGGAGCAAGCTAGCTCGTATTTCAAGCCAAGAACCGTCGATTCAAAAGCCTCAAGCTGAGTTTGCAAATTGTCTGCTGGAGGTAGGAATCCTGGACTGTGATGGGCCAACGATGGACATTTGAGAGTGTGAAGTTATTTTATCCACCGCCAGGTTAGACGCGACGTTTTTCGCATATATCAAACTCAAACCACAGGCCAGCACGTCGCTACAAATCGACACACCGTCGAGCTCTTTCGCCTTGAAATTGGTCTCCAGATGGCTTCAGTGGATTCCACGACGTTGCGCATGTCCAGTCAAACGTACGAGACCGACGGCGCGCGTTAAATAATCAAAAGAGTTTACTCAACAAGAATATTCGCTGGTTGGACCATGAGCTTGCTATTACAGTATAGCCCTAAAATACAACTAAAAACATTATTGTAAAGGCAGGCGGTAGCTCTTTTATCTCCAAGACTACGTACGTTGAATAAGTGAACAAAACCACGATCCAGTTGTCAAACTCGCAAGTTGTTGACGGCGAAAAGTGTACGTGGATTGTGGGTGTGCTTTTGTCAAACGTCTCCGTGGCATTTTTCACGTCCTTGGGATTGTGTAAATGGCCGCAGCGAGCCGCGGCATGCGCGTCGACGGGACTGCAATCGGTGGTACCGCCAAGGTACAACGACCAAGCGCGACAAACTTGATCGAAAGAAATGTCAGCTTTCACTGTGGCCCTATTTATCGATGCAACGTGGCTGCTTACTGAGTTTTACAACTCTATTAGAGTTGCTGGCGGTATATTGCACGCAAAACCTGCGGCTACAGAAAAAACAAAGCCACTCGGGGCTATTTGAAGCCAGGTTTATAATGAACTTTGTATAGGTAAAGTTACTCTCATAGTCATAGCCTTCCATTGGACTCTATGAAGAGTAAAATACATTGAGAGACAGCTACTTAACGAATATCACGCATGTTCATGCGGGCAAACTTGCCGCTGGCACCAGATACAAGCACAGCACGGACAGCAAAACGAGGCTTCGCCACGGCGGCAGTTTGCTGCACCACAGGCGAGCTTGGGACAACAAAAGACTTGACGATAGGACGTGTCGCCACAGGGCTCTTGAGCACCTTGGCTTGGTTCATCATGGAGCTCAAAGGAGCTTTGGCTTGAGCCAACGGGTAGCCATATTGAGAAGGTTGGTAGACGCCGGTTTGGATTTCAAGGGCGACCATGATAGATTAGTTGGTTGGGAAGGTAGATGCTGTGGGAAGCAAATTCGAAAGTGATCTTCTCGCTCCATGAGCCAGCTGTAGAGGCGTCCAGCTGGCCAACTTGCACATTGTTACGTGCATCCAAACTTGTTGAATCTTCCAAGGTGAGCGCAACTGACCACACACTTGGTCAGTAGACAAGATTGATCCTTCATGGGCTTTACGACGACGTTCAGATCCTTACTCGACGACAAGATCGACCATACTTGTGCCATCTACATGGTATTAAAGCATCAATCACACTCCTGTCTTGCAAGATGCGAAAGCCATCAAAGTTCACCTGATCACGGGTCAACCTGGGAACGTATCCGAATTTCACAAGTTTGAAATGTCTTCTTCTCACGTTATCCAACCATCGCATGGGCATAAACTATCTTGACGTACCCTCGCCTTGGCCTCTCTAGGCATATAAAAAGGATAACGAGACTAACAAAACAGTGTAAGAGCTTAAAAATACAAGAGTTAGCTTGATAAAGGCTAACTCTTACTTGTGGAGCTGTTGGCTTGTGTGCTGCCAAATTAACGGTTCTACGGTTAATTTTGTCCGGAAAAGTCTATTTTTAGACCGAGTTGTCACCACAGTGGAGGTTAACTCTTATGGCCGTGGTCAGGACATTCTGTTTATTAAAACAAACATGTGAGCAACATGGATGAAAAGCTGCATCGGACAACTTCCAGATAGACGCGGTGGGTGACTGGGATCCGATCTTTCTTGGTTAAAGTATGCTTTGTGATGCATCCGTCGAGTTCCACTGGTAGGGCACAGTAGCAACTGAAGCCTGCATTTGTGCATGGTGATATCGCTCCGTCTCTGTATTGGACCAACGATACCCTGCAGCCCGATTTCTACCTGCTCGTTTCAATTGCTTGGTCTCTGGTGCGTCATGCTTGTTGTCGGCCGTTAGCAGCACCACTCCAATGTTAATTCATACAACTGTGGGACAAAACAGCTTGTACGGGGCGTCTACGTCCCCTCGACATGGCTGCGCCACAAGAAACAGAAGAAGGATCCATTCGTATTTTCTCTGCGCCTTGCCATTGACCAGAATTAGATCCATCGTTGGAATCGTTCACGGCACAGATTTTGGGTGCATTTCTCGCATCGTTGGACTCGAGGGACACATCAACTCTATCGCAAGCCAACAAAACGTTCTTGCAAGAGTAATTATTTGAAAGCAACTGTGGTACAGTTGTTTTGTACCAAAATACAATTGCACCGAGGAAATCCAAGTATCCGGATGTTTAACTTTCAATTTCCTTGAATGAACATGGTGTTGGCAACACATCAAGATGCTCCATTCTATTGGGAGGGCGAAATCACAAACAACTTGGAGTATTGTGATGGTGGTGCTTTGGGAATAGAAAGCACGCTAGAATATGTACCGATATGCTGGAGCTAAAAAGAAACTCTAGACTTACTGGGATAAACTATGTTTTGAAGATGTGAAAAACAGCACGAAGAATTAAGTCGCTCGTTTTTGACTCGCTCCAGAAAATGAAAGCGTTGGGAGAGGCTAATTTAATTGACTCATTAAAAGTTGACATGCAATCGAGGCTTGCAGAGTAGACAGCCTCATCACCATAAATAACATTACTCGAGGAAAACACACATTTACTTGACAGTTCGTTGCGACAAGAATTCAACAAAGCTCAGCATGTAGCCACTGATGCAGATGAATGTATTGTAAGCTTTTGAGATATTTGTAGATCTGAAAAGGACTTTGACATCCTGTCAGCGATAAAAACTTCATTTGATGGAGGAAGATTATCCAACGCAATAACCTACCTGTCGTTGTATGTCTCCCTCACAAAAACTGCTAAGCACAAATTCCGTGGCTTGCAAATATTGACGGCAACCACGTCTATCAAGTAAATATATTCTATGTCAATTATGGCCTTGTTCCTACATCAAATCAATTGATATCTCATGACAGTCAGTCGACTGCGATGGATAATCTTTCCCCATCAAATGATTGAATTATCGTTAACGATAAAAATATATCAAGGAAATTAAAATCTACAAATATATCGCAGACTCGGAGTTAGTACGCGCACCCACAGCTTCATGTTGAGCTTTGAAGGCTAGAATTCAGCAGCAACGATTTTTATGTACATTTTCTCGAGTAGAGTTATGAATGATAATGCTGTAAGCTGTCGTATAGAGCATTATCATTCATAACTCTACTTCCTGACAGTGAGGCAATGATTCAACCACCAAGATATTGCAGGCTATCTGCGCTGGAAGCCCAACTTTTAATGAGTCAATTCAATGAACCTCTCACAATACTCCGGAGTACTTTATTTTCTAAACTGCTTAATTCTCCATGCTGTTTTTCACAACGCCCTTTGCCTCCAAGCTTCTTTTTAGTTCCAGTATTAATATACAGGGAACGACGGAAAGTAAGACGGAGTGGTACTTGTCGATATTTTAGCCAATAAATGATGTTGCGAAAATCAATTGGTTGAATATAGCTTTCGCGGTGAAATTTGAAAGTTGACCGCGAATTTAAGGCGACAGTCCTAGTCTAATAAACTTGAAATAAGACACTGCACCCATCCGTCGACGCCACCAATACAGCGTCATGGACAAAATCGTGGCATTTCTTCGCGTACGCGAAGGCGAATCTCAAGCAGCGGTCTCCAGAGCCTTGAATGTGAACCCCAAAACTCTGCAAAAGTGGATATCACACCAATCCGCCATTATGGCCTACCGCGGGTCAAAGAAGCGCAAGAAAATCGGCAACACGGGTCGACCCGAAATCATTCCATGCGTGAGTTCTCTGGTTGAACACTTGACCACACTACGGGACCAAGAATTAGCATTGTCGTGCAGTCACATGATACAATGCTTGAAGTACCATGCAAACGAATGGTACCTAGACTACATTGAGGAGAAAGCAGGCAACAAATCAGCCTACAAAACCCTGTTACGTCTGCTGGAACGATTCGCGCACCGTCATGGCTTCAGCCGACAGCGTGCAACCATGGCCAAAATGACACAAGAAGACTTGGCGGCACTACGAGCCGAATTTGGCGCTGCCTTCACGAGTACGTCGGATTTGATGCTGATTCCATCTACAATGTAGATGAGACAGGAATGGCATACGATATGTCACCGAAAATAATTTGGGAAGCCAAAATGATCAACAATGGCAGCGTTGAACCTCTAACATAAGCTGTACGTGGAGGCTCGTCAAAGATTTCCGGTGGGGAGAAACATTCGTACCGAATGACCGCAGTCTTGACAATCCGTGCGGATGGCGGAAAGCTTCCAATTCTGTTTGTCATCAAGGGATGTCCAGGCGGCATCATCGAAACGGAAGAAATCCCAACGTTTCCAGATGGACATGTCTATGCTGTGCAACAACGAGCATGGATGAACGGCCGAATAAGTCGGTCTTACCTGGAAAGTGTGTTTGCGCCAAATGTCGAAGGACCGTCTTTGCTGCTTGTTGACAATTTCCACAGTCACGTGACCGACGAGTCCTTCAAATTTGTTCAAGAGGACTGCGGCAGTCACCTCGTACCTCTTCCTGCCAACTCGACAAGCCATTGCCAGCCACTTGACGTTGCAATCATGGACCCTTTAAGCAGCATCTACGTGATTTGTTTTTACGAGAGACAAATACTGCGAATACCTGTCAAGAGAAGAGGCTTGTCATAATCAAGCGAGCGATACAGGCGTGGGAAATGATCACCAAGGAGGAGATCCAACAAGGCTTTGCCAAAGCCAGTTGAAGAGTCGCCATAATATCATTTGATTTTTTTGTATTGAAATAAGTATCATATACATTTTTTAAATGTGTAATTTTATGTGATAATATTATAGATTTTTGCAAATTTTTCTGGAGAAATTTAAAAAAGGTCATTGGCACGGACCCGGGACTCGAACATGGGCCCCTTCCTCTATTACAATGATGCCATCGCCCTAAACCGTTAGGCCACGTGCCAAGCCGATGTTTGGTACTTTCAAAGACTGTATTTGTAACATGAAATTATCCAATATCACATTTAATTGGACATATATAGCTACTTTTGAAAATGATATACTTTTAGATTTGATGACAAGGATGTCGACCTAAAACAGGAATCGACTTCCTAATCAAATATTTTATCAAATTTTATAGCTAAGGAATTAATTTTTAAATGGAGCGCGTTTATTGGACTAGAATCTTGAAATGACAGCCAATGCATTTGCTTGATCTGGTGAAATCAGGTGTACCACTCCCTCTTACTTTCCGTCGTTTCCTGTAATAACACATTTTCTAGCGTTCTTTCTGTTCCTACAGGAACTATCACAATGCTCAAAGTTGTTTGTGATATCGGTAACAATGGTCTCTCAATCATGCTCGATCATTCGATTTTAAGGGCACACATCTGCTCTCGACGGAAGCTTCGAAGCTTGCGCTCCGATGCCACTGGCGCTGTATCTGCTGTATATATCAGTGGCATAGGAGAGCAAGCTGTGAAGCATCCGCAGAGAGCGGATGTACGCCCTAGAATGATGGAGCATCTAGAGTTGTTTGAGGTTCTTGCGAACACCATGTTCATTCAAGGAAATTGCAAGTTGAACATCCGGATAACTATCCGGATATTTGGATTTCCTCGGTGCAATTGTATTTTGGTACAAAACAACTGTACCACAGTTGCTTTCAAATAATTTCTCGTTCTTGCCAACTTGCGACTTTGACTTGACCTCGTGACTCAACGGTGCCTGACCCACACGCAGCCAACACGCACCCGTCAGGCTAAAGTCTGACGCAATCACAGAGTCATGGATACACCTCCTTGGGGCTGTATCATTCAGATGCTGCTCAGAATCTAAGATGGAAGTCAACCATGACGTTGTGTATCTATTTGCCATAAGAGACTGACCGCATTTTCTTACCACCACAGCGCATCTCCATAAGCTTCGAAACTGCAGAGTAGTGGCGAAAACTCAGGATTGAGAGGGCGAGATGCAGGTACTGAGCAAGTGATTGATGGAACTTGAAGCTCTTTTATTGCCGAGGATAACTCTTTCAATGTCCAGGCCGGGAGCGTTCAGTCGGAGGCAGGTGCGCCGACACCAACGAACGTTTGGCTGCATGAGTGTTCGATTTGTTACCTAGATGGAGAATTACTCGCAGCCTTAGCATAAACTTGATCTTTGTCGTCAAACCACAGCATCCACCAATGCGTGAAAAAAATCGCCCTGGCACATTTAGTAAGCATGGGAGTATTGCCAACACAATTGCGCCTCAGCACTGTACGTCGAGCTGTATGTCATAGCGGGAATAACAAACACAACGCTGCATCGTGTACAGTGCACTCGCCGAAGTGTCGTAACATGTTACGCTCCTTTCGTCGCCACCATCGATTGCAGGACGTAACTCACAGTGTCAAATCGTGCCACCGTCGTTCGTCGTTGAAGATCTACTGGTAGTTGATTCAGTATTTGCCCTTGGCCACAGGTGCCAACGAAAGAAAGACTTACCATCGAAATCGTGGAGAAACGAGAGTCATGCAATTCTTCTCCATCTTCGCTGATTTCTCTCCCAAGCAGCACCAGCCTGCAAAATCATTGAAACTTTCATTGACATTCCCCGCACATCTGCGAGCTCTCGATGTCATCAAGTTGATGGTCTCCGACAGACGCTCCAGTGCGATGAACCAGGTGAAAATCAAATATCGGGAGCATGGAGGTCTATTCGAATCAAGATTGAACTTTGTTGAATCTACATTCGATCAATAGCTTTGATGCCTAGGAGCTGCAAGCCTCGGCGCAAGACATTGTCGGTCGCGGCGCATAAAACCAGTCGAGGCTTGTGGTTCTGCACTCGACATGCTTCGTAAAATGCGTGAAATTGCGTCGTCAAGCGAAACAGATACTCAGCCATTACATGAGGATACCTAAAACGGCCCCGTCAAAACCATCTTTGACAACTCAGTCTACCAGTTGGCCTGGGTTTCAATCAATGCGTCTTCAAATTGAGCCAAAACCAAAGCTAGAGCTCGTTCTTGTGGCTGCCAAGACTGCGACGCCTCTACGGGTAATAACACAAATTAATTGCATGTGGATCTTGCTTTCTGTACAGTACCAGTCAATAAAGACTTGGCATCGTCTTGGCTGTCCAAGTATTCCCGCCACGTCGATTCAGACACTTCAGCATTTCTCAAGATTCCCTAGCAATGAATTCAATTCAGGCTTGCTCTTCAATGAACTTACATGCAATCTCGCACTGGCATACATAAGATATGGCGCTGTGTTTCCTTTGAGATTCAACACATTTGCATACGAGAACTTGTAGTTTCGTTCGCGGTGTTGAGCTAAATCGTAATAACGAACCTTGATGTACACACCGATTATTTTTCAAAACGAGTTGGAAGAATTACCGCTGCATCACCAATTGCTCGGTGATCTGCATCAGCAACGACTGATCGCTGCTGACTTTCAATACCAGCTTCGTCAAGCAGAGATTGCAATGTTGTTGCACCACCTAAACGACAAAGAACGTAAATTTGAATGATTTTTGCAAGACTCGCCTTTGCGCGAACTCAATTTTGAGCCATCTTCGCCCATCACGAGACCAAAGCCAATGTGTTGCAAGTCAACAGGGCGATCTTTCAGCCATCTGATGCAATGTGAGCGTTAAATTCCCAACAATACTTAGACCCGGTCATTTGAGCGGCTTGGAATAAATGCCGAAAATGAAGACTCTGACTGGTATCTGTGACGTAAATCAAGCGATCATAAAGCGTTGGGTCTTTTTCCCATCCAAAAATACGAGAATACATGGCTGCTAAATCCGTTGTGGCGTATAAAAAGCCTACGAAGAGAGTACTTTGAATTGTTTTGATTTCACTTTGCTTACCGCCGTCTTGTTTTTGAATCAACATTGGCGTCTTTTCATGGCCATCGACAAATATGCACAAAGCACCTGTACCAAAAATTATTTGTTATTTTGACGACGATCAAGTTCAAACCTTGCGATTCCTCAGCGACAGACCGTAATTTCTCCAAGACTAAAGGAATCAACTTGATGTAGGTCGATTCCCCACGTTCTCGGACCTAATAAACCACCACAAATTAAATAAATGACAATAAGTACAAATTTGTACCTGTACACCAAGGCGGTCGAAGAGACATTTATGAGCCAGGCGACTGATTTCACAAGTTAAGCCCCATGATGCTTTCCACGCAGGATCTTCTCGTTGCATTGCCAAGACTGTTTCATCCACCTAGCCATGCTTTGAGCTTGCTGTTTAATGAGCGAGAGTCAAACCATGGATTTAAAGGTCACGTCGCCCCTGCTTAATCGTTGCTTTCCACGTTCGTACCTAAATTACAGTAAATGTGACAATAGAAAGAGAGATACATACCATTGACCAAGCGTTGAGATTGGAGTCGAAGAATCAAACTCGATAGGCAAATTGTTGCTTCCATTGTCTTGGCTATCCTGAGATTGCACCAAAAGCGTGGCAATAGCTGCGCCCAAGTCGCCAACATGGCTAACTCGATTTACAACATGGCCTGTTAACGTCGTGAGATCTACTACGCAGAGATTTTAATACCTTGAAACTCTAAAATATTGCAAATCGTGTCGCCCAAGACACTTGATCGCAAATGGCCCACATGTAGCTCTATGAGTCCATATATCAAAGCCTTCACCTTGAAGTAAATGTACCTTTGCCCATGTTTGGCGACGCAAAATCCACCAGGACTTTCTTGGGCTCAGAGACTGCTCGAGGAAGTACACCATGTGTTGCAACGTCCAATGCATGGTTTGCAATCCAGTCGTCTTGCAGCTTGACATTGATAAAGCCTACGACGACGAAAGTACGTGAGATCTCATAGGCATCACGCACCTGGCTTTGAAGCTGAAGCAGTCTGAACCATACTGTGTTGTGAAAAACCACTTGATATCTCTTCTGCAGTGCTCAAAACACTATTGTTTCGTAATCCAAGGCTCATGACCGCACTCGACTAGAGTTCACGTTAGCACTTCATTTTGGCTATAAACCGACTTGATAATCGACATTTGGCTGGTGCGATCGCCGAAAGAGTGTATTCTTCATATTAAACCCATCGTGAGCACCAAGAAGATGCTGCTGGAGCTGCTCTTGGATCGAAAAGGTCGACAAGGATCGCCTTGCCGCCGCACTTTGTGCGCGAAACATTGCCACAATCTAGTCTTGACCAATCAAAAAATTCAAAAATAATATCAAAATCTAAAAAATCTACCAATTAAAGAAAATAAATTATGAGATTTTCACCAATTATTTTTTTCGAATCAAAATACTGCCCCCCCAACTGTAAAGCAGGTTCTCACAAGATCGCTACGATAACTCTTTCCTCTCTGCCATAGACATCGCCCCTGTGCAATGAAAGAGTCGTTCTGCTATAAAATTGTGACGTTTTAATGTAATTAGGTGTTATTGATCTGGCCATTTAGGAACAGGCACCACCTTTGAAAAAAATATTTGCGGTGCGATAGAAGCTTTCATATAAAGATTGAGATCTTGCTTTTAATAAAGAAATTATTGGCACGACTCTCAGCTCTCGTTTGAGACCAACCACGTGATAAACGAATCAGCCATGGCTGAGATACCCAAGGTCAAGCATTGCCTCAGCCGCGCGGAAAAACTTATCGTTGTCCGGGTACATACGCATTTTCTACGTGCAGCAGCCAGACCACGAGTCGGGAAGCAACAAAAAGTGCGGAAGCTTGTTGCTGACGCCTGTGGCATTTCAACGGCACTTGTTTCAGAGATTGTCGCCGAGTACAAAGCAATTGGCGACCCAACGAAGTTCATGCTTGAGAGACCGTTTCGAACCCATGAGCGAGACAGAACACCCAAATACGACCCAGCAGTCGTGACTCTCGTGCGCTCTCTGGTGTACGAACGAAACATCGCCGTTCAACCCATCACATCAAAACTCCTTGCCTCTGACCTTTTTGGAAGGTATGGATCACGCACCATTCACGTCTACTATCCCATCAACATACAGACATGGCATTGTAATTACAGAGCGAACATTGCGACGGCTTTTGATACGAAATGGATTCTACTTTGGCCGCGGTAAACGTCGACAATACTGTGCAGAGTCTGTGGGCAATCTCGCCTTCCGGGCTGCATATCTGCGTACCAAAGTGTCCAACCTGACGCATCCAAACTTGCCCTGACAGCCCGAAAAATATCTGGACGAGTCATACTACAACTTGCATCATGTATCGCAGCTTGCTTGGATTGACAAAGACAACTACGATAGTGTCCAGTACGAAAAAAGTGGCAAAGGTCCCCGGGTGTGTATAGTTGGATCTGGGGTTATAGCGTCACATCGCGACAAAATTGTAAGTGCTGAATGGATTCCTGGATCATTCCATTGCTGGTCATCAAAGAAGACCAAAAGAAGCCACTCCACACTTGACAACGACGATGATGATGAATACTATCATGGCAACTTTAATGCGGATGTATTTGAACGGTGGTTTGATAGAATGTGTCGATGCGTAAGAGAAAGATATGGCCCTTGCCGCATTTACATCGATGGCGCTTCTTATCACAAGCGACGCGTGAATACTACTCCAAGCTCGAAGAATATCAAGCAAGACATTATTGCTTGGCTTGATAGAAACTGCGTTGTGCGCCCACAGAAAGCAACCAAAGCCGAATTGTTGATGTTGGTTCGTGCAAACAAGCCTGCGCCAATCTATGCCACGACCGAAATTGCCGTCGCTTGTGGTCATACCGTTCATTGGACCCCTCCATACCATCCCGAGCTGAATCCAATAGAGCTCATTTGGGCAAATATCAAACGGCGCGTTGCCTCTAACCCAGCTTCAACTATTACGGACTTGGAGGCAAAGGTTTGACATGATTGAGATTCACACTTTTCACAGCTGCGACTGTAGGTGAACGAGTATCGACTGTTGGTTGGGAAGGAGGAGTGGGTGAGCTGCTGGAGACATAGTCAAAAGTTCGAAAAGAAATACCTGGAAATGATGGAGGAACAAGACGAAATGGACATGGTTGAGCCCGACGGTGACAGCGCAAACGAGAGTGAAGATGATGTGGATACAGTGTACATATAAATCATTGAAAATTATTGCCTACAAATTCCGAGTCAATATATTGATTTTGTTCAAAGCTGTAATAATAATAAAATAAAGTAATTTTGTTGCGAAAATAAAAATAAAATAAATATGCGCATGAAGAATTTCATCGAACATTCTAACCCTAACCCAGATAGCGCTTTCAAATCCGTGTCGGCAATTCAAATGCATGCAACTTCACAAATACGACTCGGATCGATATTGCTCAAACTGATGACCTTTTCCACTACCAAAGAATAATCGATTTGTGGATTCACTCTGTGAAGGCAGAGCGTTTGAAAGCATACAGAGTGTTCGAAGGCGTGCCTGATCAGGGGCGGCCAGAATAATAGAATGTAATTGTCGGAGACCGACAAGCTAATTGACTGTTCAGGACAGGATAACAACGGAAGTAAGGGGAATTGATCGGGCCGTCATAGGGGAAACGAAAGGAATTAAGTATAATGATGGATGATTCATATTAAGGCGTAGCCTGGATTTACTACACATAAGGAGCACCCGCTCTCGTCGAATTGAAAACATAGTCGCGCTTGCCGGTCCAATCTTTGCGAATAAGGCGGAGGCGATACGCCACTTCGAGGGCGGTGGGGCGTTTGTCAGATTCGAAGGAAAGACATTCATGTGCCAATTGGAGGAGAGCCGGGGGATACAAGTCGGAGAACGTCGGCTTGATCGAGCCTTGCATGACACGGCCCATGATTGCCGTGTCGTTGAGTGGGTTGCCTTTCTCCGTCATTTGGTCACTGTATGGCAAAATGTGCAGGTCCAACTCGGCCAAGATGACACCAAACGAATAGATATCTGCCGCTTGACTAGATAAATCCATCAGCAAACATAGTGCTTGACGTAGACATACCTGTAGTGGCTTTCCCCGAGGATTTCAGGAGCCATCCAACGATATGTGCCGATACCAATGGTCATCGTTTCCGACGTCTCTTCTCTCGACACGCCAAAGTCTGTCAACTTGGTGCCATTTCGGGTGTCCAAGAGTACGTTGCGGGATTTAATATCGCGGTGAATAATACCCGTGTCCAGTGTGTGCAAATAGACCAGACCCTCTGCAATGCTCGTGGCGTAATCCAATTTGGTTTCGAGCGGCAAGGTTTCCTGTGTCGTGCTTTCCAACTTGGACCGCAAGTCGCCATCGTCCATGTATTCCAAAATGAGCATCATTTCAGCCTTGCGGTACCAGCTCACACCAATAAATTTCACAATGTACTTGGAATCCAACCTAGACACCACAGCGTTAACAAGGACCGCCGCGAACAAGTTCCTACTTTGACATGAGGACAATTTCAGCGACGAAGGTTTTAATGGCGGCAGGGCCCGATTGAGATGCCAACAGCTTTTTAATAGCGACGGTGGAGCCGCGGTATTTTCCTCTCCAAACTTCACCGAACGCTCCTATCGACAACCAATTTAGTTTTCGAGTTCCCCTGAACTCGGCGAGTTTACCTCGAGAGAGAGCTTGCTCCGGCACGATATCATTTTCATCCAAGCGCCACTGATTAAGGGTGTCTTCCTCCTCCCGAGAGAGAACACCATTCGACATTTGCGACGATTGAGTCGCAGAATTGTATTCCCAGTTTGGATTTGTTGTGGATTTCATCGTTGGACGACCGCCGGACGAGTGGGTTTTAAAACCGCCAGTGCCTGTATGGTCATAAGGATAGCCCGGCGGTGGCGACGACTGGGCAAACATTCCAGGTTGCTGGCTTTGTTTTTTCTTGCGCATGACCACGATAATGACAGCAATGAGGATGATAACCAAGACACCACCACCAATGCCAACGGCGAGAGCGAGCGTGTGAGAACTCGAGTCTGGCGCTGGCGTCGGGACTGCTGTCGTCGTGAGAGCCGGGAGGACTTGCAATTTACGATATGTAGCAAAGTCATAACGGAACGATGCGTTAGGACCTGGAAAAGCTCAACGTGAAGGTATTGCTGCTTGGAAACATATACCTGGGAGGGCAATGTGGGCAAGCACCCAGATGTAACCAGCGGTAATAAAGGACAATTCAGTGTAGACAAACGCGGCTTGTTTTTGGCTGGTGAAATTAGCGACTTGGTTGGGCGTAGCATCGCGAGCGATCTTGGCATCGACGAAAGGATCGCAAATGTCCGCTTCGCCGTACGTGCACGAGTGAATGTTGGAATGGAACACTTGTTCATATTGGCCGTTGCGGGGATCTTTCAATGCGAGCGGTTTGTCAGCGTCGTAGCCTGGATAAAACAACGACAATCAGCCTCGGTTCTGTCATGGAGAGGACAGTACCAATGGCGTTATTGTCAAGCGAGTCACTCGTGTATGAAATGGTCCAATTGGCTGTGATCATTTGACCCACACTGCACAAGGTCAATTGAATCCATCAATAGAACATCTTACTAGGAAGTATTGGGCAGGGAGAATGTGACTTGAAAGGGACATTGCAAGCCTTCCCCTTCGCTTCGACTGTTGGCCGAATTCGGTTGTCGAATGGTTGGATCGTCAGCAATCGCCCAACACCGCGTCGTTTTCCCATCGGGCACTGGCACTACACATCATATCATAAATAAATACTCCTAGAGTACGAAAATCAAGGCGTACAGGAGCCAAACGCCGCCGAGATGGCGATCGTCGCGCTCAGGACAACGAGCTGGAGGTGCATGTTGTGACACGAGGGCGAGAAAGCTGGAATAAACGCATCCAAAGCAGTCACAGTGTTTTTCCCTACATTTTAAAAAAAAAACGAAAAATGGATGAAAATAGTTAAATTTTACCCTATCGTTTCGCTATTTTTCGACTTTTTCCGAATTTTGTATTGAGTTACCTAATTCCGCGACTGCAGCTCGAAATTACCCAACAAATTTGAACGACAGAGGCTTTCGCAAAACCTTTCACCTCGGCAGATGGATTCATGGGTAAACTCGCCGGTAGCGTCTGTGAGAGGCGTCTCATGAAGACAAGCGGGAGAGAAGAAGAGAGGCTCATGTGCTTGCCCTGGATTTATTGAGCGAGATCGGCTTTTCTATTCCGATTTAACGACATAGTCTCATTAAATACGTACAAAAATGAAATATCAAATGACGTCCATGCGACAGAAACCAACAAACGACAGCGTCCACTGGATTGGCTCGCTTTTTTTCACGATGATGGATGCACTGATTCCACTTCTCCTGTCAAATCAATGGAGAAGAACTCGAGATTCGTGGAGAGGCCCATGATGAATGCCGAGCGGAATGATCAAATATTTGGCGTCGTTGCCTTGGCGATCCATTTTATCGAGTTTCTTCCTTTGTTGGATCGAGTCTGACAATATTGAACTACAGTGTTGTAATGGAGCTGAATTTATAAGGTTGATAGATTTCCATTTCTAATCGGGCCATTCAACCTCACGTTGAAAAAGCAGATCGCATGCAATGTCTTGTTCGTGTCTTCTGCTTGATTTCTGTGTCAAACGCAGTTTCCCGAATGATAGTTTCGATTTGCGGTCACGACGCGGCGATCATGAAACTTGAAGCGAGAGGCGTGTGTTTCATGCGATTAGTCTTTGGATGCATTCCCAGAGAGTTCTCTGCAAACAAGCAACCAAATCTTTTAAATCCCCCACAGAGGCACAGAGGGCCCGTAGGTCCTTTGGGTACAATTTGGTTCTTGTCCACACACGAACTCCACAGGAAACCAGCAGCCAGCTCAAGCCTATTTATGAGAAGATAATGAGCAAAGCCTTTGATCTCTTAACGAGTCTCTTGGGGATCATTTTTTGCAAATTTGAATTGAAGAAAGACTACAGGAGGACTGGCGTGGCGGTCAACAACGATGGTCGACGAGAAAACAAAAATGCACTTATTGCAATGGAGATATAGTCGAAACACGACCAAACTAAGACTTAGGATTCGATATCTACAGTACAAAAATATGCTCAACACCTCCGAGTATGAACATGAACCTTCTTGGAGATGGCCGGTCGCCGCCGCTGATCGAGTGTTTTCCTCCATCTTCCGGTACTTTTAGTTTGATACATCGAGACTTTCCCATAGACTAAACAGATTGGGCAAAAATTGTGTGACTTTATATCAACATGATTAGTCAAAATATTAAATTAAGGGAAATGATCCGTGTACCCCAATTTTTGATACGTGAACCCTCCGGATAACTATCCGGACTATTTCTTATTGAAAAAGGAGTTCTTTTCTAGCACTGTGACATGATGTTTTTCAAAAAGAGGAAGACAAATTATCCGGATAGCGATAATATTATCCGTATAACGAAGATTGGATGGTCAGATTGCAGTACCTGAAGACCATCAACAAAGACAGCGGGAGGAACAAGCGAAGAGACAAGACTGCTTCTTCATTGGTATCAGTAGCCAAACGACAACCAGAAGACTAGCAAATACTCTCAAGCGTCTAGTCACTTGGGCAATATCCTCCATCTCTATCCCTCTCATATATAATAATATTGTTTCCTGCAGTTTAATATGAATTTTTTTGTGCAAAACCATATGACGGCCCATCAAAATGAATCGGAGGTAGTACGTACTGTAGTACGAATTAATTTTATCAAATCATATCTCGTTATTTGATTAAGCATTTTGATTGGTCAAAAATAGATTTACTCTCTATTGTCCCAATAAAGTTGCGTTTACACCTTCAAAACAAAACAGTTTGGTTCGAGTAAATTTGGATTTGACATCAAAACCAAGCAGTTGTGACGGGGAGCCTTACGACAACAGAGAAGAACCTCTCTCACGTGTGTTGTAATTCTGGAAAGTGGTCGAGTTCGCATTGCCCTGTCGTCACAGCCTCGTCTTTAAACTGGTGGAAACGCAAATGGGGGGCTTCCAAAGCTACCTCTCAGTCGGGACATATCAAGCGGAGGCTGTGCAGATTCTATGGAAGCATCGTAACTTCAACGATTCTATCGTGCATACATGTACCGGGCCATCTATCATTCGTCCTATGACTCACGAACTCCAACACAATTCACGCCTGTCGCTGGGTCATTGTTTTTGACAGGTATCAATCACTTGAGGAAGTGTTGTTTGTAAAAATCATGGACGCTCCACATGACAAGATCACGGTGTCGCTCCAACTTAATTTGCGCCTTGTATGCAAGCCGTCTGCATACCGACTCGTCTGCATTTCCTTCCATTACAGATAACGACGGAAAAAGTGCCCCAGTGGGATATCTGCACAATTTTATTGAAATTTTAATTGTTTGGTTGTTGTCGGAATTAGTCACTCGTTATTAAATATTGACCAATGGTTGACAACATGCATGACGACCTGAATAAGGATATCATGCAAAATTACAACTTAGAGTTTACTGTGCCTGCGAATACGACGATTTTATGATAAGATTTTCTTCATATTTCTCGTCAAATGCATGGCAACGGCCTCCAAGTTGTACTTGATCGAACCTGACATCCAGGCTTTGGTCGACATGAATCTACCTTTGTTGCTGAAGAAACTACAGCTACAACAATCCAAATACAATCGCAACCACACTGGAGATCGTTGTTTAAATTTGAACTCAAAGCTTGCTTACAAAAAGCATATTTGCGGCTTGAAATACTTCTGCTCACTAATCGGTGAGAGTCTTTTACCACTCATGGACAAGCCCCCAGAGCCATTATGTCCATCCATGTCCGCCAAATCTATCGCTAACTTCATTGTCTTCAAGAGAAGTCAAAGTGGCGCTCCATTTATACCTCTTGGCCAAGATGAACAAAGTTGTGATGTCCTAGGACGCCCTATCTATTGCCAAGGAGGTTGGGTTGACCCACACAATGTCGATCAAATGTTATCAGCCATAACTGTATTGCACGCAGCTCGGGGCCAGAGGGGAAATTTTGTGGAAAAGTGCGTCGATTGCTCGGCTTTGTTGGAAAAAATGAAGTCACATGGTTGCCGATTGCACAGGGCTGCTCCTCACGATTGGCGTTGTGGAAATTCCAAGCTCAGCTCAATTGTTGAAAATACAGCTAAACGATTTCAGCAGAATGGAGCTGATTACATTCCAACAGGCGATTCACCTCTCTCACCTTGGGAACTGCTTGATATACGAACCCATTTGCTTTCTACAAATCGTTTAGCTGACCTCCAGTTGTTTGTTATGGTACTACTTTGCTGCAAGCTCTTCTTGCGTGGCGATGAAGTTGTATCCATTCGGTTTGATCATTTTATTGGTGATTTAGCTATTTTTGATAGTAATGGTGTAGTTGAAGCATTGGCTATCAAAGTGAGAGGAAAATGTGATCCACGCCCAGTGACCCTAATGATATGGAGACGAAACAACATTTCTCACTCGGTGGGCGCCGTTTAACCATTCCAATCTCATCAAAAAATGCTGCAATGGTAAGGGTGAGGCGTGTAGTAACATTATATAGTACCTTCTGTGGGTTTCCCTTTCATTGCGAGAGACTTGGCCATTCTCTCATATATTCCATTCTGTGTCTTTCCCTTTGATTGCATCAGACTTGACCAGCCTGCTCTGAACTCATTCACGTGCTGCTGGTGAAAACGTGATACGTTCTCCTTGAGCATCTTCAAGTGACTTCGACGAGATCCACCTCCAGCCAAGCGTCCGGTGCATTGCCTTCTCTGAAGGTTTTCTTTATTTCTGTTGCTTGAACCTCAAAAGTGATTGACCATGGCTCGTTTACCGGGAGAGCCGGATAACGGCTCTACACACTCTACTAAACGATAATAGATATTTATTCATGTAAATTATTGATTGGTCTGTTCGACTTTGTGGATCAGCTCAGCCTTCAGCTTTCAAGTGGCATGCAAGGGCAAACGAGATACACGAATGCAGACCGCCGAAGACACCCCCTGAACGACATATCGAATGGAAGTATCTGCTGTGCCTTCAAGAAAGCTCTCCCCAAGTTAGATGCTTAGATTCTTAATCGTAGTTGTAAGAGTTCTTTGTTTCTTGTCGTCGTCGTTGTCGTCGTAGAAACAGCTTATTCCTGGATTTTGTCCAACCAAAGCAATCTGAGCCGTCTTTATATTTTTAAAATACTGTCAGAAATAAATTCGTGCTGATAATATTATTTCTTTATACTTAAACCAAATTAAACGGAAGTACCACTGGGGCACTTTTTCCGTCGTTATCTGTATTGGATTTGAGCTACATATTGTTACTTCGTGTAAAAAAACCTTCAATCTTTTGGATAAACTTCCAGAACCTTCGCCTGGTCCTGCCACTTTTCATCAACATAAAAAAGGCCCAAATGCACCCATTCCACATGCCACTTTTGACTTTGATCGACTCTGCCTCTGTTAGCCGCCGCCGGAACAACTCGAATCTTCTCCATTTTAAAGATAGCTCGTGGCCACAGCTTTGGAATGGCGGCGGCGCATCTCGAAGCGATCACTACACCATGTATAGCAATCGAGTGGATCACGTCATATTCAAGAATACGTTTCTCCATCAGACATTCCTTCCATCGTCCAGTTCATGACTCTTATGAAATGTATTTTATACTCAATTCCAGCTAGAAAGAGATTCCATAAAGCAGTTTGCCAAGATTGCAAATCAATTGTCGCAACCGTTTTGACCAATCAGATGCCGATTTAACTTTTGTCAGCCAATCAAAATAAAGAAAAGATTACTACAGTGTGTGGCTCAAACATGAGAAATAACTTCCACAAACTTCCGCGGACTTGAACATTGATGCTGCCATCGTCGATGCACCCAAACAACCACGCGGCGTTGGGGACCTCATTACCAATTTTATTACCATCCACATACAACACCGCAACATGACCAACTCGTTGTTCACACCGGTCAAAGTTGGCTCGACGGAATTGGGCAACCGCATCTTGATGGCCCCTTTGACCCGCGCTCGTGCCGGCTTGGACCATGTCCCCAACGACTTGATCAAGGAGTACTACACCCAACGTGCTTCTGCCGGTCTCATTATTACGGAGTGCGTCATGATCGCCCCCAAGACGTCTGCTTTCATCGGCGAACCTGGTATTTACACTGCTGAACAATTGGCCAAGTGGAAGGAAATCACCGACTCTGTCCATGCCAAGGGCGGTAAGATCTTCGCCCAAACTTGGCATGGTGGCCGCGCTGTCCACCCTGACAACAACGACGGTGCTGAAATTGTGGCCCCTTCAGCGATTGCCATCGAAGGCGAAGTGCACACGTTGAAGGGCAAGGCTCCCAATGCTGTGCCTCGTGCCTTGAAGAAGGAAGAAATCCCCGCCATCGTTGAGACCTTCGCCACGGCTGCCAAGAACGCCATTGAAGTCGCTGGCTTCGACGGTGTCGAAATCCACGGCGCCAACGGCTACTTGATCGATCAGTTCTTGCGCGACGGTAGCAACCAACGCACCGACGAATACGGCGGCTCGCTTGAAAACCGCACTCGCTTCTTGACCGAAGTGTTGGCCGCTGTGACCAAGGCGGTGGGTGCCGACAAGGTTGGTATCCGCTACTCGCCATTGAACAGCTACAACTCGATGAAAGACAGCAACCCTGAAGCATTGAGTGAAGCCGTGGCCAAGATCTCCCAAGATTTCAACTTGGCTTACGTCCACGTCATGCGTGCTGATTTCTTCCAGGCCCAAAAGGGAGACATCGTCCCTATCTTCCGCAAGAACTTCAAGAACACATTGATTGTCAACATGGGTTACACGAAGGACGAAGCGAATGCTGCTATTGCTGCTGGTGAAGTGGACGCTGTTGCATTCGGTACTGGTTTCTTGGCGAACCCTGATTTGCCAGCCCGCTTCGCCCAAAACGCGGAATTGAACACTCCTGATGCCAACACGTTCTACGTCGGTGGTGCCAAGGGCTACACTGACTACCCTTCCTTGCCAAAGAAGGATTTGTTCTCTACCATCAAGGTTGGTTCCCACGAATTCTCCAACCGCGTCTTGATGGCTCCATTGACTCGTGCCCGCGCTGGCTTGGACCATGTCCCCAACGACTTGATCAAGGAATATTACACCCAGCGTGCCTCTGCCGGTCTCATTATTACGGAGTGCGTCATGATCGCCCCCAAGACGTCTGCTTTCATCGGCGAACCTGGTATTTACACTGCTGAACAATTGGCCAAGTGGAAGGAAATCACCGACTCTGTCCATGCCAAGGGCGGTAAGATCTTCGCCCAAACTTGGCATGGTGGCCGCGCTGTCCACCCTGACAACAACGACGGTGCTGAAATTGTGGCCCCTTCAGCGATTGCCATCGAAGGCGAAGTGCACACGTTGAAGGGCAAGGCTCCCAATGCTGTGCCTCGTGCCTTGAAGAAGGAAGAAATCCCCGCCATCGTTGAGACCTTCGCCACGGCTGCCAAGAACGCCATTGAAGTCGCTGGCTTCGACGGTGTCGAAATCCACGGCGCCAACGGCTACTTGATCGATCAGTTCTTGCGCGACGGTAGCAACCAACGCACCGACGAATACGGCGGCTCGCTTGAAAACCGCACTCGCTTCTTGACCGAAGTGTTGGCCGCTGTGACCAAGGCGGTGGGTGCCGACAAGGTTGGTATCCGCTACTCGCCATTGAACAGCTACAACTCGATGAAAGACAGCAACCCTGAAGCATTGAGTGAAGCCGTGGCCAAGATCTCCCAAGATTTCAACTTGGCTTACGTCCACGTCATGCGTGCTGATTTCTTCCAGGCCCAAAAGGGAGACATCGTCCCTATCTTCCGCAAGAACTTCAAGAACACATTGATTGTCAACATGGGTTACACGAAGGACGAAGCGAATGCTGCTATTGCTGCTGGTGAAGTGGACGCTGTTGCATTCGGTACTGGTTTCTTGGCGAACCCTGATTTGCCAGCCCGCTTCGCCCAAAACGCGGAATTGAACACTCCTGATGCCAACACGTTCTACGTCGGTGGTGCCAAGGGCTACACTGACTACCCTGCTTTGGGTGAAAAGGTCGAAGCTCCTGCTGCCACCGAAGCGACGACTGAATCCCAGCCATTGTTGGAAGGTGAAGCTCCTGCTCCCAAGCCTGCTTCCCCTGCCTTGGACCCTGCCGCTGAAGCTGACAGTGGCTGCAAGTGTGTGATTATGTAAATTGTAGATCTAGACTTATCCTACCAAATGTGCATTCGTTGCTTGAAAAGTGTTTAGGGCGGGTCTGGATGCCCATCAATTTTTATTCCATAAAAGTGAAATGACATTTTGCAAAAATTCTCCAAAGTTCCAAATTCATAATTTAAATGGAATAGTTGGAGAATTTGTAATTTGTCTGGATGCCACAACTTGTGGCCTTCAACTTTACGATTGTTGTCATACTGCTATGTCAGTCCCTTCCTACCGGAAACATTGAAATGAGCCAGAGATGAGCAAGGATCGATCACTGTTGCTGTACCGAGTGTTAGAACATGCAACAGGGATAGTGTGCGTGTATTTTTGTAGATATGACAAGCTGAATCTCAAGCTTGACTCGATAGTGCGTTCATGATGAAAATATGTCATAAATAAAATGGACCAAATTGGTCCATCTTTTTTATGGCATAATTTGGCCAAAACTCCAGAAAATTGTGACAAAAAATTCTTGGAAAATGTGGCATCCAGACAGTCAAAATTGAAAATTATGGCATATTTCAAATTATGGCATTTTTTGGCATTTTTATGCCATTTTTGGTGGCATCCATAACCCGCCCTTAGTTTCACAATCTCAAATGTCCATCGCCTATTCTGCGTTTAGTAGAACTAAAGCTAGTACTACTAACTGACCATCCTGAGATGGTGATAGAATTCCTCCGAAGTAGTAGTACACTAACGTATGTACTACTGGCGTACTAAACTTGCTTTAGATTTTTACATTGATTATTGTCAGTATTAAACTGGAGCAAAGAGTTGATCGTGTTTCAAATTACTCGCATCTCAATCTCAATTTCTTCGTGTTCTTGGACGAAAATGTCGCCATTAAATTGAAACAAGTCCACCCACTGCGAGCATGAATCAGTTGGGTCGTGAATGCTCCACAGCTTGCTATTGACTCATTACTGAGCTCCTCAATGGCTCATTAGACAGCTAGATCCAGTGGCTAGCGTACATTTCCGTGGGGAATGTCAAGGGCTCGGACTCATGGACTCAACTAACTCACTGGCTACAGTGTCCTCGACACCGTTTCTTGGCCTTGTCATTCGAGAGGACGCAGTGTCGTCGACACCAATCGCACGACAAGACCAATGAGAATGGGGTGGTTTCTGTATCAACCAGAACATTCAATCGCATTCTGACGCCACGACGCCGCCCTACGACCCCAAACCGTCCCCCCACCCCCGCCCGTCTGGCTACATTCTCGATCGTGCGACGCAAACTAATCAACTACGTAGTTGCTCTTCCTAGTTAGAGAGCAGCTTGGCCTTTGACTTACGTATGCTCTCTCTCTCGCAAAGCATTCGAGACGACTCGGGTGATGAGAAGAGGGCTAGCATTACAACAATCGAACCAGGTGTCAAGTTATCGGCACCTAATCGTTTATACTTGAGGTTTGTATACTTTGGCAGTCACACGTTCTTTTTTGACCAACCATGAGAAACAGCAGCAGCTGTCTCATCAATAAACTGCAGCTAATAGTTTGTTTGTTACTCTCTCTCCTTCACTTGAAGCATCTCAGCAGCAGTGTTTGCATGCGATACGAGAGGAGGCAGCTTGTCGTGGCTCTCGATAGCTGCGCTACAGCTCAAACCGCCTACTCGAACGGCTTGGCGGTCTGCAATTACATTCCACAGAAATCCTGCGGGGACAGCTCGTGCCTCCACAACAACCAGATCTGGTGCAATGCGACGATCTGCTCGAGCGTCTTGGCCATCTCGAAAAACACATCTGCGAGCTGCCAATTGACACCAGCGATTCCGCAACAGCTTTGCAATGTACAAGGCTCTCGTTAATGGTCGTTTTAACCTTTTTTTATCCTAGTCGCAGTGCCTGGCCACCATGTTGCAACTCGAACAGCTCTATACGACTTGCAGCAAGAAACCACCGACATTGGACTCGTGTACTGCGTGTCAATCCATCATGACAAGCGAGACGCATCTGTCGAATACATGTAAGTAGAATTTTTGTTGGATCTTGGTGGTGGACAATCTCGTCTAGGTGGCCTCGTCAACTCGACCGCAGCGATGAGAGTCTCTCTCGCCGCGGCAATTTCAATCTGCCAAGCGAATTTTCCACAGATTCTAATGGCCCCAACCACAACCACCGACGCGAATCCACAGCTCATTGCCATTATACTTGTCGTGGGGTTGATTGTCATCATCAGCGTTCTCTCGCTCGTCTTCATGCAGGTACACCGGACGTCCCGTGCAATTTCATCTCAAGCAGCTTATGGACAGTATCGTAAATACCGCCAGGCGCGGCGAAGGTCGTCGATTCTTCGCAGCTCCTTGCAGCGACGACGGACGTCGATTTTGAGCTTTGAGAGCCAGGATCCTTATATTCTCAAGTCGCCGTCCGATTACGATGTCGAGTTGACGTCGCCCAAGTATTCGATCATTGAAGATGTCCGCTTTGACAAGAAATTCACGCAATTTCGCATCCCCGTCGAGGACTTTAAACAGAAAACACATCTCAAGAGTGGCGGGTACGCTGTTCCGTTAATTGGGAATGGAAGTTCGGCACCTTCTAGGCTAGCCATGCGCTGTTGTTTCGAGCTCTGTGGAAAGAACGCGACGTCGCAATTAAACAAATTGCACCAAGCCATGCCAAGGATTTCCACGCCTTGCAGGTACTTGCCGATTTCAAATTACAACTTTCTCTCCTGGCCGTTTTCATATATTTTCCGGTAGGAGTTCATGCGTGAAATTCGACTCTCTGCGTATCTTCGCCACGAACACATTGTGGAATTCCTTGGCATTTCATGGCTCACGCTCAAAGACATCTCGATCGTGACAGAATACATGGTTCATGGCGACGTCAGCTCTGTGCTACGGAGCCAGCGCCAGGCAGCAAATCCATGGCTTCATTGGTATGCTCCTCCGACCAAGCCTGAAGTAGTTCAAACCATCCAACTGGGCTTTCAACACCGCCTCAGTCCTTGCAAATTATCCATCGCGCTGCATGTTATCCGCGCTTTGGTCTATTTGCATGCAAATCACGTCGTCCACCGTGACATTAAATCGAAAAATGTCGTGCTGGACACGATGTACACTGCAAAATTGTGCGATTTTGGTATCTCGAGGCGGATTTCCGCCGTGATGACTGCAAATCGAGGCACGGTGTCGTACATGGCCCCTGAAGTACTTTTTCCTTTGAAAATTTGCTCATGCTTTTGTAGGTCTTTCAAGGGAATAAATACTCGGAGATGGCCGATATTTACAGCTTTGGCGTCTTTCTCTCGGAAATGGACAAGCTCGATTCGCCCTATGTTGGCGAAAAAGACGATGACATGGACGCAGATGTCTCGTTCCCTGAAGCAAAGATTGCCTTGATGGTGACGGCAGGAACGCTCAAACCCACATTTACAGACGCGATGCCTCGAGAAATCCTCGATTTGGCGCAGCGGTGCTTGGAATTCGACGCCACTTTGCGACCGACTGCAGTGCAATTAGAAAAAGACATTGAAAGTCTCATTAAGTCGCATCCAAGCGAATGAATTTATTATTCTTCCATCGCGTCGTCTGCCGTCGCAACGGATGTGCCATATCTCAATAGCAACTCGTTGCGATCTTTCGGTGGATTGTCCATTAAATCTTTCAATGCCAGCGTCGGCGGCGTGGAGGCTCCACTGACAACACAGGAAATTCCATAAGCCACGCCATAAGCTTCGACCGCGCCTGGGATATCGCCCGTGATAATTTGGACCTAAATCTACATCAAAAATAGCAAAAAATAGCAGACGTACCTGAGCTAGCTCGTCGTAGTAAATGGTTTTTTCATGGTGGGCTTCCGGCACGACGTATTCAATGGCTGAAATTAAATCGCTCCACATCGCCCCGAGCGTCTCAATGTCGTGGTTGAGCCCTAAAAAATATTTAGAGTCCTACAGGATTAATTTGAAATTTAAACCTTGAGCGCCTTTGAGGCCCAAGTTATCCAAGGCCCAGAAGAGCAAATAATGAAAGCGATGGAACGGCGTCGAGGCTTCAATCCGCAGAATATCGCGATAAGTTGTTGGTAAATTGGCTTTGAGTTCTTGCTCCATCGTCTTGATGGCTTTGACTTGAGCTATGGACCAAGCCTACCATTCAAATTGAACGCTCACGTGGCTTTGATAGCGACAAACCTGATGGCAAACCAAGCAGCGATATGTTTCAATTGGTTTTGTTGGAAATGGATGGACAAGACCAGTGCAACCATTCAATCGGCATTGATAAGCTCGCGTTTTGTCGGGAAATTCAGTGCAAGCGCGACAAACACAAGTAAAACCATACCTGCACGCAAGCTTTAGTCCAGACAGTGCTTTCTCTGTGGCTTACCCTTGCTGCATGTGCTCTTGACGTTCTTGAAGCGGCCTGTAAAACATATTTCCATAATCGATCGACAATGGTTCATTCACTTGAATCGGTCGAATCGCGGTCACCCACAGCGTGCTCTCAAACGTTGTAAAGCTGCAGTTGGCATAACAATTGTGCTCCATCAGACATGCCGAGAGGAATAGTCCCGTTCCTCCAAGAGTTTCCAGTTCGTGCGAATTTGTACTGAGAACGCCGATGATTTTGGCCAAAGTTGGCGCCGTCACTTGGGTAAACACGGCTGGAAAGCGTTTGATGAGCTGCTGTGCGGTGTCCAGACACGCAGCTTCGTTGGCATATGAGAGAGACAGCATATTATCCAGAGACGATGGATTTTGAAGGAACTAGAGGCAAAAAGGCTCGTTAGATAAAGCATTATGGAGGTGGAGGTACCTTGGTGACACTTTTGAGGATGCATTTCGCACGATCGACTTCGCCAATCATGTCCAAGCCACGCATGGTTGAAAGAAGGTTGAAAAAGAGGTTGTGCATGTTTGGATGGAAGTCATTGGCGCTTTCGTTGCTGTCCAAGAGCTGGGCGAAAGTTGCTTGCTTGGACTTGAGGAAGCTTTCAGCTTTACAACTCGCAAAAACGAACGCTTCATCCTGAAAGACAATCTCTCCGGGCTGGTGTGGACGTGTGGCTATCACGTAGCGTCCTTTCGCTGTATCCTGAGCGACTTGGACGGCCGCTTGGCTCAAGACTGGCACGCCTGGCAGCATTTGATCTCCTTGGCAAACTACCTGTTGATTGGATTGGTCAACTAAATTCCAATCAATTTTTCCACTTTAATTGGATAAAATTAAGGGCGGGTCTGGATGCCACCAAAAATGGCATAAAAATGCCAAAAAAGGCCATAATTTGAAATATGCCATAATTTTCAATTTTGACTGTCTGGATGCCACATTTTCCAAGAATTTTTTGTCACAATTTTCTGGAGTTTTGGCCAAATTATGCCATAAAAAAGATGGACCAATTTGGTCCATTTTATTTATGACATATTTTCATCATGAACGCACTATCGAGTCAAGCTTGAGATTCAGCTTGTCATATCTACAAAAAATACGCGCTCACTCTATATATTATCTCTGTTGCATGTTCTAACACTCTGAGAAGCGACAGTGATTGAGCCTAGCTCATCTCTGGCTCATTTCAAAGTTTCCGGTCGGAAGAGACTGACACAGCAGTATGACAACAATCGTCGGTATCGGTGATGTTGAAGTTTTTGTCGGCCACATTTTGTGGCATCCAGACAAAACACAAATTCTCCAACTATTCAATTTAAATTGTGAATTTGGAACATTGGGAAATTTTTGCAAAATGTCATTTCAGTTTTATGGAATAAAAAAATTGAGGGGCATCCAGACCAGCCCAAGGAATAAACAACAAACATAACCCTATAATCGTATAAACATATATTTATTGATAGATATAATATATAAAATGTAAAGATGAATTTGTGGTTAATACTGGTCAAACTTCAACTATATATACTAGGATATAATATTATACAGTTCTAGAAATACTCTTTTAATTCAAAGCTTGTTGATTATCGCATGAGTCTTCACAACATCATAGATAAGTCAACATAAACACCACATTAACAGTTTTTTTAATGGAACTGATTGGGGCTTGTTCAATGAAAGTTGCCCCATAAAACAACCGCTCGACAAAATTTGTACTGTGTGTAGTATACTAAATGTACGGATATTAAATTTGAGAGGAATCCAGTTGTGCTGGAGCATCTAGCTTGCAAATCATAACCTCCTCGAAGACCTATTGATCTAACATAGTCCGTAGTTAAAACTAATCACTTTTACTACTTGGAATGCCTTTTGTACTTGCGCTTTGGCCCTCTTCACAAGTGGACTTTGAACACAGTCAGTACTGTACGTTGAATCAGTATCCCAAGCAGACAAACCAGTAACAAAATATAAACGGATACAATATATAATATTTTACAAGAAATATTTGTATGTTTATTGGTATACATTTCGTATTTATTTATGAATTCTCACAGTATATGCATTTTCAACGTATTCATTGCGATCGTGTACTTTGAACGTGAACGATCGATTCGCAGTCATCCCAAGCTTTAAATGCATTCTTGCGCTTCTCTAAATACTATCATCGGACGACAAATTCCGCGCTAATATTCCATCCAAGATGTCTATTCCTCTCCAACCTCTGGCATCAGACCTGTCAACGTCAACAGTTCTACAGTACACTTGGCTGTTTTTTTCAAATGGTCATTACAACCCGTCTGCACTTTGTGGGATCGTTGAAAAACGCCGGTCGAGTTAAAGTCCATCTTGAGCTCTTTCAGCTCGCCGCGGCGGCGACAAGCGGCTGAAAGGTGCGATGGCCATCATTATGCTCTCAATCAACCACAGGGCGAGCCACGGTCGACGCCGGGACGCTCACCATTTGGGCTTGAAGTTGACGTGTTGGGAAGTAATCAATAAAAAAACCTATTTTTAGTTTTTCAAGTTTAGACTGGGTGGAAAGTGCACTTTGGTTTATTCAATGACGTCGACACTTCCCCCCGCGGATCTCGCCCCAGAGCTCCTCAAGAAAGAGCGCTCGACGGCTACATTTGAAGTGCAATCGTGCATTGATCTCGTCCATGGCTCGCGCCAACACCAAGCGCGTCGCAAGCAGCTTTTTGACCTCGTCGTGGCCGACCCAGTGCTGAGCGACCGCGAGATGAACTCGCGCAACCACCACGAACGCTACACCAAGGCGTTGGAGAAAGCCCACGCGTTCATTCAATTGCTCAAGAAGAACAACATCACTGACCAAAGCGAAACGACGATCGTGTACCAATTCGTGGGCGAACCGCTGCCGATCGATGTCCACCGAGCCATGTTCGTCCCAACGTTGGAAACTCAAATGGACGACGAACAGCGCGCGTACTGGCTTCCAAAGGCCGAGTCGTTTGAAATCACAGGCGCCTACGCCCAGACTGAATTGGGCCATGGCTCGAACGTCCAGGGAATTGAAACCACCGCACATTACGACGTCAAGACGCAAGAATTTATCCTCAACTCACCCACGCTCACCAGTCGCAAGTGGTGGCCTGGTGGATTGGGCAAGACGGCCAACCACTGCGTTTTGCACGCTCGTTTGTTCCTGAACGGCAAGGATCATGGCATTCAAGCCTTCTTGGTTCCGATCCGTGACACCAAGACGCATGAATCGCTGCCAGGCGTGACTCTTGGTGACATTGGACCGAAAATTGGTTTCCAGTCGATTGACAATGGGTAAAGCCAGCCTTGACATGCTTGATGCTAATACCTCGTAGCTTCTGTGCTTTGAACAACGTGCGCATTCCTCGCCGCAACATGTTGATGCGCTTCGCCAAAGTCGCTCCTGATGGCTCGTTCTCCAAGCCACCCATGGACAAATTGGTCTACTTCACCATGGTCAAAGTCCGCGTCTACATTGTCTTTGTCGCCTTCCGGTACGTTGACATCGCTCCAACTGGTCCTAAATACCATGCTAGATCCTTGGCTGCCGCCGCCACGATTGGCACTCGCTTCAGCGCTGCTCGTGTCCAGGGCACGACTGGCAAGGGCAAGCCAGAGGTATTCAATTTACAATTTTCTATCACACTCAACTTTCAAATTAGAACCAAGTACTCAACTATGAAAACCAACAATTGACGCTCTTCCCCTTGATCGGCTTGGCCTACGCTTGCTTGTTTAGCTCCCGCGTCATGGATGCGCTCTACAACAAAGTCATCTCCCAACTCGACGGCGATATTGAAATGGGTAAGCTGGAACCGTCGTGTCCATCCGATTTTTCCAATAGAGCACCTCTACTTGCTCAGCCAACTCCATGCGTCTGCGTCGGGTTTGAAGGCTTTGTTGACGGAAGAAGCTGCGAACGGCATTGAACGCATTCGTCGTGCTTGCGGTGGTCATGGCTATTCAGCGGCGAGCAATTTGCCATATATTTTCCAAGAATTCATCGGTGCCTGCACCTACGAAGGTACCAAGGACGTCTTGGTCCAACAGCACGGCGCTTTCTTGCTCAAGTGCTTGCGCAACCCTGTGCCAGTGTCCAATTCGACTTCCTTGGACTTGCTCGGCTTTCTCCAAGTGGATGCAAACTCGACGTGTCCGGCCACGCGTCCTGAACAATTGCGCGACCCTGAAATCCTCCTCGCGGCATTCAAAGTTCGTGCTCTCAAGGCATTGCTGCGCGCCGATGCCAACAAGAAGTCGCTCCATTTTGTCACGCAAGCTTCGTTGGCTCATGCTGACTCGATTGTCTTGTCTTGTTTCTATGACGGCATTTTGAATGTCCAAGACCCAAAGCTCCGTGGGGCGAGCTTGCAACTCTTCCAATTGTACGGCTTGTGGCGCATCCAAGCCAACTTGGGCGAATTCCGCTTCGACAACTACTTGAGTGCTGCCCAAGGCGAATGGGTCCAAGATGAAGTCTTGGCGTTGCTCAAAGTCGTCCGCCCTAACGCCATCACGTTGGTCGATGGCTTTGGCTTTACAGATTTCGAATTGAACTCGGCCATCGGCCGCTACGACGGTGACATCTACCGCGCGTTGATTGATCGTGCGTCCAAGGATCCCCTCAACAAGACGGACGTCGTGCCTGGTTACCACCAATACCTCAAGCCATTGCTCTCTGCCAAGCTCTAAGTTGTGACGTTAGAATTGGCTCGCATGAAATTTACCAAAGAGGCCGCGATGCCGACTACAACCACATGAAGCCATCACCGCGCCGATTGCATCTCTGTAGATCAAAAATAAATCTGTTTGTCCATGACACGGTCTGTCGAAGCTCATAGCCTCGCCGCGTAGCTGCCACGCGTCAACCACAGCCAGAACATTGCCTTCAGACGGAGACAAGGTTAAATCTGGGTGCTTCCTCATCCTCTCCGACGTCCTCATTCCAGCAACTTGTCATGACCTCCAGGGCATTGAGCATGTCGTGGCTTCTGCTGTGTTCTACGATCAAACAATGGCGCGATTTCGACAGGGACCGGTCGAAATCTGCCAAAGCCTTCAAGCTTTCCAACCCTTTCCCACTCCCGATTGAGGCCGCAAGCTTCGACATTTGATTCGTAAGCTTCCAAGAAGGGGAGTAATCGTCCAGACAACGATCTGCACTGGAATGCATCATGATTTGGAGATCTCTGGCTGCAGAATTCGCTGGGGCCGTCCATCATGACGTAGCAACTTCAACCATATTGCATTGACCTGCTTGTCTTTTTCACATTTTGGCCGCTTTCTCATGCAACAACACGATGGTACGGTGCACTTTATATGAAAAACCTCTATCATTTTATATATTATTACTTTTAACAGCACATCCCAATTCTGAAATGGTGGTGTTTTCCCAATCGACTGCATAAAACGTGATTAACGTACCAAGGTTTTCCCAATTCGAAGCTAAAATTGGGATCGAATCAGATTCTTGGGATTTGTGATGATTGGATTTAGTTTTCGTTTTGCCGACGAGTTGCGCGCCACTCTTGCCGCCGCGCCATGTCGTCCGTTTCCTCCGATGCGCCTCGTGAATTGGCCGATTTGGCCCCGCTTCTCCTTAAGAAAGAACGCTCCACCGCGACCTTTGATGTGCAATCCCTCATCGATGTCGCCGTGGGTCCTCGTGATGTCCAAGAGCACCGCAAACGTCTCCTCGAACTTGTCAAGAACGACCCTGTCTTGAGTGACCGTGATATGATTCACCGCAACCACAAAGAGCGCTATGAAAATGCCTTGGGCAAGTCGTATGCGTTTGCGAAGCTGTTGGAGAAGCACAACATCACGGACTGGGACGATACGACCACGGTGTATACTTTCATCGGCGAACCCCTCCCTATCGACGTGCATCGATCCATGTTCATTCCAACGTTGGAGACGCAAATGGACGACGAACAACGAGCATACTGGGTCCCTCGTGCCAAGGCATTTCAAATCACAGGCGCCTACGCCCAGACTGAATTGGGCCATGGCTCGAACGTCCAGGGAATTGAAACCACCGCACATTACGACGTCAAGACGCAAGAATTTATCCTCAACTCACCCACGCTCACCAGTCGCAAGTGGTGGCCTGGTGGATTGGGCAAGACCGCTAACCACTGCGTTTTGCACGCTCGTTTGTTCTTGAACAGCAAGGATCATGGCATTCAAGCATTCTTGGTCCCGATTCGAGACACCAAGACGCATGAAACTTTGCCAGGAATTACACTCGGTGACATTGGTCCGAAGATTGGCTTTCAATCAATCGACAATGGGTAAGCTCTGATGCATTTGCGTTGAGATAATTTTCCTGTAGCTTTTGTGCTTTGAACAACGTTCGCATCCCTCGCCGCAACATGTTGATGCGCTTCGCCAAAGTGGCTCCTGATGGCACATTTTCGAAGCCCCCGTCGGATAAATTGGTCTACTTTACGATGGTGAAAGTCCGCGTCGGTATCGTTTATTTCTGTGGGCGTGCCTTGGGCATGGTGACCACGATCGGCACTCGCTTCAGCGCTGCTCGTGTCCAAGGTGCGACTGGCAAAGGCAAGTCCGAGGTATTTCCTAAGCAGTTTCCAATCATTATCGCTAAAATATGCTTAGAATCAAGTGCTCGATTACGAAAACCAGCAATTGACGCTATTCCCTTTGATCGGCCTATCTTATGCAGCCCTCTTTAGTCACCGAGCCATTGACAAATTGTACAACCAAGTACTTGCTCAATTTGATGGTGAACTTGGTGTTGGTAAGATTTTTTTTCATTCTTGAAAGTTGTCTCATGACAAATTCGTAGATCATCTCTATTTGCTCAGCCAGCTCCATGCTTCGGCCTCGGGATTGAAAGCTTTCCTCACAGAAGAAACTGGCAATGGAATGGAGCGCGTCCGTCGTGCTTGTGGTGGTCATGGTTATTCGGCCTCGAGTAACCTGCCTTACCTCTTCCAAGTATACATCGGAGCTTGCACCTACGAAGGCACTAAAGATGTCTTGGTCCAACAACACGGCGCATTCTTGCTCAAATGCTTGCGTAACCCCGTGCCAGTGTCCAACTCGAGCTCATTGGATTTGCTTGGCTTCCTTCAAGCCAATCCAAACTCTACTTGCCCAGCTACACGCCCGGAGCAATTGCGTGACCCCGAAATCCTCCTCACGGCATTCAGAGTCCGCGCTCTCAAGGCATTGTTGCGTGCTGATGCCAACAAGAATTCGCTCCACTACTTGACCCAAGCTTCATTGGCGCATGCTGAATCCATCGTCTTGTCGTGCTTCTACGAAGGCGTGGTCGGTGTACAAGACACCAAGGTCCGTGTTGTGTTGCTCCAACTCTTCCAATTGTATGCTTTGTGGCGCATCCAAGCCAACTTGGGCGAGTTCCGCTTGAGCAACTATTTGAGCAGTGCCCAAGGCGCGTGGGTGGACGAACAAGTGTTGGCGTTGCTCAAGGTGGTCCGTCCAAATGCGATTTCGTTGGTCGATGGGTTTGACTTCTCCGACTTTGAATTGAACTCGACGATCGGTCGCTACGACGGTGACATTTACCGCGCGTTGATTGACCGTGCAACGAAGGATCCTCTGAACAAGACGGACGTCGTGCCTGGTTACCACCAATACCTCAAGCCATTGCTGACGGCGAAGCTTTAGTTCAGGCATGTGCTGTTCCACCTACATAAGAAAGTTGTGTTCATCAAGATCTCTCTCTCGGTTTCTTGGTCATTCTCTGATTGGGTTTCAACCGACGTGGAGTCTGTATATGATGGCAAAGAACTCAACCCAAGAAGTCACTAACGTACAAAGAACGAGGGCAGCCTCTAATCTCCTCGAGTCTGACGATGATTCCGTAGATGAAGTTGATTGCGCTTTGTCTTGAAGGTGTCATCGGCACTGGAAAAGCTGCCGCATGAAGTCACTTCGTAAAGGCAGTCAGTCAGACAACGAAGGCTCCATGGAGCTGCATGACAGATAGCCGAGACTACCATGGAATCATGAGCCAAATGAACGGCGGCCATTTCCCCTGCCTGGGCTTCAAAGCGTCCCCTCGATACCACCAACGTCGTTGAGCTGAGGTCGGGCAGAGTATATCCAAACTGCTTTTATCTCTGCAGGTTGCTAGCGTTGTCCACGTACCACGCCTTCACAACAACATGACAACCTCATCGAGGGTTGAGGGTTTTTTACCTGGATAAGTTTACTATGCCTCATCGCCCTCGTCGTAAACATTTCCCTCCAAGAAAACAAAACTTCCCCTCGGGGTTTCCTGCATCCGATGGGCCGACTGAGAGCTCCACCGTGACAAGATCCCCTGCTCCCGCTTCAAGAACTTGCGATTGACATTGTCGCCAGGGCGGCTGCAAATATATCGTCGTTTTGGCTCTGGTTTTGCGCACCCAAGCCAATGTTGACTTGACAACCCAATTGTGATGACCTTTACTACAGTGCTGGTATCTTAATGGAAAGTGTGACGGCAAACGTTGCTGCTCAATGACGTAGACGCTTCAACCATATTGCAAGTAGAATCTTGAAGATTGAATTTAGTTTTCGTTTTGTCAACAAGGTGCCATGTCGTCCGCTTCCATCGATGCGCCTCGCGAATTGGCCGATTTGGCCCCGCTTCTACTCAAGAAGGAACGCTCCACCGCGACCTTTGACGTGCAATCCCTCATCGATGTCGTCGTGGGTCCTCGACAAGTCCAAGCGCATCGCAAACGCTTCCTCGAACTTGTCAAGAACGACCCGGTCTTGAGCGACCGTGATATGATCCACCGCAACCACAAAGAGCGCTATGAAAATGCCTTGGGCAAGACGCATGCGTTTGTAAAGTTGCTGGAGAAACACAACATCACAGACTGGGACGACACAACGATCGTGTACCTCTTCATTGGCGAACCCCTTCCGATCGATGTCCACCGAGCCATGTTCGTCCCAACGTTGGAGACCCAAATGGACGACGAACAACGAGCATACTGGCTTCCAAAAGCCAAAGCGTTTGAAATCACAGGCGCCTACGCCCAGACTGAATTGGGCCATGGCTCGAACGTCCAGGGAATTGAAACCACCGCGCATTACGACGTCAAGACGCAAGAATTTATCCTCAACTCACCCACGCTCACCAGTCGCAAGTGGTGGCCTGGTGAATTGGGCAAGACGGCCAACCACTGCGTTTTGCACGCTCGTTTGTTCTTGAACGGCAAGGATCATGGCATTCAAGCCTTCTTGGTTCCGATCCGTGACACCAAGACGCATGAATCGCTGCCAGGCATTACACTCGGTGACATTGGTCCGAAAATTGGTTTCCAGTCGATTGACAATGGGTAAAGCCAGCCTTGACATGCTTAAGCTTTTATCACGGAAGAAACGGGCAATGGATTGGAACGCGTCCGCCGTGCTTGTGGTGGCCATGGCTATTCAGCATCGAGCAATTTGCTATATATCTTCCAAGTATACATTGGCGCATGTACGTACGAAGGCACCAAGGACGTTTTGGTCCAACAGCATGCCTTATTCTTGCTCAAATGCTTGCGAAACCCCGTGCCAGTGTCCAATTCGAGCTCATTGGATTTGCTTGGCTTCCTCCAGGTCGATGCCAAGTCTTCTTGCCGAGCCACAGCGCCAGAGCATTTGCTTCATCCTGAAATCCTTCTCACGGCATTCAAAGTGCGGGTTCTTAAATTCTTGCTGCGTGCCGACGCCGACAAGAAGCCAATCCATTTCTTGTCTCAAGCTTCGTTGGCACATGCTGAATCCATTGTCTTGTCGTGCTTCTACGACGGCGTGGTCGGTGTACAAGACACCAAAGTCCACGCTGTGTTGCTCCAACTCTTCCAATTGTATGCTTTGTGGCGCATCCAAGCCAACTTGGGCGAGTTCCGCTTGAGCAACTATTTGAGCAGTGCCCAAGGCGCGTGGGTGGACGAACAAGTGTTGGCGTTGCTCAAGGTGGTCCGTCCAAATGCGATTTCGTTGGTCGATGGGTTTGACTTTTCGGACTTTGAATTGAACTCGACGATCGGTCGCTACGACGGTGACATTTACCGCGCGTTGATTGACCGTGCAACGAAGGATCCTCTGAACAAGACGGACGTCGTGCCTGGTTACCACCAATACCTCAAGCCATTGCTGACGGCGAAGCTTTAGTTCAGGCACGTGCTGTTCCACCTACATAAGAAAGTTGTGTTCGTCGAGATCTCGCGCCGCGGGCTTTCTATCGACGATCCCTGTGACGTCATACACAATACTTGAAGGCATTGCTACTTACAAGCTAGAAGTGTTGACATTACAAGTGGCTCCCCATGAAATTCACCAAAGGGGCTGCCATGTCAACAAAAATGTCATTGAGCAGGCATCGAGCCAGTTGCTTCGCTGTAGTTCAAGCATAAAATTCGCATGTCCGTGGCACCTTGCGTCATAGCTTTTGAATCGTCGTACAGCCTGCCATTCGTTTGCTACGGCAAGAACGTTGTCAAGAGTTCAAGATCTAATCTGGGTGATAGAGTTTACTATGGGCTGTACGGTCGTCGTAAACATATCCCCTTGAGTAAAACTTGTCCTGGATCACTGATAGCCTCGATCTAGGGGCGCCTTTTGACCCTTTCCTCCCGCGGACAATGCTCCAGGACCATGCATTTATCGACAACTTGGCAAGCACATCATCGCTTCGACTCTGCTCTCAAGCTGTGCAACGTTTTTATCGCCTTCCAGCAATTATTGATTCGGGAATCCCGTCCATACTGGGGAGCAAACTTCTGGGCAACGATTTGCACTGGAAAGCTGGCATTCCTTGTATCCTGTCGCCGCAGAATTCGATCGCACGTGCCTTGCCCATCGTGGAGTTGCAACTTCAACCATTGTCCAAGTCCAAAACCTCTTTAATATGATTCAATATTGATTATGACAAGTTCCACAAATGCGCCAAAGTATTGATTGAACCAGATCTTTGGGTTTAGTTTTCAATTTGCCAACAAGTTGCGCGCCACTCTTGCCGCTGCGCCATGCCGTCCATTCCCTTGGCTGATTTGGCCCTCAAGAAGGAACGCTCCACTGCGACCTTTTGATGTGCAATCCCTCATCGATGTCACCGTGGGTCCTCGGGAAGTCCAAGTGCACCGCAAACGTCTCCTCGAACTCGTCAAGAATGACCCTGTCTTGAGTGACCGTGATATGATCCACCGAAATCACAAGGAACTCTATGAAACTGCCTTGGGCAAGGCGCACGCGTTTGTAAAGTTGTTGGAGAAGCACAGCATCACAGACTGGGATGATGCAACAATTGTGTACCTCTTCATTGGCGAATCCCTCCCAATTGATACGCATCGAGTCATGTTTGTTCCGACTTTGGAAACGCAAATGGATGACGAGCAACGTGCGTATTGGCTTCCAAAAGCCAAAGCTTTTCAAATCACTGGCGCTTATGCTCAAACTGAATTGGGCCATGGCTCGAACGTCCAGGGGATTGAAACCACCGCGCATTACGACGTCAAGACGCAAGAATTTATCCTCAATTCACCCACGCTCACCAGTCGCAAGTGGTGGCCTGGTGAATTGGGCAAGACTGCCAACTACTGCGTTTTGCACGCTCGTTTATTTTTGAACGGCAAGGATCACGGTATCCAAGCGTTCTTGGTCCCCGTTCGCGACACAAAAACACATGAAACTTTACCTGGCGTGACTCTTGGTGATATTGGTCCGAAGATTGGTTTCCAATCCGTTGACAATGGGTAACATCGACCAGTCTGACGTGAAATTGACGTCTTTTGATAGATATTGCGCACTCGACAAAGTGCGCATTCCTCGCCGCAACATGTTGATGCGCTTCGCCAAGGTGGCTGCCGATGGTACTTTTTCGAAACCCCCATCGGATAAATTGGTCTAGTTAATCATGGTCAAATCTCGTGTCACCATTTTGTACTTTAGCAGCCGAATCTTAGGCATGGTGACCACGATTGGCATGCCGCGCGTGTCCAAGACACGGCAGGCAAGGGCAAAACGGAGGTATTCAATTTACAATTTTCTATCATGCTAAATTTTTTGGGCAGAACCAAGTGCTTGACTATGAAAACCAGCAATTGACGCTCTTCCCCTTAGTGGGCCTGACCTATGCTTCTATATTTGCCCATCGAGCCCTTGACAAATTTTACAACAAAGTAGAGACTCAATTTGACGGTGAAGTTGGCGCCGGTACGACTAGCTCTCCTCCTCTTAAACGATTTTCACGGAGCTATTCCTAGATACCCTATTTTTGCTCAGTCAGCTTCATGTTTCGGCGTCGGGATTGAAAGCTTTTATCACAGAAGAAACTGGCAATGGAATTGAACGCGTCCGTCGTGCTTGTGGTGGTCATGGCTATTCTGCGTCCAGCAACAGCAACTTGCCATATCTCTTCCAAAGTTACATTGGTACTTGTACATTTGATGGTACAAAGGATGTCTTAGTCCAACAACATGCCGCTTTTTTGCTCAAATGCTTGCGTAACCCCATGCCAGTGTCCAATTCGAGCTCATTGGATTTGCTTGGCTTCCTCCAAGTAGATGCGAATTCTACATGTCCAGCTACATTCCCTGAGCAATTGCTTCATCCTGAAATCCTTCTCACGGCATTCAAAGTGCGGGTTCTTAAAGTCTTGCTGCGTGCCGACGCCGACAAGAAGTCAATCCATTACTTAACTCAACCTTCGTTGGCACATGCTGAATCCATCGTCTTGTCGTGCTTCTACGACGGCGTAGTGAGTGTGCAAGACACCAAAGTCCGCGCTGTGTTGCTCCAACTCTTCCAATTGTATGCTTTGTGGCGCATCCAAGCCAACTTGGGCGAGTTCCGCTTGAGCAACTATTTGAGCAGTGCTAAAGGCGCGTGGGTGGACGAACAAGTGTTGGCGTTGCTCAAGGTGGTCCGTCCAAATGCGATTTCGTTGGTCGATGGGTTTGACTTTTCGGACTTTGAATTGAACTCGACGATCGGTCGCTACGACGGTGACATTTACCGCGCGTTGATTGACCGTGCATCGAAGGATCCTCTGAACAAGACGGACGTCGTGCCTGGTTACCACCAATACCTCAAGCCATTGCTCGCGGCGAAGCTTTAGTCCAGGCATGTGTTGTTTAATCTACATGAGAAAGTTGTTTTCATGGTTATCCTATCGTAGAGCTACTCCTGACAAGAAGTGAAGATTTGGTTGACCAACGCGGAAACTCTAAATCTCTCAAAAGAGTAATGTCCCCATGGAGAACAAGGTCAGGAACAAATCGACCCGACTAAGACAACGCTTCAAGACGAACTCGCTGTGTCGGCAAATTCCTGGATATTCCAACCCCATGAAGCTTAACAGGCCCTGGGAAAGCTGGCAGATGAACTTTATTGGAGATAAATCGACGGAAGAACGATGTGGACACGAGGAAGCTGCACAATTGTTTCCCTCAATCAGTCTTTGGCATTTCTTTCGAGGTGTCCCTGACGTCGTGGACGCTGAAGCTGAAGTGGATGGTCGAAGCGTGAGCAATGGGATTCCACTCGAAACTAAGGTCAACTTTACGCAAGGACGACAAAGTCTCAAGTGAATTGAATGGATACCACCGACGACGACAACTTTGGCTCATGCAACTTGGAACGCTCTCGCTCTTTGTCTACGTTGAGCGACGCATGCCATTCTCCTCTTTCTCCAGTACATGAAGTGGTGCAATAAAGTGTGCTTGGCTGACGAAATGGAGAGGCACAATCCTTGATCCACAGTGCTAGCTTTTTTGACAAGTCCAACTCGGTGCTTTCTTCGACAGCAAGCAACTGGAGGATGTCGAGACTGTCGTTGCAACGAAGTTGACACACATGGCATGAATCACCCAACTTTCCACAGCGACAGACAAATTTCGTGGCTGTCACTGCGAATCTAATGGAATGTCTAGGAATAATCAACACCCGCCGCATCAACACGTTGTAGTCCTCACAACCAGACAGCGGCAGTCGCCCTTCGCGCAGCTTGGTGCCGCAGCGAGTTCTCGTGGCAACTGCGCAGCGAATTTGAAAATGAAGAGGAGACGGACGCGATGGACATTTCAACTTTGTGAAATCTACCGACTCCTCGGTACAGTGCAGGGATAAGCTTTTGACTTAAAATTTCTATCTTGGAATAGGTTGGACCATCTTTACGGGACAATTCACCATGGCGACACCCTGGCGCTTCATTCGGCGGCGATCCTGCAGCTCCATTCGCGTCGCTAGCCACCAAGCTGGCCTTGGAATTGATTCAGCTTACTGCGATCGGTCTGGAGGTGCGGTTGTCGCCGTTCTTGTATCTTCTTGAGGGCTGATCTCGCTCAAGACTTCATCCACTTATTCGCACAGGACAGGCAATTCGAATGTCGTGTCTGCAGTGTCGTGTCGTACAGGCTGCTGCTGTGCTGGTGATTGTGGATTGTTTGGAACGACTACTTGCTCTGGGCTCCGTCGAAGTGGAGGCGTGTCATGGCCCACAAATCGATTCACACCACCGTGACGTTCACACCGCCGTCGCGCACACAAGTCGCCCACCAAGACGTTGATGCGACAGCCTGGATGAATGCATTTCTTCTTGCCCCCATGGCGGACGCATCGATTGCGAGCATACACTTGGTTTGTACACGTCTCGACCATGCATTTCCGTCGGTGGCGGTGAAGGAGACAACGATCCAAGCCTGGTAAGACGGGCAGTTTGCAATCCGTGAAAACACACGTCATACACGATGATCCTTGTCACAATAGGAAATGAGCAGCCTTTGGATCAACTCTTGGAGTTGAACAGTTTGACATCTCATCGATGTTCCTCCCCTGTCGCCCGCATGGATGCCAAGGACCATCCAACTCCATCTTTGGAAAGAAGGGAATCAGAGATAAGACTTAGGTACTCGAACTAAACCACACCAAGTCCGAGCCACAGACAAATTAAAGAAGTTGTCTCCACATTGCATTAATGACGAATTTGATTATTTTGTCTCACTTTCAAGTTCATTCGATTCTAGTGCCAAATAAACTGTAGGAAAGCAACTGTAAACGATAAAGTCATGGATAAGAACTGAACGTTATGCTCTGGAAGTTGTCGCTTTTGAACTTAAGCGTTTAAAGTTAATCGACTAACTTTTATCGAAAAAGTACTTTTAAGTTTGGTGAGTTGATAGGATTAAAGAGTACTCAATGGCGAGACACTCGAGAGGGAATCAATCAGGATAAAATTCATCGAAAAAAAGTTAATAGCAATGAGCATAACTCGAATGCAATGCCTATAAACTTCTCGACGACGTGCAGGTTTACTCTCTTAAACTGAACGTTTATAAAAGTTATGCTTTATGCTCGTAGAGGCTGTCGAAGGAGGATAAAAAAGACAGCGGCGCTGCATGAATTATTTCTTCGATCCATCCCGTCTCATCAATGACGTAAACGAACAAGTCATCAAGTGTGTCTCCGTCATCCATCGTTTCTTGAAGTCGGGATAAGAGATAAGCAATAGGCAATGAAATCCAAACCAATTCAAAGTTCCAACGTCCGACGCCACGTAATCAGCAACTCGAACCTCCAAGATGACTCGACGCGTTCATCGCAAAGTGCATAATCCATGCATGGTTCAAGCGTGGCCTCGCAAGACTTGAGGACGATGGACAGCCCCAAGGGTTGCCTTATGCCCATGAGCGCAACAACCGCGCGACAAGCGTTCATGGAATGCTGAAACCGTCCATGTTTGATTGGAATGCCGCTGAAGATTGCTGTATTTCATGGAGGGACATTTGAACATTGTGAAGTATTGTTAATGAGTCAAATTGTTGGTCCAACGTCGATTCCAAGGGATATCTGTTGAAGCCTGTGGATCTCCTTGGTCGCCGTACTCGCAACGATAGGGACGAAGGGATGGAGGTGACTGATTCTTTTCACAAGTGAGTTTTATAGAAGGGGTTAAGCCAGCCGACGCGTGTCGTCCAGTTGATCGACTGAGCTGACTATATGAAATACACTATGACTCGTACCTACACTGTAAGAGAGAAGGCGACTTCTGTGGTGCCGTGTGTCTATGGGCAAAACCCACAATAGCCTCCCACGCCCATGAAGCGCATGGCTCCGCGTAGCTTGTCACCATTCAAATACTTCGTGAGCGCATCGGCGGGCATGATATTGGTTGGGAGATAGGTCAATTCGAACTTGCCGCGTCTCACGAGATCGCGAAGAAAGTAAAATCTCAGAGTGAGGTGGTTCGTGCGTTGTATGCTGGATTGATTCGACCCAATTGCGATTGCACTTTGGTTGTCATGGTAGAGAGTAAGTTTTTCTTCGCTTACTTCGAGGCCAAGTTCATCCAACAGATTGTTCAAGTGCATCCCATGTTGCGCCGCTAGGCATGCTCCAACGTATTCAGCTTTAGTCGACGATAGGGTGACGATTGCTTGGAGCTTAGACCGCCAAGATACTGGACCACATGCAAGCATCCAAACGTAGCCACACGTCGATCGTCCAGTCGATCGGTCGTCTGCCCACGATGAGTCGGAGAAACCGATGAGTTTATAACTTCCACTTGGCTGTCCATGGAAAGAAATGCCGACTTCTTTTGTGTGCCATAAGTATGCGACAATTCGTCTTGCCATCAGCATGTGGAGTTGGCAGGGTGATGAAAGGTGGCGAGATAATTGAGTAACGGCGTGGACGATATCGGGACGAGTGGTCATTGCACAGTGATTGAGCCGACAATTTGTCGATACGGTTTGCAGTCCTCGAGTGGCATGCCTGGATCTTCCGTCAGGTTAGTCCCCACTGGGATGGGAGTGTTCACGTGTTTGCAGTTGACCAATCCATACTTGACTGCCATTCGTTGAATGTATGTTTCTTGAGTGACGTATGTCTTCAACGATTCTTCATCACGCTTTATTTCCATGCCAAGGAGCTTTGTTATGGGGCCAAGGTCGTTGAGGCGTATATGCCTTTGGAGGTACTCGAATATGTCGGTGATTTCCTCATCAGTGGACGCACAGATTAACACATCATCCACGTTGACTGTCACGATTTGAAGGCGTCCATCAATCCGGTGAGTGAACACGCAGCTGTCGCTCGACGTGGCCATAAACTCGAAGTCTTCCAAGATGGTTTTGAGGTGTTGATACCATAACATGGCACTCTGTTTCAACCCGTAGAGGGCTCCAAGGATGCGCCAACACTTGCCTTTTGCTTCGAAGCCGTATGGTGGGATCATGTATAGTTCGCGATCACTCTTTGCGTGGATGTACGCGTTCGTGGCGTCGCCTTGACGGTACTTCATACCAGCGGCTGTGATGATTGCTAGGATTATCCGTAAGGAATCGCCTCGGATGACTGGAGCGTATGTGTCATTGTAGTCCAAGCCTTGCCTCTGGGCGAATCCCTTGATAACGACTCGCGCCTTGAAGATCTGTTTGCCGTCTGGCATGTCCTTCTTCTTAAAGACCCATTTTGACTTCAACGCTCGATGACCTTCCGGCAAGTCGGTGAGTTCGAAGCATCCCATGGCATTGAGGTTGTTAATTTCTTTCTTGCAGGCTTCAAACCATCCAGTTGCCTCTGGCGTATGCATCGCTTCGTGGAATGTTTCTGGGACGTCCTCGTCGGCGTCCGTCGCGTTGAAGCATATATCGAATGCCACATTTGCATTGTCATCGTCGACATGCGCTGACTCTTGTTGCGGCAGTTTTGTTGCGGTCCCGCGCTCGTTGTTTGTGCGCATTGTCTTTGTGGGTGACTGCCCGCGCTCATTCCTCGTACGAGCTGGAGTTGCTGTGGGGCTCACCGGATGTTGTAGGGTGTAAGTTGTAGACCGCTTCATCTCAATTTGCCCGACCCGTGCGGCGCGTCTCGCGGTCTCGGTGGCATCGGTCGCGGCTTGTTTGGTTCGACCAGGAGATGTTGACTGCACTTTGTTGGACGTTCGATGCGGCCGTTCCCAGCGCGATTCTCGTGGGCTGTCAATTAATGTGGGGCCAGGTGTGGCTGCGGCAGCAGCGGTGGCCTTGCGGCTGCCGCGTGTATCATGGTATTGGACTTGAGGTGGATAGTGTGCGTATGGCACCCCGGGTAGCCTTATTGGATCGATTCGTTGTGCCGGCAGTGTCTGTTCCTTGAACGGTTGCGTATTGCCAGTTCCCATTTCAACATCGTCTTGGTTGGTCTGTCGCGGAGCCGCTGGCTCATTGTATGTCTCGTCGATTCCTTCAGCAAAGACGATGCGTTGTTGAGGGAACTTTGTTTCGTTAAAGGTGCAGTCCACCGTGAACACCACTTTCTGTTCTTCCATGTCATATACTTTGTAGGCCTTTTTGTTTTCACTGTAGCCCAAGGTGCACATGTTTGCTCGTGATGCCGTCTTGTCTGTGGTTGTATTGCGGCGCCAGCAAATGCAACCGAAGACTCTGAGTGCCGTGATCTTTGGCTTGGTTCCGCGAATCATTTCGTGTGGCGTTTTATCAACTGTCTTGGTGTTTGACGTCCGGTTTCGAAGAAAAGCGACTGTACTCACTGCCTCGGCCCACCATTTCCTTGTTGCGTTGGCGTGTAGCATCATTGTGCGGGCCATCTCTACAAGCGTGCGATTCATTCTTTCAGCTGTCCCGTTTTGCCATTGCCTTCTTGGCGTACTGACTTCGTGGTGTATTCCATGATCTCTGAGGTACTTCACCAGTTTATCGCTGACGTATTCACCACCACCATCAGAACGAAGCGGCTTCAGTCTGACGCCTGTTTGTCTTTCGAGCCAGGGTATGAATTCGAGCGCGGCATCGTAAGCATCGCTTTTCTTTGCCACAAATTTTAACCCAGACGTAGTTGGTGGAGTCCTCAGAAAGAAAAGATTGGTGTCTATCAGCCGAATAAACCGCCAGTCCGATGATGCGTCGATAACGTTCAAAGCCGATGAATGCCACCTCAAATCAAGAAACAAGCTGTCCATCACCGCGAAGTGGAACACATCGTTTTTGTACGCGATACAAGGCACGTTTATTCTCCCTGGGACAGACGATGAAGCTAACGCAGCCGAAACAGCCGACGCGATGCTCTGGCACGCTCGAATGGGGCACATCCCTGCTACTTCCATGGTTGCGGTTTGTGCGGCTACAACTGGAGGTCCAAGCAATCTACCAAAGTCCGTCACGTGTGAAGATTGCATCCGAGGAAAAATTACTCACAACAGCGTACCCAAGACTGGAGATCGACCGAATCACCCGCTCGGGACTTGCGTTCACACCGATCTCTGGGGCCCAGCCAAAGTCGCAACTCCCAACGGGTCCAAATACTTCGTCGCCTTGAGTGGAGATGCATCTTGTGGCGTGTGTGTGGGATACTCGCGTGTTGCTTTCGGGCCACGTTGGTGCTTGGTGCACCACACTGCCATGACACCTTTCAAACGTGCCAGACGTGGCAAGTGGGCGTCTTCATGGGGTCGAGATCTGCACGTGGCAAGTGGGTCATGAGGCGAGAAGCGTACAAGACATTCTTGAAAGTTGTGACTCGTCCAGTATCTGTAGACTTTATCTTCAGGTCGCCCATCTTGGTTACTTGGATGGGGTGTCCATCTGCCAGTCGCACTGCACGAATGCACTTCGTGACAGCATGCAGGAGCTCGATGTCTCCAGTCATGTGGGCTGTTGCCCCACTATCGATGATTGCTTCGCGCTTCACTGGCGAAGATATGGCGTTGCACTCATCGACTTCGTTGTTGCATGTGACGTATTGACTTAGTTCATCGGCGACAACATCGATTTCAATTGGCTCCTCCTTCGTTTGCCACCATGTACCGTCGTCAGGGTGGTCCGAAGCGGGCGTGCCGGTTTCAACCATGAATAAGTCATCATTGCCGTTGTCTAAATCATCAGCGTTGTTCCCTTGGTCGTGGCCACGCCAATCGTGTTGGCTCCGTCCACGTCCACGACCATCGGTGCGACCATTCGTGTATCGGTTGTCTTTGCCGTTATTTCCGCTCGATTGCAGCTTTTCTTGGACAGAGCGTCTGTGAATTCCTCTCGCTTCATCGGCTTGGCGTCGACGACAATCGGGACGGATATGTCCTGGTTTGTTGCAAAAGTGGCATTGCAAGTTGGATGTTGTATTGAGTGCCTCATCTGTTTTGCCGATGTGCTTCCGGAGCTTTGGATCGATCAGTTGTTGACGTTCGTCATCGAGTTTTAGCTCGGCGAGTACGGCCGGCATGTTATTGTACATGTTGCTCGTTCGACTTTCACGTGTGATAAACATCACAGTGTTTGAGAAGCGAGATGGCAGCAGACAGAGGAACCGGTTGATGTGCGATTTCGCCGGTGTTGCATCACCGGCGGCCGTCATCTTTCGCATGAATTCTTGGAATTGGTCGGCAAAGCTGTCAAGTCCAGTTCGTTCGTTCCATTCCAGTTTGGACATCTGAAGCTGGAGGCTGACGAGGGTTACTTCCGACGTGCTCTCGTATATGGTACGGAGTGCTTCCCATGTGTCGTAGGTCGTTTCCACGTGTTGTATGTATTTGAGGTGGTCATTGTGGATTGATAGTTGTATGTAAGAGAGCGCCACAAGGTCGTCTTCTTCTGATAGCGTCGACAGATATTTGCCGGTGGCGTCGCGACATGGCTTTAGGTATTTGCCCAGTCGTTGTTGGTTGATTTTTGCGCGTGTCTTGACGCACCACTCGCGATAGTTGGAGCCGTCGGCTTTTAGCTTGTTGATTGATTCAAGAAGAGTTCGGTCGGTCATTGTGCTCATAACCTATTGAGGCCTGTGGATCTCCTTGGTCGCCGTACTCGCAACGATAGGGACGAAGGGATGGAGGTGACTGATTCTTTTCACAAGTGAGTTTTATAGAAGGGGTTAAGCCAGCCGACGCGTGTCGTCCAGTTGATCGACTGAGCTGACTATATGAAATACACTATGACTCGTACCTACACTGTAAGAGAGTAGGCGACTTCTGTGGTGCCGTGTGTCTATGGGCAAAACCCACAATAATATCATGAGCGCGTTGACGTTGGATTCATGAATAAAGCCTTTGCTATCAGCATCGGTGGCGCATGGACGGGCTGGAAGGTTCTGAAGGACGAAAACCACCGCGATGGACATTTCAACTGTGCGAAATATTATTCGCTGATTGCAGAGAATTGATTGCAACATAAAAAGATCAGCAATTACGTTTATGGCGTGACAAGCGCAACGACGGCAGCGAGAACTCCAGCCGCGACAGTCGACGCGGACGACTTTGGCGTTGTCGTTGGAGCTGCAGTCGTTGTATTTGATGAGATAGTCGGAGCCGATGTCGTCGCGTTGGTCGCATTGGAAGGCAACGAACTGTTGCCGGCCACTTTGAGCCCAGCCACCTTGGCGTCGACCCAGTTGTCGGGTTTGAGAGTGATGAGATGCTGCAAGTTGTCAATCCACAATGCGCATGCATCCACTTTAAGTCCATTGACGTCCGCGACAAAAGCCGCGCATTCCTTGGACGCCGACGTAGCAGCGAGTTGAGCTTGCGTCGGGATATCTTGCGTTGTGAAGAAGGTCAACCAGGCGAAGCCTGCGGCTTTGCTGCAGCTGTCCAAGTTCTTGGACGCTGACACCAATGCCACAAAGGCAGTAAATTGCTCATTTGTGCAGCGGGGATACGTCTTGACGGTCGCGACGATGAAGCGGTTCTTCGCGGTTGTCCAATCTCCCAGACTTTGCTTGATGAGCGTCGCCAAGTCGTTGTTCCATACCAAGCAGGACGGCACGGTGAGCTTGTTGGCCTCGGCAACGAGCGCCATGCAGCTCTTGGAGTCGCTCGACGCTTGTTCTTGTTGTTCCGTCGACAAGCCATCGGCCGTCGTGAAAAACGTGAGCCAGTTGTATCCCGAGTCTTTGGTGCAGCCAGCCAAGTTGGTCGACGCGTTGATGGCCGCCACGACGTCGCCGATTTGTTTCTCCGTGCATGGCGCTGGGGCCTGAGCCAAGGCGTACGCGAGCATGGAAAGCACGACGAGTTTCATGGCGGAAGGAACGAGGAGAAATGAAAAATGACAAGGAAGAGTTGGTGCCATGGAACTGGTGTCTGGGTGAAAAATGTGTTTGCCAATCATGAGGTCGGTTCAACTTTCCGAGGACATGACGACATCCAAGCGTCCATGGAGCGTTTCCATGCGGAAATGCAGGCTGGAGATGATTGTCCATGGCAACGGGAATGCACAGAGAGATGGAGGATGCGGCCGATGTTTGCGCTCTGCTCTTTGGATTCGAGTGAACTTGCATACAAATTTCAAGTATAATGCAATTTTCAGCCCAGCTGCATATCAATAGTATACTTTATTCAAGATAAAATTCTTGAAAATTCAGGGAAATCAACAAATCTTGGCTGTGACTTGACACAAGTCAACGTTGGAGTCGATCGAACTCCCATCGGCTTGGACATGCTGGCAGTCTAGACGTCATCCACAGAGTCCAAGCCGCTTGAAAAGGACCCATCGGCGATTCCCGTCGGATTCCCTTCAATTCGACATTTCGGACGATGGACATTTCAGACTTGTGAAATTATTAACGGTTGTCTGGATGAGATTTGGATGCCGTGGTGCACTGATTGCATTACGTCGTCATGGATTTGTACATTCTTCTTTGCCTGTTCTGCCCATGAAGTCGGCATTGGTGACGTTCCTGACGTATGCGGTGGCGTTTGCTCTGGTTCCTCCTCCTCCATGCACGGACAAGCAAATCGGCGACGTCGTTGCCGTCCTCACTGCATCTCCAAACCTTCCAGCGTGCAAGAGACTCGGGCTTCAACTGGGTCGCCTTGTTCAACACAACGGACGGCTTGCCGATAGACGAACAAGTTTCAGCTTCGACGACTTCTAAAGACTGCGCAGCGTTGAATGTCGACGTCGGGAAGCTCAACGTGTCGTCCTGCTCTGTGTGGAACGTGGATTTGGCGGCGCTCGTCAAGCAAGGACTACAAAAATGGTACTCTGCCAAGCATACGTACATCTTCATGGAAGTCGCGAAAGAGTGTACTACCGGCCAAGTCGCCGCGTTCGTTGCGTCTGTGAAAGCATCTCCGAACTTGGAAAGCTGCTCGAAAGCCGTCGGGTTGACCTTCTTCACGCGGACGTTCTCCCAACGTACACCAAAGTCACAGAATCGATGGCATCTAAGGAATGCTCGGCGTTCTTCGCCGACATCCATGAACTCCAAGTCGATTCCTGCATGCTGTGGGCGAATCGCTTGCCTCAGCTCGTGGCGGATAAGCCGTAGTACTGGGTCGACTCCAAGTCTTACTTTCTCCGATGGACCAACAACTCGACAAAGTCCACTGCGACCACAACATCGTCCAGCACGACAGCAGCGCCGTCGGTGGCGTCCACGACAACTCTAGCGCCGATCACAACGATGGCCAAGTCGTCAGCGTCGACAATCGCAGCTCAAGTGCTTGCTGCAGCACTGGCGCTAGCCATTTTCATTGTCTAGTTAATCAAACGACCGCTGCCCTCCATGGACATTGCAGCACTTCCGTCTTCATGGCATTTTTCATTGCGAGAACGCCGAGCATTGACACGAATGGAACTCTTTGTGGTGGAAGAGCACGACAACAGGATCTCCACAAATTGCAGCGGTCTAGAGAATGAGCATTGCAGCGAGCATGGAGAGCCTGTCAAGCAGCTGTAGAGCAGAGAAGAGAGTTGAACATTTGTCCTTCAAGACTTCCAGCGGTTCAACGCGCTTCGAAACAATCTTACCCACGTTCAGAAGGACAATCTCTCTTACCGTCCAAGCTAGCACCTCCCGTCGACATGATGGCGACCTTCGTGTTCCCATTCGACGGGAGAATCGGCCCGCGAGGATATCGTTGTCACTTTCCCTTTGGTGACGACACTACATTTTGAACATTCTGCCTGCCAGGTCGAGTCCCTCGCGATACCTGGCGGCAATCCTGTCGAGATCTCCATCGGCTCCGCGTTGTACGCGTATATGCATTGCGCTTCGCGTTTACAGAGGGACGCGAAGCATCTTCCCCTGTCCATTGGAACTGACGCAAACTTTGACCGTGTAGGGAGATGATCGATTCCGTTGAACTGCGCAATATGCCTTCCCATCCTCCAAGATGGCGCGGGCGTTGTCAAAGTCACCAGGAGACAGTATGATCTTGCGAGAGAGGATCATCTTGTCATGCTTATCCCGTGGTCGAGCCTTGAACACACGGATGCAGTCTACTTAGTTCTCATGGGGGGAAATAGGGGGAATGGCTTAAATCACAGGGGAGACCGCTCAAATTACGGGGATTCTATGGGAAACATAAAGAGGAAGAAGATTATCATTGGTGGGGAAGGGCATAGCCGCCTCCTTGGTGTAGTTCCATCGAGCGGAAGTTTGTTTGTCAACTTGACACTTCCATTATGACATTATGACGGCAATTGCGGTAGCGGAAGTGATATGGAAAAATTAATAAATTGGGAAAAATAGAAAATTATTCAATTGAATTTGTTTTGATTTTATTATGAAATTCATTTTTGAAATATTTTTTTTAATATTTAATGAATTTGAGTTTTGATTTTTGTGGGAATCTCATCGTCGTTAAGGAACAAGATGCGGTGGATGCCGATGCGACGATTGCTGAGTCTGCGCCAAGTCCGCGGCTATTCAGAGCTCAATATGCCTATCAAGACGTCGGATATGATTGAATTTGCTGTCCGCTGCAAGGCGTCCGAGCCTCTCGCCTTCACGCTGCCGTTGCCTGGACGTCCTGGCCTCACACGTGTCGATCTTGAACATATCGGCGCTTCCAAGTCCACTGCCGAGCGAGAAAGCGTCGGACACTTTCTCTCGACGCTCAAAGAGGTTTGTCTATTCTTTTTGTGCCGTCTGACCGCGTATGACGCGTGTAGCTTGACCCAACGTTGACCACTGTGTCGCTGACGACAATGGACGGTGTCACCATTTCGAAAAGCGCGAGTTTGCGCGCGTTGGCCCCCGTTCCACTGCTTCTTCGCCTCAATACTGCTACTCTTGAGCTTGAAAAGGAAGGTCAAGATGGAGAAAGAGGAGATGATGGTGTCAACGACAGCGAAAGCTCGGCGTTTGGCACTGTCAAGCGCTACATTGAGCGAGATACGCGCACATCGGTCTGTTCATTCTGATCTTGTTCGTTTTGTTGGAGCTCACGACTTGTTCTGTGTAGATCCCGATCGATCAATTCTATCTCATGTGCAAAAACGTCGGTGCGGACGATTCGACGTCCAAGAAATGGCTCGCCGAGTTCCAGCGACGTAATCTCGTTCTTCACTACGACCAGAGCAAGGACGAAGCATTGCGAAGCACGGTGATCTTGCGGCCGAACAAAGGCGACAGCTTTGCCGCATTCCAAAGCGCTCTTGATCCTGTCTTGTACAATCTCAAGCATGTTCGCATGGCGAAAGAAGCGCAAGTGCTCGAGGCGCAAGAAGAATGGCGAAAGCTCGCTATTATCGACACGGACTTGAAGGCTGCCGCGCGTCGCCCGCCCAACATGAAGAAATGGGCAGGCATGGCTTTCATTGCGTCTGTAAGATCACTGCAAACGAGCTCATGGTTGAGTGTCTGTGGCTAGTTTTACACTGGCATGGGCTACCTCGTCTGGGATGTCTACTCGTGGGACGTCATGGAACCTATCTCCTACTTTATCGGGTTCTCCGCCGTCTTGTCGAGCTCGTTCTACCACACGCTGACGCTCAAGGACGCGACGTATCCCAATATATGGACCCGCGACTACAAGCGCAGCCTCGCCAAGCTCCAAGCTGACAAGAAATTCGATCCTCAATCGGTGGACGCTGTCCTCCAGACGATTGCAAACTTGAAACGCGACGTCCAAGCGCTACGGTAAGTTTCTCGTCGACCTGCATGGTTTGAATGCCTGTGGCGGCGTTGCTTAGGCTGCTTGAAGGGAAGAAGAAGGATGAAAAGGCGACGACAACTGCGGCTACCCCAGCTTCGGCTACACCGACTGCGAAGGCCTGAGTGTGGTTTTGTCATAATGCAAAACCAACATGGATGCGTCGACTCGTTGCTGGTGTTGGAGGAAGAACTGTGGATTTAGCGACTCCCGCAATGGATTTCACACCGGTGGACAGCTTGTTTCCAGCATGGAGTCAGTGGAGAAGTCGAGGATGCATCGTCGACATGGCTGGCATGGAAATGGGAAAGATGAGGCGCTGGCGGAGAATTCGCAATACAGCGCGCTGTACGATTGCCACAAGTCGATGGCAGAGAGACAAAGATGCTGCCGGTAAGGCCTATGAGACAGTCGATTTGAAACATGGCTGTGGAAATGCACCCACGTCAAGCTCTCTGCCTCACACATTAGCTCCCCCCCTCGTTCGAAAACTGCTCTGATTTTTAGCGGGGATCTTCCTCTCGCTGACTTCAAAGCACACTGCGCATTCTTGAGCTTTTCTTCTGTACCTTCAAGCAAATGAGATTACTGCGGTTGCTAGAACTTGCTACACAATACGCATTTGAACGGCGTGTTCCCCCTCGTTGGAGGGGGGGAAGGGGGAAGAGCAACTTGAGTCGTAGGCCGCATTTGAAATGTACTGGATCCTTCTTGGGGTATACAGCGACATCAGTGCGTTCGTCCATGTGCTGGAGTCAAGACTTTGGTTGGATTGCACATGCTTTGTTCATGCTTGGCAATGGTGAAACCCCTTCACCCCAAATTTAAACCCTTGTTAGTAACCCCTTCAACCCCGAAAGAAATTTCCAATGTGTGGGATCGGACGGTAGACATGGATGTAATGGTCGCTCGTTGTCACTGTCGCCGATTGGCAGTCGTCACCATGTCGTCAAAGAAATCGTCGATTGTTCCGTCCATGCGTATGGAGCCATGGACAATGCTTGGCATATTGATAGCAGTGTCTCCTCATTGAGCTCTGCCCGTCGAGCTTGCCAAGGAGCAGCGTGAACCCATGATCACAATTTGCAATGGACACCATGTCACCCCTCCTTTGCATAATTTAATAACGTTATATGAAGATTAGTATGTAATAAAATAAATTCGGTTCAGCTGTGCAATTTGGGATTTGGGCACATTTCAATCACGAGATGACAGCATCGTGGGAGGAAACGGTGCTCGTCGCTTGCGTCGTGACGTTCAAGCTCATCGCGCTGCTCTTGGTATGGATTTGGATCTGGTATACGCAAGTGGCCACCCGATCTGTCTTGCGGCCTTCGCAAAAAGGTTATCGGCCGTCGCATGTGCGAACGTACATGATCGACGATTTCAGCAAGACGATCGATTTGGCCGAGCACCGACGGACGAGCGAGTTCAACTTGGACGCCAGGACGCTCCATATCCGTCAAGAAAGAAACATTGTCGTGGGTGCCGCTGCTATGGCAGATCCAGCGTCAGAGTCTAGCTTTGGAATGCAAGTATCGGACTTCACCCACGACGAGGACCCGATGTCCACACTGGCTCGAGCCTCGATTGCCGAGCCCGTCCTAGTGCAGACAAAGATCCCATTCCAGGAGATAACATTCCTCAAGAAGCTGACGAGCGGCACGTACGGCGAAGTGTGGCTTGGCTTGTATCAAGAACGGTATAAAGTTGTGCTCTGGCTCGTATTTTCTAATGCATTTTTTGAACAGAAGCGTCGCCATCAAGCAAATCCGCGACGAGTACAAAGACGACAAGAAAGAAATCGCCAGCTTTATCGCCGAGATCAAGCTCATCCTGCCGCTTCGTCATGCAAATATTCTCGAATGTCTTGGTTGTTCATGGCACCCAAGGACACAACGGCTTTGTTTCCTCGCGCCGTATATTCCCCATGGAGATATGTACATGTTTTTGCAAACACCGCAAGCTAAATCATTGACGTGGCCTCAAGAGAAGATCCACATTGTCATGGGGCTAGCGCTTGGCATCCTCTATCTCCATCGCCGTCATGTTATCCACCGCGATTTGAAATCCAAGAATATCTTGCTGGATATGGACTTTACGCCAAAAATCACCGACTTTGGCATCTCGAGGTATTTTCCCCCGCCAACTCCATGCGGTTGTAGTGATCCATTGCAATTAGGGAATGCAACCCCGACTCCCTCATGACAACTGGCGTCGGCACCCCCCTCTGGACTGCCCCCGAAGTGTTCGTCTCGAATAAATACACAGAAAGCGTCGATGTGTATTCCTTCGGCGTGATTCTCTCCGAGCTTGATACGCTACAGATTCCCTTCAAAGATCAATTTGTAAGTCCTTCAATCTGCGATGAAGCTAATGAGTCTGGGGGGATGTTTAGTTCGACAAGAAGGGCCGTATCGATGCCGTGCGCGTTGTCAGAGCCGTCGTGAACAACCAAGCCAAGCCGACATTCATGCCCACATGTCCCCCTTCGTTGTACGAGCTTGCCCTGCGCTGTCTCGACCATTCGCCGCAGAAAAGACCCACAGCCGAAGCGGTCGTCCGCACTCTCCAGACGATCGTTGTGCCGCAATTAGTGACACGGCACTAAACCGATGAAATTAAATTATTTCATTTTAATAGAATAGTATTGGTGGCTTCGTCTGCAATACAATAATTTTTAGCACTAATTTTTGAGACGAAGGTATCGCACGTCTTCGTTGCTTCATAGCTCATTGATGCGCCTCTCAAGATACCAGAGTAAGCGTAAGATTTTTATCTCAACTCTGAAGTGGCTCCGAAAACTCTTAATCGAAGTGGTTTTAAAACTTTCATATTGTCAAATCGATTCAAACTTGGAGAATCGAAGAGATTTGAGAATTGATTAGCCAATCAGTTTGCGCGTAAATCAATTTGCTACCAATCATATGCCTTTAGGTTTGCCCAGACTTGGCTGCCCGCCTTGACGTCGACAGAAAAATCGCAAAAACAATGTTTCCTTGCGCAGAACCTGCGCATGTTTAATGTGGCTTGATGACTCTAGGAGCAACTCTTTGGATGAATTATACGTTTGCAGAGAAAAGACATTCGTAACCGATTCGGCAATTCGACTGGAAAGTCCATATTTGGTTTGAATCGAGAATCGATTAGCCAATCAGCTTTTACTCTTCAAACTTTTCAGCCAATCGTATACCTTTCATTTTTCCACAACTTATCCACCCACTCTGGCCTTGATAGAAAAATCGGAACAACAAAGGTTCCTTGCGCTAAAGCTGCGCATTCCCAGTGAACCTGACGGCTCGAGGAGCATTCGTTTATATGGCATGGGTAGAAAATGCATTTAAAAGGCATTCAAAATCCATTCGGCAAATCAACTGGAAAGTCCAACTTGACAATATTTCATAAAATACTAGCTGAGCTTTACAGTCCCTTCATTCATTAAATGATTAAATGAATGAACTTTTACCAGTATGAAGTAGCTTCAATAAGCGTATAGCCCAGACTTCAAGCGATCATCGATGATTTTATTGAGCTTAGATGAATATTAACAAAACCGACAGTCTAAACTTTATCGGGCCTTGGATCAACCGAATGCTAGCAAGTTTGTTAGTCATGTGTAGAATTCAACTTTACCTAAAGGAGGAACTACTTAAGCACATTGCAGCCCTAGCTATACGTACATCAAACTACTATCTGAGTTGTCGTTTTCTTCATTTTGCTAAGTTTCGCTATGCGTATTCAGGCGCTCGTTTAGATGTAATATGAGCTATATCATGATGTAATATGACACATATTAACTTGCTACAGGGCCTTGACCTCAGAGTATATATTCGCCAAAAGGGACTATTATTCTTGTTAGCCAAATCATGCATTGTTTCACTCGCACTATAGCATTTTTTACTGCACTGTAGCGCATACCTTATCGTAATATTAGTGAAACGTTAGTGTGATACTCATCTAATCGATCCCAGCACTCAGCCTTTTCTAATCCTATATCTCTCTGTGCATTTTGTGGTTTGCATTCTCGCAGTCTAGCTAAGAACCTAAAAACCTAAAACCCTAAAGCCAAATAATCTGGGATTAATATTTTCATGCCATAGTTTTTATTATATTTTCGTCAATTACCGGCAATAAACGGTAAGCAATTGTCGAGACCTCATATGACTCAGGACGAATGCATACCTAAGGATCAGACGGAACCTTTACATTATGTGGAAAACCTTCGTCGGTAGCTACGTGAGAGTGTTTCTAAAAATTAAAGCTATCGTCGCTGGTCAGCAGGTTTTTCTTCCTGTGTAGTTTGGTCATGCAGGATGGTTGACATGACGATGAATGCTTTGGTCAGAACATTACTGGAGCATGTCTACTTTTCTGTCGTTCAATATGTCATTCCTCCCTGTCACCCAAAAATGTGTAGCATCGTCCAATCAACAGACTTTCTTGGACTCTCGCGAGAGCTCTCATTTTATTTAATTATTTTATTACGATAAGTACATACAATTATCAAGTGTAGTGAGGAGAGTGATATACTTAAAAAGGCAGCTTTTGAGTGTAGAACCTCTAAAACAGGAAAAGGAGGGTAATTTTGTCCAGTGGATGGTGGTAGAGCGGACGGACATTTTGAGTGTGCACAGACACACAGACTTTCTTTCCCTTTTATATAAGTAGTAGACTAGTGCCTTTGACCCGGCTTCGCTCGGGTGCGTGGAATGGGCATAGTTGTCGCTGATTGCGTGAGATATATTACACTGCCTTCGGCGTTCAATCATGATGTTATAAAGAGAAGACTTATATTGAATAAATTGATAATCTAAGTCTTATCTGGCCCGGTATACGCCGCATGGTAGTGTTTACATCGCTTGACCCGACCCCCGCATCTACTCCAGACCAGACTCGTGCCACCTCCTCATTTGATTCGAACCCCGCACTGTCTTCAGTCCCACCAACTCAATTTACTCGTACCAACAAAATATATCGTACCGTGAATATCACGCATGTAGATCGTAGTAGAAATAGTATCCCCGAACAGTGCTTTAATGGAGTGCTGTTACCAGGCTTGTCTTGGGCGAATGCAATGACTTTCGATGTAGACACGATAAATTTATTAAATGTAAACTTAGTAGCTCTCACTACTAAAATGTACAGCGCTGACTCTTACAGACCTTATTCGATGGTTTATTATTAATAAGCGTAGAACGACACGGACTAACTGTAAATCGGCAATCTAGACTATTTGGCCTTAGATGAAATGCATGTTGTCGTGTATGTAAACCTAGTGTAGAAATCGAGTATACCTAAAGCAGCTACCAACTTAAGCGCACTGCCCTAAGTACAGTCAAAGCCAATGTTTGTTTTCGTGTTCAATTAACCACACTGCTGAGTAGAGCTAAGCGTCATCGGTTGTTCATTAGGGAGGTTTCGCAAACTCTCCATTCCCAATCCCAGTCGTATAACCTGTACAAAAGAATATATGTACGGGAAAACTCTCATATCTTATTCTTCTTCCCACTGAATTGGCTCAATCTATGTATTGTGTGTGGAATTCGTAAGACAAAGAGGGCTACGCAATTTGATTGGTTAAAATGCACTAATATTTTCGTTGTGGATTTGGGACTGAGAAAGGGCAATCCTGTAGGAGCGAACTGCGAGAACCGATTTGAGTTTCGGTTGCGAACATACGTTTGATACCTATACTATCTTAGACTCGTTTATATATTAAATTATCCTGGAAAACCTCCTTCATGTCGTCGTTATAGCCTGCAAGGAGTGGTTTTGACTTGCGCTTCTGCATCCTGATAGTGGGGTGACCACAACTTTCTGTTTCTTGTAATTTACAGTGTCCTGTAAGAATGACAAGAAAGCTGTGTATTGCAATTTGTCCAAGTCGATTTCTCCATCAAAAAGTAAATTCCCTTTTCTCTGAATGAACTTGTGCAAATTTCATCGAAATACCTTTTGCTCGGATCCATTTAATGATCTTTTTTATTTCATACTGATAGCCTTGCCGAGTACTTGCTCCAACTCGGTTCAAGCGAGCGAGCTCGATAGAAAACTCTTCACGAATGTCTGTGTTGAGTTCTCCCTGCCTGTTGCAAAAGTGCTGAATATCTACCAATCAAAATATTCCATTTAGCGTACGACAAACCGACTTCCAAAAGTCAACAAATTTTGGAACTCGATATTTATATGACTCTTTGTATGAAAGAAAAATTTTATTTTGAGGAAAAAACAAGACAAGGTGTCGTACGAAAGTCATATAAAACCCAAGTATGTCTTACAAAAGTGGGAGAATGGGTGACCTTTCCACTTCCATTCAAGGCATTAACCGTAATGTCGATGCCCGAGAAGCGTAAATACTCGATTCTGATTGGCTGAGCGATTTGCAGATCGATTTGAAAAATCGATACATTCGGACCCCCCTCACAAATTCGAATGAAATCGACAATACAAATTTCAGTGAAAAAGACAATACAATTATTTATTTTCAACTGGACGGATGTCAACAGCGGTCGGTGCAGCAGTCGTGCCGCTCATCACGGCCGCATCGGCTGCTGCGGTTGTATGGACTTTGTCAAGAAGGAATTCTCCCCAAGACAGTATAGACTCCCGTCTCGACGCATTACACAGAGCTGTGGTGGCGAAACAATCGCAGGACGCGAGCTCGACGTCGTCAACCAAAGCTGCCGAAGTGTGGCTTGCTTCCCTGGATCAAGCCATGCGCGCGATTGTCACGATTCGCATCATGAAAGTCCGGTCCTTTGACGATGAAAAAGCCGCTTGTACAGTGGCGACGGGCTTTGTTGTGGACAAGGAGCGTGGTTTCATCCTCACGAATCGCCACGTCGTGACACCTGGACCGGTCGTCGCGGACGCGATCTTTGTCAACCACGAAGAAGTCGACCTCGTGCCTATTTACAGAGATCCCGTGCACGATTTCGGCTTTTTCCGCTTTGATCCGTCGGCCGTCCGTTTCCTCGACCTCCATGAGATTCCCCTGCGGCCCGATCTCGCCCGTGTTGGCACTGACATTCGTGTGGTTGGCAACGACAATGCTGAAAAAGTTCAAATCCTTCCTGGCGTCTTGGCCAAGCTCGACCGTGCGGCTCCCAATTACGGCTCGACAGGGTACAGCGACTTCAACACGTTCTACTACGCCGCCGCTTCTTCAACGAGCGGAGGCTCAAGCGGTTCACCCGTGCTCGATATTGACGGCGCCGCCGTGGCTTTGAATGCCGGTGGAGCGACAAACGCAGCGTCGTCGTATTACCTTCCATTGGACCGTGTCAAGCGCGCTTTGTCGTTCTTGCAGGATGGAGAATTACATATTCCAAGAGGGACATGGCAGACAATTTTTCGTCACGTCGCCTTTGATGAAGCTCGGCAGCTAGGGCTTTCCGCCGATCAAGAACGAACGCTACGCTCGACGCTTCCTCAAGTTTCAAGCAGCCGTGGAGGCGGCGGCGGCGTCCTCGTCGTGGACCAAGTTCTCCCAGAAGGCCCCGCTGCTGGATTTCTCGAGCCTGGCGATGTCGTGATCTCGATAGCAAGCTCCGTAACGACGACATTTACAGCGCTGGAGACCATCTTGGACGATCACATTGGCCATGCCGTGTCGATTGAAATCCAACGGGGGCGCCATTGTCGTCGCCATTTCGACCTCGTCGTCCAAGACCTGGATTCCATTACGCCTCGTGAATTTCTCGAAGTGGGCAATTGCATCCTCCATGCTTTATCGTACCATCAAGCGCGGAATTACAATCTGCCCGTCGGCGGCGTCTACGTGACTCAAATTGGTCATTTGCTCTTGCACGCCAATGTGTTTTACAATTGTTTGGTGGTCAAGTTGGACGGCGAATTGACGCCGACGCTCGATGCATTTGTGAACATTCTCCAGAGGATCCCACAAGGCACACGGACCGACTTGACGTACGTCCTGCCAGGGACTCGCCGCGTTTGGACTCAAACGGTCGTCACAATTGACTGGCAATGGTATCCAACGCAACTTTGGCGCCGCCATGACCACGATGGGCTTTGGCATGCATCCAAACTTGATCCCCCTGCTCTTTTTCGTCCAGAAAATCCACCACAAAGCAACGGACAAGTTGTCACTCCGTTGAAAACGGAATCGCAATGGGCGACAAAGCTCCTCTCGGCCATGGTGTATGTCCGATACGAAGCTCCTCTTGAGATTGACGGCATTGGATTTACAAGTTTTGAAGCCATTGGATACATTGTCGACGCCAAGCGAGGCTACGTCTTGGTCGACAAGTGCACCGTCCATTTATTCATGGCCCACGTGACGGTCATCGTCGCAGCTTCCATCCAGCTGACTGCTGCGATTCGCTTTGTCCATCCTGTCCACAATTTCGCGCTCGTGCAGTTTGATCCTGCTGAATTAGGTGACAGCAGTGCAATTCTGTCGGCGATTCCAATGGCCAAAGCTTCAAAACCACCGCCACACGTCGGCTCGACCGTGGATTTTGTCGGGTTGACGAGCTTGTGGTCGGTCTTGACGGCCAAAGCCGTCGTGACAAAACTTGACCGATTTGTCTTGACCGATTTGGACGTCCCGCGGTATAAATCCTGTCCTGTCGAAGTATTTGAAGTGGAGCCGATGAATTCGTCGGCTCTGGGTGGCGTCTTTGTCAACGAAGAGCATCAAGTAGTTGGCTTTTGGTTTGAATTTGGCACGGAAGATTCAAGCGATGGGCAATTTTCACAGTCGGTCCATCGTGGTTTACCGATTGCTGTCGTGGCAGACCTCGTATCAGCAATTCAAGCCGGCGAAACGCCTCCAAAGTCGATTCGAATCCTTCCAATTGAACTTACCACAACGAGCGTTGCCACGGCAAGAGCTGGCCTTGGGCTGTCGCCGTCATGGATTGAAAAACTGGCTGCAAAGCATCCCGACACCCGACAAGTCCTCACAGTTTTTCGATGTGCAGCAGAGTCTCAAGCTCGTGATACGCTGCAAAGCGGCGATTTAGTGCTAGCTGTTCAGGGACAACCAGTTGTGAAAGACTCGGACGTTGAAAAACTCTGTTCGTCAGCGACGACCGTGGAATTGACGGTCCTGCGCCATGGCAACCAACTGACTTTGTCTGTCGATACGATCCACGTTAGTGCTTTGGGCACGACTCGAGCAGTTCTTTGGTGTGGACTTTTGCTTCAAGCTCCGCACTGGACAGTCTACCAACGTGGTTTTGTCCCTGGCAAAGTCTACGTGTCCATGTGGATGCATGGCAGTCCCGCCGACAAGTATGGCATGGAGCCACGTCGGTTTATTCTGCAAGTCAATGAGATCCCAACCCCCGACTTGGATGCATTTCTTGACGCAGTCCGAGATGTTAAACAAGGCGACAGCGTCCGTCTGCACATGGTCACTATGGCAACCACACGACCTGAAATGCGAACACTCAAGACAGAATACCATTACTGGCCAACGATGCAAGTCGAATGGCATGCACCGACAGAATCGTGGAAGACAACGTATCCTCATAGCCACCACCACGGCTAGGTATCGACACGGATAAAATCACGTCGTCTTTTTTAGAGTTATTTCAACCGCTCGTCTATCTCGATCCACGGTACAATGCTGTAAAATTTGTGAATGGCCATATAATCAATGGAGTCAATTCGTGGTATCACGCACGACTGGCCTTTGAGTTAGCATGCAATACTTTTTAGCAAATATCACGCTTAAACCAACCTTCACATTTATAGCCGTCGTGGTCACCATCAGTTGTGTGACTGACTCAGGAGCTCGTATATACAAATATCCGATTGAATTTATATTTCTCTGGAGCTTGATCTGTTTTACTCTAATGGAGGCATCATTGAGCACACTTGGAGCTGCAAGTTCGTCGCTGTCGAGCTTGTCTGCTGCTACGGAAAGGTGGCGACTTGGGTGGAGACATTATGTAGTGACATTGTGGAGTATTTAGTGACAAGTGAATTTTTCATTGGCTATAATAAAACGGCCGTTACATTTTCAACCAATCATTTTGGATTTCTCAGTAACCACTACGCAGCCGCGTCGACGATGCTGACTGACGCCGAGACGCAGAAAGTACTCCAGCAGTTGGCGCTAGCAAATACCAAGCGTCAAGAAATGAGTGGCTGTAGAAGTAAGAATCTTCTCCGGACTCAGTTGAACCAAGTGAGTCGTACTTGTCAAACTTGTCGCGATAATCGATGCACAGATTGGGTTGCCAAAGTCACCCAACTACTCGCCCAGAAGATCGTTTGCAATCACGACACCAAGTCCCACGAGGAAAACAAGTGCGGCGTCACTGTATCAACGTGAGCGCAAGGAATCGTTTGTCAAGATGCAAGCTCGCCAAGTGGATCTTCCGACAGAGGCACTCCTCCGGCCAGACACTGCAAGTGCAATCCAATCTTTCTCAACCACCCATGCCTTATGGACAGAGGTCGGAGCTACTAAAGCTGAACCAGTCGACGCCTCAAAAGAACAGCAGCAAATTGCACATGTTCGTACTGCTTGTATTGTCCACATATACTTAAACCTCGTTGTCTATAGGCTGTCTTGGAGCAATCATTACAGCAAATGCGATGTCAACAACGCACTGCGGAGCCAAAGCCGCAGGATGCACAAGCTCGAAGGTGGTCTGACATCCAGCTCCAGTTGCACTTGACACATGCACAAGCACTTGATCGAATTCACAACAGAAAAGAGGTGGCAAGACCCATTGATATCCTGCCGCCTCTTCAAGACGATAGCTCGAGACATCTCCTCACCAAGTGCGATCAATTATTCATCCGTCTCTCATCGCAGCGTAGGCAAGCGTCAGGTCCAACAGCTACCGGAGGTCGTGAGTGCACTTGCTCCATCAATAGCTCGATTCCATCGGAAGCAGCTCAGATATTCATGGATATGGCAGGCCATCGAGACACGGACAAGGAATTAAAAGCGATCACGGGTCAAGAATTGCTCTCATATGACGACGTAGTCTACCTTCTTTGCCAAGTTTTCAAGCTGTCAAATGCAGAGTGGGCTGCAAAGTGCTATCCAGCATTGTTTCCAACAAAGCACCACCACGACAAGTACTTGACTTTGTTGGAATTCTCCAACAAGTACCGCATGCTCACTGATGGCGCTGATATGGACAAAATGCGCTTCGTCTTTTCAATATATGACGTCGATCGAAGCGGTACATCCGAAAATCTTTATCGCAGCTGGGATAATATTTCTAGGATCTGTCGACGTCAATGAAGTTTTTGAGACGCTTCGATCGGAGCGGGAAGATGTTTGGGACCAAATTATCTTTTCGCAGCAATTACTTGGCCTTGTCGACTCCAACCATGACGGGTCCATGGGCTTTCAGGTGTCATGAGCATTTAATTCAGGATTTAATTCACGCATCCTCTCTAGGAGTTTTGCACTGCATGTCAGAAAATCCCCATGTTTTTCACATGCTTTACTGGCGCTTTGCCGCTTCGTCTATCCAGCCATCCTGAAAATGTCAAGTATCGACTTGGGTAAATTCTCCAGAACCAATTCAAAATTCATATTTTTCCGCATCTAGGCTCAGCGCAATTCGTAAAATGTGGTCTTGTGGCGTGAAGGAAAGTGGTAAGCTTTGATAACTCTCCCATAGACATCAATGACATTTGCAGCATATAACGAGGCGGATGATGATCACGAGCGCATCAATGCAAATGGATTCAAAACGATCATCTCTTATTTTTTCCGCTTCGCGCGGTCAAGCACAGTAGATCAATCCCTCGCCACGCGAATATTTCAAACCTTTGCCGTGTCAAGTCAACAATACGTTCGTTTTAGCGAGTTTATCACGTACGATTTACCCAAGGATATGTCATTCGAGATTTGAATTTTTAGAGGTTTGTCGACGTTGACACAAGGTACAATCGAAGAAAGGGGGCGGATGATCCACGCAGTAAGAGGCGATGATTTCGGTCTCACTGACTCCAAAGTAGATTTTGGATTTGGATCGAGGGGGGACAATCACCAGGAACGAAATCGATGTTATCTTGCGGTCGCGAGCTAAAGTTCTTCAACACCAAGGTAATTCATCTTTTTTCTTTCTCTTTCTTCACAGACAATTGCAGAGATCAAAGATCTTGATCTCGAGCGCAATGCCAACGATATCATGGACGCATTGGATGGCAACGGAGACGGTGACATTTCAGTCGAAGGTTAAAACAACGACAGAACCGTGCTGAACAAACTTACTCATAGAATTCATGGAAGCTGTTCGCAAGTTCCCCCATGTGCTTGAAGCCCTGCAGGACGTGCTCTTCAGTGGATGTCGCCTTGACGCCGATTTTGATTCAGACGCTTGGAAAAAGTACGTTGTACCCGTCGAAATAATTGAATTCTTGCTTTTATCCAGGCAATCGACAACACAAAAAGCAGAAACTACGGTCGGGGCTGCAGACAACTGGCCACGTGGACTCGATCGGGTCCCGCATCCTGAACATCTCAAACGTGACTTCAAGAAGGTTTTTGTCAGCGCTGTGAAAAAAGTTTCCGCGGCCACAACGGTGCAGTAAATCTGACGACGATTGTCCACTTAACGTATGTTTAGAGACGGAGAAGTAAAGCACATTCCATCAAACCAACCCCGATCGTGCTCACACCAAGCTTTCGGCCAAAGCAATGACACCATATCGGACGACATAATTTATACCTCATCAATTCTAGCCCCAGAGCCCGAATCATCATTTGCTAGTTCAAAGTGGCAAAAATCAGAGACGCAGCGGGACATGAAACGTTCTGGTCGATAATCATTCCACGATTTGGACCGTGCAAGTTATTTTAGGAAGGTTTCATTTACAGCTTGGGTTTTCTTTTCAGGTAATCAAGTCCACAGTAATCTTCCTCGCATTCATCGGGACGCGGCCATTCACAATCGCAAAAATGATTTCAGAGAGTATACTTCAAGCGTCTTGGGAATGGATATTGAAGAAAACCTTATGAGTCTGACGCAAAATTCAGTTCATCGACCTCCATTATTGCATTCCACAGACAAATATCAGGTAATTTGGTGGGGGGGGGGTAATCATCAGACAGTTCCAGGTAACACAGCTTGAAGTCATCGCTTTCTCAATCATTCATTCGACACCGCATTGAATCTTTGGCTTCCACAATTTCCACGTCAAGGCTTTCAACACAACATATAAGCTCGGGTATAAACCCCAGCCTCTCATGGGCTCACATAGATTTCTATCCATCTGGAGTCCATTCTTTGTCGTCAATTGTTGGCACAGTTCATCAATTACAAGTCATTCTTACTTCATGCACTCGCGCTTGCCTTGATTGGTGACAGTTCATTGTTCTTTTTGTTAATCATGTCACGGCATCTATTCATTTGATTGCCTAGACTGGACAATCAAATTCCAATGTTACTTTAATAGCACATCAGACAGCATCTTGATCCACCTGAGTAACCTTTGCATTCATCGAATTGAGTAATTTCTTGAAAGAGTTGCTATGTCTTGGTTAACTTGCGACAAAGGTTGTATAACTTGCTCAATCCACCTATTCATTGATGGTGCACATACTGAAACTTGGATGAAAATATCTTCTGTGTATATGGCCCGAGGCAAGCTTTGGTTATTCAAAAGCAAGAATTGCCGACATTCTCGCCGAAAAGAACCTTGAAATTCCGCCGAATATGCAGGAAATCCCTTTGCATCCAGCCAGTTTCCACATGGACTTTACTCTGAGTCGCGTTATCAGACCATTCAACCACATGATAACTTTCCATCCAAGATCACGATTTCTTCATATTTCAATCTGCATCCCCATGGCCAACGTAACATCAATTGCCCACGTCTCGTATCTCCGCGCTCAACCACCTGTCGTCGATGCTGCGTCGATTGCGGCCACGTCGTTTGATTTTTATGTGTTTTCGCAAACGTGGGAGCCATATTTTTGCACCACGGGCAACTTCCAAGGCTGTGACAACCCCAGTACCTTCATGACAAACCACTTGACAATTCATGGCTTGTGGCCCAACTACAACTCTGGTAGCTATCCATCCAATTGTGGTGGCGCTGCTTTGACTCAAAGCGATATCAACTCTGCTGGTGCTAGCAACATTGCTAAATACTGGCCTGACGTCAAGACTGGCGGATGGACCTTTGTCGCCAACGAATGGACCAAACATGGCACTTGCAGTGGTTTGACGGCCCCCAATTACTTGAAAGCGGCCATTAACATTGAAACTCAACTGGGAACGCCTTCTATCATCACGAACAACGTTGGTGGCTCAGTCGCTAAGTCTGTCTTGGTCAGTGCGTATGGCTCCGGCAAAGTTGCGCTCATTTGCGCCGGCAGCAACAATGCCTTGTCTGAAGTACGCACATGCTATAGCAAGGCGTATCAGCAAATTGCATGCCCATCGTCCATTTTGAGCGCCGACTCCTGCAGCAGCAGCAAAAACGTACGCATCTACACGTTTTAAGTTGGCTTTGTCGTGGCTTCGGTGGTGGCTTCAGCTCTAGTAAATCCCCTTGATAAAAGTCCCTTTTGCTTGTTGACTGGTCGTCGTTCAAACGACAACAAAAGGCTTGGACTTCTTCAACTGATACATTTGTCGATCGTGCTCGCGAATACGCTCAATGTTGGCTTGCCTGTACTTTTTGCGCTGGGCTTGAACGTGGTCTTTATTCCGCTGCTTCCAATCTCGAGTTGTAGCCAAGATTTTGTCTCGGTTACGTTCTTTGTAGGCTAATACTCGATCTTTGTGCTTGACGTAGTACTCGCGACTCTTCTCTGCCAGTTTGGCTTTGTTTCTTTGACGATAAGCCATATCATATTGTGCTTGCTTGTCTTTATCCCGCTTTCTTGTTGGGTGCTTTGTGGCTTTCGATGGCGACTGCGACTGTGGTGGATCCTGCACTGGTATTTCTTCATGTGTTTGCTGTGTGTTCGCTGTTTCTCGCGGCAGCGATTCGATTTGCAGACTGCTTGGCGGTTTTTGTGTGATCTTTGTGTTGGAGGTCTCTGGTAGTTCAGCTTCGCTCGACGGATTGCATGGTTGGATTGTAGGAGTCATTGTTTGGGCTGTTGGCTCAACTGTTCGTCCTTTTTTCTTGTTATAATACTCACGATCATGGACTCGTATACGTTCACGATTTTTCTCCCGATACGCTGCTTTCTGCACCGCTAAGCGCTCCTTGTTCTGAGCTTTCCATTCCCGATTTTTCTGACGGAGAATTTCTCGATTCTTCGTACGATACGTTGCGCTGTAGCGCTTCACAGCAAGACGGCGCTTCTCATCGTTTTCTGGCGGCTCTGATGAGCTCAATGACGTCTGTTGCTGTGGTCTGGAGCTAGGTTTCACAGGCGGAGCATCAGTGGTCGATCCGTCCTTTCTTCCAATGCCTTGCTTGTCCATTCTTGAAGTTATAAATGCAAAACTTTAAAAAGTTTTGCATTTATAATTTCAAGAATGTTAAAAAAACAGTCGAATCAAAAATGCTTTAGAGCCCGTCTGGCAAACATTTGAAGTAAAATGACATTTTGAAGATTGTTGAAATGGTGAATATATAGAAACTTGTGCCTTTGACCCGGCTTCGCTCGGGTGTGTGGAAATGGCAAGTTGTCGCCGATTGCGTGAGATATATTACACTGCCTTCGGCGTTCAATCATGATGCTGTAAAGAGAAGACTTATATTGAATAAATTGGTAATCTAAGACTTATCTGGCCCGGTATACGCCCCATGGTAGTGTGGACATCGCCTGCCGCATCTACTCCAGACCAGACTCGTGCCTCCACCTCATTTGATCCGAGGCCGCACTGTCTTCAGTCCCACCAACTCAATTTGCTCGTACCTAAAAAATATATCGTAGTGTGAATATCACTCATGTAGACTGTAGTAGAAATGGTATTCCCGAACAGTGCTTTAATAGAGTGCTGTTACCAGGCTTGTCTTGGGCGAATGTGTAGACGCGATAAATTTATTAAACTTAGAAACTCTCACTACTAAAATGTATAGCGCTGACTCTTACAGACCTTGTTCGATTGTTTATTAAGCGTAGAACGACACGGACTAACTGTAAATCGGCAATCTAGACTATTTGGCCTTAGATGAAATGCATGTTGTCGTGTATGTAAACCTAATGTAGAAATCGAGTATACCTAAAGCAGCTACCAACTTAAGCGCACTGCCCTAAGTACAGTCAAAGCCAATGTTTGTTTTCGTGTTCAATTAACCACACTGCTGAGTAGAGCAAAGCGTCATCGGTGGTTCATTCTCCCAAACCCAAAATGAGTAGTATCGTCCAATCAACAGACTTTCTTGGACTCTCGCGAGAGCTCCCATTTATTTTATTATTTTATTACGATAAGTACATACAATTATCAAGTGTAGTGAGGAGAGTGGTATACTTGAAAAGGGCAATTTTTGAGTGTAGAACCACCAAAACAGGAAAAGGAGGGTAGTTTTGTCCAGTGGATGGTGGTAGAGCAGCCGGACATTTTGAGTGTGCACAGACACACAGACTTTCTTTCGCGTTTATATAAGTAGTAGATGTCAATTTCGGTCAAATTCCAATTTATGTCGAGTTGAAGTCCATGCTTGCCAGACAGGGCCAGTCCATGAAACTGTCAAAAAGAACGGGCATTCTAATGTCAATCTCAGATTTCGCGAGAAGCATGGCGATGCTTGGAGGCACGCGAGCAATGTCGTGGGTTGCCGTACAGCAGCTCGTGAATCTGTTGCTCACCCTGCAGTGCAGATGTGTGGCACTCATCCTTTGCTATGTAGTCAGCCGTCCACCATGCTGCGCATCCGACGAGAACTGTGTTCATCGCCTCGAATAACTCGGGTCTGGGTTTATATTGCTTGGATGTGGGGTTTGTCGAAGGGGGAATGAAATTTTAGCCCGAGTGGCTCAGGGGGCGAAGATGAGATTGCCAAACTTTATAGATCGTTTGCACGCTATACTAGTACTTCGTTGTTCTACATACTTACTGTAAAATCCCCTACAGACTGCTGCTAGACTCTAGCTTTTATCGCTCCTCTATGCTGCAATCTTTCGCAAAGTTTTTTATTTGTCCAGCGACGACGATTCACCATCGTAAACATGTTCAAACTTACTTTGTACTGAGCTACCTGTATAAATAGATAAATTGTGCTTAGTTATACGTCAAAGTCAATATCGTCACGTTTCACCGCAGAAAAAAACCTTTTTAAGTTTATATCCCAGACAAATGCACTTGATTTTTTTCGTCTTGTCCATGTCTGATAACTGGAATATCGTATGGTTGAGAGTCGGAGTTGGTCCTTTCTAAGGTGGATATAGTCCGAATTATGATGTCCACCGCCGCCGTTTCGAATCTTCTCCCTTTGTAGAATAGCCCTGTAGGAATAAACTCTCGTCACTGGATTTAAATCGCTCGATGAACGAGGGCTGGATCGCTGTCAACCTCATTTTTCAATTTACCTCCTCGGGGAAACTACAATCAAGATGGCCGTCAACCTCACCACTTCCGCCCCTCCGTGTGCATCCCGTGGCTCAGCCTGCAGCTGTGATTGCCTCTTCCCATGGAAGCAGCGGTTCGTTTGACTTTTATGTCTTTTCGCAATCGTGGCAACCTTATTTCTGCACGACGGGCAACTACCAAGGCTGCCAAAGCCCCACCGACTTTATGTCGTCCAGTTTGACGATCCATGGCTTGTGGCCCAACTACAACGGGGGGATATCCGTCCTTCTGCGGGGGCTCGGCGTTGACCCAATCCGACATTGATCAAGTTGGAGCGGACTCTGTGGCCCAATACTGGCCTGATGTCAAAACGGGCGGCTGGACATTCATCGCGAACGAATGGAAGAAACATGGCACATGCAGCGTTCTCGACCAAGTCTCCTACATCCGTGCGGCCATCAATATTGAAACCCAGCTGGGCACGCCGTCCATTATCTCAACCAACGTCGGCTCCAGCGTCTCGTACAGCGATTTACTCAACGCGTATGGCGCTGGCAACGTCGCGCTTCTCTGCTCTGGCAGCGACAACGCGCTGTCGGAAGTCCGCACGTGCTACGACCGTGCTTACAACCAAATCTCATGCCCGTCGTCGATTTTAAATGAAGACACTTGCAGCCAAAGCGATTCCATCAGCATTTACGCCTTCTAGTTGAGTCGATAAATATCCATTCATGCCGTCGATTCCATGTCCATTGCGTTGATCAAATCCCCCCTCAGAGATTCCATGTTTCCCCCGACGTCCCCCTCCAACTTTTCAGCTTCAGGCTGCCCTGGCGCTAGTAAAACGGGTGGTTATTCTAGGGCAACCATAAATGGAGCATAAAGATCAATATCCAATTAGAAGACACAAATCTGGCTCAAGGCGGCGGATATTGGTTTGATACGCAGCTAAGGAAATCTCAACAAAGTCATCTTAAGTGTGGGTAGCGTTATAGATAGCAACCACCAATCTCCCCACAGATGTTGCATGTTGTCGAGACGGCAATTCAACAATGAAAATCGTCCCTTCGATCCATTCCATCTTTTTCGACTTGAATTGCTGGTCTTCGCTCGTAACAAAGGCTTCCCAATCACTTAAAGAAGCATCTCCCAAGTAGAGCTCTTTCTCCACGAGCTTCCAGTCGAGAGATTTGATCGTTCAATTGATCGAATGGATTGCCATCAACTCACCTTGATTTGGTTTGACTTGGTTCTGGAATGGCCGCAGTGGGTGCTGGAACGATCATTGTCTTCCAAGATGGGTTTTCTTCAAGTCGAGGTTGCTTCGGATTAGTTGGTATCGCGCTGTTGTTGGTTCGACTTCTCCTTGTGTATCCTTCTTCGACAGTTGCACTGCTACGTTTTACATCCTGCGCAGAGGGCACCCTGTCGTCGCCACGGATCTGTGTCGGAAGTGCTGAAGCGAAAATGACTCCCTGCTTCAATCTGTGAAGCAGGTGGAGCCATTTGCTAACGTTATTGATTTTCCTATCTTGTTACATTTTTGTATACTACTGCGGCCTGGATTGTATCCACATATGCGGAAGAATATGATAGCGCTAGACGTGAAGGCGTTGCAATGCCGAGGGAGACGATCTGCCTGCTGTGAGGTGGAGGGACGAGAAAACTCCACATCGAGCTGAGGGAGCTCCTCGTCCAGCTTGGCTGGCTCTTCCCCCCTTGGAGGCTGAGACCACGACAATTGCGTGGATATTAAACATCCAGTAGAGAGTTTGTTTCCTCGATCGTGGCAGCTCTAGAACGCATGGCGTTGTGCGGAAACGTCCTCAGCGACAGGCTGTATGCCATGGCTTGCTTTGTAGTCTCAAACCTCCACAGTCGTTTGTCGATTGTTTATGAAAACGCATCGACCCTGTGTTCCAAGCACATGTATATGGCGTTACAGCCATACAGTCGATCCCGCTTTCCGCGTTGTTTGTCGTATCGTTCGAGCCGTCAAGTGAGCGTCCTGCAGTGTGTTTTACCTCGCCATGGCCTGTGTCCACTTGAGGGTTGACAGGAAGTAAATTTATTGTAGTACTTCTATTTCTTAAACCCTAAACCTTGATATCTCACATGCCTCATCCATACTTTACGCCAGATAAATGTTGGGCTCGACCACGATCACCAAAAATCACCAAAAAGGGAGCTCTTCTTTGAGAACGTAAAGTTTAGAGACTTATTATACTGCTCAAAGTACAATTAGAGCCATCCATTTGTTCTTTCACGAACATTTTTTCTGAGTTCTCTTTTCGACAGCGTCTCACCTAACCCTGCTCGACCCGCTCTGCAATGGAAAGTTTGGGTTTCCATTCTATGTTTCGACTTTTGAACGGTCGATTGGATAGATATGAAGACTCGTCTTGTTGAGCGACCTGTCGAAAGGGCATAAAATTCGTTTCATTGATCGAAATTACAATAACCCCATCGAGAACCTCCAGCATTTTATATTCTAGGGTTGGGACGTTGAGGACGCTTGCTTGAAACATTTTCAAAATATTCGGGCAAGACATGATCACCAGTCAATGGATTACCTTGGATTTTCCTTCTTATAGTCAAAAGCCCCCCCCCCCGTTGACGTTGTTTGGTTCACAAGCCTTAGCATAAAACTCTATATATCCATAACTTTTATAATTGATATATTTCAAAATATTAAAAAGGTAAGATTCGCCGACCCAATCCACCGCGGTTTCGAATCTTTGCCCTTTGAGGAGCGGCCCTTTGGGAAGGAATAAACTCTCGCCATTGGATTTAAATCGCTCGGTGAACGAGGGCTGGGTCGCTGTCTACCTCATTTCTCATTTTACCGCATCGGGGAAAGCACAATCAAGATGGTACTCGCCTCTTCCCAAGGCCATGGAACCAGCGGTTCGTTTGACTTTTATGTCTTTTCGCAATCGTGGCAGCCTTATTTCTGCACGACGGGCAACCACCGAGGCTGCGAAAACCCCACCGACTTTATGTCGTCCAGTTTGACGATCCATGGCTTGTGGCCCAATTACAACTCGGGGGATTTCCATCCTTCTGCGGGGGCTCGGCGTTGACCCAATCCGACATTGATCAAGTTGGAGCGGACTCCGTAGCCCAGTACTGGCCGGATGTCAAAACGGGTGGCTGAACATTCGTCGCGAACGAATGGAAGAAACACGGCACATGCAGTGGTGTGGACCAAGCTGCATATGTTCAAGCTGCCATCGATATTGAAACCAAGCTGGGCACGCCGTCCATTATCTCAAATAACATCGGCTCGACCGTCTCGTACCGCGATTTGATCGGCGCGTATGGCTCTGGCAACGTCGCGCTCCGCTGTGCTGGCAGCGACAACGCGCTGTCGGAAGTCCGCACGTGCTACGACCGCGCTTACAACCAAATCGCATGCCCGGCGTCGGTTTTGAAGCAAGACAATTGCGGTCGCAAAAAATCCATCAGCATTTACACTTTCTAGTCGTGTCCTCCTTCTGCTTGCGTTGATAATAATCCATTCGTGTCGTTGATTCCATGTCCATCACGCGCGCGTTGGCCAAATCCACCCAGAGATTCCATGTTTCCCCTCGACGCCCCTCGGACTTTTAAGCTTCAGCTGCAAGCGGCGATCATAGCCAACATAGCAACAACCTCTGCATGAGCAGCATCAAGTAACAAGGGCAAGTGGGGGGCGCGCTCTCGTCTGTAGTATGAGGGTAAGACAGTAACATGGATTGCAATAGTATTGCAATACTTGCAATATCGCTGTGCAATGCAATCTTCAAACTGCAAACTCACTAACGTATTGCAGTGCTTACGACTATGTCGGTCGATATGAACATCATAGCCATTGCAATAGTATTGTAGATCAAGTGGGGCGATCCTCTCGTCGAGAACTAGACGTTCAACAGGGGCCGACTGCTGTTTAGCCGTCGGTGCAGACCTCTTCCTCCACCAAGACAGCCCCTCCATCCATCCCAGGGCTTCATATTTCCGCTCGAACGACAACTTCCTTCGTCCCGTTCTTTGGCAGGATGTAATGCCTTGCATTGTACAGTCTCAAGCCTCGACAGTCAATTGTCGATTGTTTATGACAACGCATCGACAACGACATGCGTTTTCACCCTCTGGATGTTCCTCGCTAGTAATATCCACGCAATGGTCCTGGTCTCAGCCTCCAAGGGAGGGGGGGAAGAGCCTTCCAAGCTGGGCTTGGCGCTCCCCGTCAGCTCAACGTGGAGCTCTCTCGTTCCTTCATCTCATAGAGCGTCTCCCTTGGCATTGCCTCTTCGTCTAGCGCGTGCTGTCATTTTCTTCCGCGTACATATTGCGGCCCAGATGGAGTTCCAATGACATGCAGATGGCATTACAGCCATCCCCCGTCGATCCAGCTTTTGCTGTTTGTCGTATCGTTCAAGCCGTCAAGTGAGCGTCTTCCTGTGCGTTTTACCTCGACATGGCCAGTGTCCATGACGTCCTTGACGTTTCTTCGCCATTGATCTCTCTCTTGCGGTGCAAACCACGCTAGAAATCGACGCGACCGACCAATTTGTCGACAATTACGCTACAAAACAACAACAGTTCCGACTCTATCGCGTCTGGTCTTCTTCTACGGCCGCGACGAACCCATTCGATCGCAAGACAAGCGTCCCCTCATTCTCGTTTCCACGAAGATGAGAGGAAGCGTGTTCGTGGGCGCGACGTTGGCGCTTCTCGCGCTCGTCGTCGCTCGTGTCGCGGGGCAATCCTTTGGCTATTCCACGAGCTCTGACGGCAAGAAATGGGTCGTCAACACTGGCAAGGGCCTCGCCGTGACGATGGTTCGATCGTCGTGCGACATCGTCTCGCTCAAGTACAACAACCAAGAGCTCCAGTACAAGAAGAAATACACGCACGTCAACTCTGGCCTCGGCTCCGTCTCGAGCACGATCGCGTCGCCAAGCGTCGACGCCACCAAGACGATCCAAATCACGTGCTCCAAGACGGGCTTGACGCAGTTTTACGTCTTCCGCGCCAACGAGAACGCCATCTACTTGGGCACGTACCACACGACGGCGTTGGCGCTCGGCGAACTTCGTTTCCTCGCCCGCTTGGACCGCACGACCGTCAAATCTGGCATCCCCGAGGCGACGCTGGACGACACGAACCGCGCGATTGAAGCCACGGACGTCTACGCGACCGCCAAGAACCTCACGCGCTCCAAGTTCTTCTCGGCCGTGCCGTTCAAGGACGACGCGATCCACGGCGTGTATGGCCCCAAGGCTGGCGTCTACTTTGTCATGTCGGACCGCGCCTACGAGACTTCCATCGGCGGCCCTTTCTTCAAAGACATCAACAATCAATGCACGACCGCCAACGAGCTCAGCTTCTACATGAACTCGGACCATACGCGGACTGAAGAGTACCGCTACGGCTTCCATGGGCCATACGCTCTGGTTTTCACGGACGGCGGTGCGGCGCCGACATCGACGGCCGTCGTCAACTTTACAGTCTTCCAGAAGCTCCAACTGCAAGGATTTGTCCCCGACAGCCAGCGCGGCCGTGTCCAAGGCACGATCGCCGACGAAAAGAAACTCTTGGCGACGTCCAACGTCGTCGTGGGCTTTAAAAACGCCGACGCCCAGTACTGGACGCAGATTGCAGCGGGGGCCAAGCTGTCGTTCCAGTCGCCGCTCATGAAACCAGGGCAGTACACGCTCACGGTGTACAAGAAGCAGCTCGCGGTCGGCGCTGCGACGGTCGTCGTCTCGGCGGCGAAAACCACCACGGCCGACGTGACGGTGGTCAACCCCCACGAGAAGACTCCGCTGTGGAGCGTGGGGGAATGGGATGGAACGCCCGATGGCTTTTTAAACGCCAACAAGATCCACAAGATCCACAAGATGCACCCCAGCGATGCTCGCATGGCCCCCTTCAAGCCCATGACGTTCACCGTCGGCAAGAGCGCCGTGGGGGAGTTCCCCCTCGCGCTGTTCCGCGGCGTGAACGACCATGTCGTCATGAGCTTTGAGCTGACGAGCCAGCAAGCTGCCCAAGGCCGCACGTTTCAAATCGGCGTCACGCTTGCCAAGAACAACGCGAGGCCAACGATCCGCGTCAATGACAAGTGGAGTGGCCCTATCTTGGCCACATATGCCGCCAAGAGTCGAGGGGATACACGTGGCGTCACGACGGGCAACTATTTCCTCTACAGCTACACGATCCCAGCGTCTGCGTTGGTTGCAGGGACCAACAAGATCGCTTTGGGAATCGCGAGCGGCAACACGGATGGCCCAGAGCCGTTCCTCCACGCCAGTGTCGTCTTTGACGCGTTTGAACTGCTCTAGATTTTATATAAAGCTCAAAGTTTTCCAGTGTTGACAGCTTGGACCAGAGCAAGGGCTGCCCATCACTGAATCTTGTTTGTCTGGAATGATTTTCTTCTTTCTGAAGCGTCCAACGATTGACGAGCGTCATCTGAGATTACCCATGCTATTGTCGTCGAGGAGTGTGCATAATCATGCTAGGAAGCGGCGGCAGCATTTGTGTTTTCTCCATGACATCTCGACGCAGCAGCCGCTGCAACTGCCGCGGAAAAGAAAGCGCACGCTCCTTCGTAAAGACAAACGAAGTGCGCTAACATTCCAAAGCGCCAGGCGTTGAGCGTGGCCATGCTGAAGCTGCGTACAAAGAAGTCGCACCACAGAAAACGTTTCCTTGAACTCACACTTTTCAAATGTCCCACCGGCAAAGTGAACTTTAAAACTAATTTAGCGTAAACCTTCCTATTAATAGTGGCAAATTCGTTCTTTCCCAGTCGATTGAGCCTCTTCTGTCTTGTATCAAGGGCTTGGTGGCCATGGAGCACTTACGGCCAGACTGTAATAAGCAGTTGATTCACGGGCCATCCTGGCTAATATAAATTTATATTCACGATGGACAGTTCAGTTTGGTGAGATTTCGTCCATCATCCACTACTGGTGGCATCATTCCGACTATGACTTTGACCAGCTTTTCTAAGTCCATATCCACATTGACGATACATTCGCCATTTATAAAGTTGCTAGCCTCATGCCAGTACGTCGTGTGACGGCGACTTGCTCTCAAGTTTAATCTTCTCCTTGTATAGAAACCGTCAAGTCGCTCGAGCCGGAGAAGCTCGACAAAGCAGGCGACACCGCCAACATTGAGCCATGCGTTCTTGCTTGCCGCGACGAAATATGCTGGTTCGCCAGCCCTGCACTACCAACAACCCAATGGTCACTGGTAAATAAAATCCCCTCTACTAGGCTCATTTCACAGATGCAATTGTGAATCTAGGCTCCATTATTCATGGAATGAAGTGCGCTACAATAGCATTCAATTCGCCAAAGCCTTACTAAGCCAAGGCTTTGTTCCCGGCGACCAAGTTGCGATCGTTGGTGGAACGTCGCCCTCTTGGTATTTCGCCTACTTTGGCTGCATTTTAGCCGGTGGCGTTGCTGTTGGCATGGCGTCACCCAGCGAACAAGCTCTCCTTCTCGAAGCCAGCGCTCGATTCCTCGTCGTCGACTCTTTTGACCAGCTCAACGCCTTAGCGAAGCCTTGCATACCTCAACTGGAAGCTATCGTTGTTTGTAAGAGTCTCCGTGCTTGATAGCATTCTTATGGGATGGTTAGGGGATTTAGAACTGCAAGACACGGCGAATTGCAGCAATTACTCGATTCCCTTGTTCGATTTTGAAACGTTTGTCGCGTGGGGGGATGACTTGGCCGACTCGGTTGTCCAGCGCATCGTAAATGCCCAGCAATCCAACGACCCGATCGCATTGGTTTCGACGAAGCTGTTGGTGGCTGCCACAAACCTTATCTGCTTTCCCATGCCACGTTCCCGTACTCTGCATCCTGGTTGTCGAATCCTCTGCAAGCCAGAAACCAGCCGAGGCTTCAATTTTCACACAGCCATCTCCACGACCGTACTGCGAACTCTTTTATCGCGCCCCCACCCCTCACAAATTCAAACACTTCATGACGAATCTGCAATTGGTCGTCCTTGATGGCACCAGAGGAGCCCAAGCCCACGAAGAAACCCACGATGCAACCTGTTATCTGTTGGTTGCCAAACTCATGCATGCCCGTCGTGCAGTTATAAGTCAACATGAGTCCGGAAGGAGTACCAATTTTTCAGAAAATCATTTAATTCATTTATTATTATGGGTTGCAAAATGTCAAAAAATATCCAATAAATATTAAAAGTATTGGCTCATAAAGTTGATCATAAGTTAAGCGTTCGGGCTTGCACTCAATTATAACGTGACTAGACAAAGGCAGTATTGTGTTGGGCAACGATCATCCACTTGTCCGTTGTTGCCTCTTTATCGGCTTTAATTTTCTATCGTCAAGAAGTGCTTCTTATAATTTATAACTTATGTAAACTTATAATTATAAATGTTCAAAATCATTTATAAAAGACAATAATATACCTGTATAATAGCATACTGCACAATAAATTATACAATATTTGTATATAAGTATGTTGAGGTCATAAATATTCAAGTGAATAAATTTGAATTTCGATAGGATATTAATTAATTTTCTCCAAAATAAGAAAGTCATCTTGGGCCATGAACTCGTCACGGACAACCTCAATGGTGGCAGCGGCGGCGTCTGCGGCCGCGACGTGGATTTGGCTCCATTCCAATGAAAAAAGAACTCTTACTAACGAAGAAGCGCACATGCTCCAACTCGAAGCATCGCTCCGTGCTCTAGAGGAATTGGCAAAAGCTCCAAGCACAGATGGGAAAAAGGACAGTCAGTGGATCCACTCGCTCGAGAACGCACTTGGGGCGATCGTGACGGTCCGTGTCTTAGCTGTGAGGCATTTTGATGGCGATCGACCAATGTACTCTGTCGCGACGGGATTTATTGTCGACAAAAAGCGTGGATTGATCCTAACAAATCGCCATGTTGTCACGCCTGGACCGGTTGTCGCTGATGCAATCTTTGTCAACCATGAAGAGGTCGATTTGGTACCCATATACAGAGATCCCGTGCACGACTTTGGTTTTTTCCGCTTCGATCCGTCTGCAGTGCACTTTCTAGAGCTGCATGAAATTCCCCTGCGGCCAGATCTCGCCCGAGTCGGGACAGAAATTCGTGTGGTTGGCAATGACAATGCTGAAAAGGTTCAAATTCTTCCAGGTATCTTGGCCAAGCTAGATCGTGCTGCACCACAATATGGCCTTTCTGGCTACAATGACTTCAACACGTTTTACTATGCTGCTGCTTCCTCCACCAGTGGGGGATCTAGCGGTTCCCCCGTACTCAATATCGATGGTGCAGCGGTTGCTTTGAATGCTGGCGGTGCAACAAACGCTGCGTCGTCATACTATCTCCCCCTCGACCGTGTCAAGAGAGCATTGTCGTTCTTGCAGGCCGGGAAACTACACATTCCAAGGGGGACGTGGCAGACCATTTTCCGCCATGTTGCCTTTGATGAAGCTCGAAAATTAGGGCTTTCAACAGATCAAGAACGGGCAATTCGCTCGGGGTTTCCTCAAGGCTCAGGAGTGCTTGTGGTGGAGCAAGTTGTGCCTCTCGGTCCTGCCGATGGAATTTTATCCGTTGGCGACATCTTAATTCAGCTGGGCCAGTCGTTTTGTACCACATTTCTTGACCTTGAAAATGTTTTGGACGACAAAGTTGGTGAAACTATCGACTTGACAATTCAACGCGGTGAAACTCTCTTGGAAATCTCTTTAACTATCCAGGTAAAACTATATCCACTGTGTAATGTTGTATTATCAACAACTTCGTAGGACTTGCACTCTATCACGCCAAATCGATTTCTTGAGATCGGTCAATGCCTTTTACATGATCTATCATACCAGCAAGCTAGAAACATGGCGCTTCCAGCTGGTAGCGTTTACCTGGCATCACCAGGACACATGCTTTACAAAGCAGATATTTATGACTCTTGTGTGATCGTGTCGCTCAACGACACGGAGACGCCGACGCTTGATGCTTTTATTGAGATGGTCAAAGGTCTTCCACATGGCACGAAGGCATCGATTCAATATTTTAACCCTAACAATCACCACGTCGTTGAAACAGCCGTCATTACCGTTGATCGCCAGTGGTTTCCAATGCAATTGTACACTCGTAATGATGCTGACGGTGTGTGGCATCCGTTGATTTACCCCGTGCCGAAAGTATTGAAAGGAAAAAAGGAGCTAAACGCAACCTCAACATCTTCAGTTTCACCAGAAAATCTTATGCCCTTGCAAGCAGACGACCCAAAAACTACTCAATTATTATCCGCGATGGTTTTTGTTCGCTTTGACACGCCGTTGACGATTGATGGGATTCCTATGTCCAGCTACGATGGTATTGGATATATTTTCGATTCAAAACAGGGCTACGTGTTGGTCGACCAGTATTCTGTCCCTGTCATGCTCGGAGAAGTCCAATTAACCATTGCCGGCTCGATGCAAGTACCAGCGGCGATTCGATTTGTTCATCCTATTCATAATTTTGCGATTTTGCAGTTCGATGTCGCTCTGGTGCCGTCTACTTTAGTCTCCGAGTTGCCTTTGGACGATAAATTGACATCGCTGCCTGTTAAAGTGGGCGATGCTTTGAATTTTGTCGGCCTTACACGTTCATTGTCAGTGTTAACGATGAAGTCAGTTGTGACAAAAATCGAACGATTGGTTACGGCTGATTTTAAAGTCCCGCGGTATAAGCCAAGCAATGTTGAGCTGCTTTCATTTGATTTATTGAGTACATCGACACGGGGTGGTGTTTTCATGGATGAAAATGGTTCAATAGTGGCATTATATATGGCATTTGTCTCCGAGGATAATCCAGATGGCCACAGTCAAGCGTTTGCCTATGGAATGCCTATCCATTTAGTCCGCGACGTTGTCCAAACTTTCAAACTGGGCGACAAACCAACAAGTATTTCTTATCTCCCAGTTCAATTTACCACTATGAGCGTCTCTGATGCTCGAGCTGGACTTGGACTTGCTCCTGAGCGCGTTTTAGCAATTGAAACCACTTATCACGATACACGTCAGGTTCTTTCCATCCTTCGGTGCACGGCTGGAACACAAGCTAGCTCGGTTCTTCGCAGTGGTGACATTTTATTAGCTATTGATGACCAAATTGTCGCTAAAGACGATGATGTGGCACGTTTGTGTGCTGGCAAAGTGTCTGTCGATGCGTTAGTCCTCCGCGACAAGAATGAAGTCACAATTCCGATTGAAATGTGTGAGTTGAGTGCATTTGGCACTCGACGCGTATTGATTTGGAGTGGTATGCTCATCCAACCACCACATTTAGCCGTGCTCCAGAAAGGGTTCGATGGACATGGTGTCTATTGCTCTCAGTGGTTTAACGGTAGTCCCGCTGACAAATATTCACTGCGTGCTTGTCGATATATTGTTCAAGTGAACGACGTAGCAACACCAACGCTGGATGCATTTTTAAAAGCGGTGGATAATATTGAGCATGGCGAATCTGTTCGGATGAAAACTTTGGATTTAGAAACGAAATGTGAAATGGTGACGCTCAAAACCGATTACATTTATTGGCCCACGATGGATATTAAATTTTCCGACGAAAAAGATACATGGGTTGTCGAAACAATCAAGAAATAATGTGCCAGTTGAGAGATTTGGAGACGACGTTAATACATTACCTCCAGCTGCTCAGTAATGACGATAACGAGCAAATGCTTGTCAACACCAAGAGCAACTTCAAAATATCGGAAAACTTTTCGCTGAAAGTAAGATCCAAAAAATTATCACCTGAAACTGTGATTTGGCAATGGAAACTAGCGAAGTCAAATCCTCGAGACTATTTCTCGATACTCCACCAAAAAATTAAAAATGTCAACTTGATACACTTTGAACAGTTTGTACCACTCATCGAGAATGTTGCTGGCTGATTTAGTCATCTCATTTTGCGTGATCGTATTTGTTATTTAAGGTGAAATCGACCACCTCAGCATCTCCCATTTGGGTTTCAAATGTTATCTTCCTCCCTCCTTCCGACTGGTTTCCAAACAATTTTGGCTGACATGCACTCCGACGTGTCTGAATAATTATTGTTGAAATGCTGCATACACATTTCAACCATTGTACTTGGCTGAAAGCCTATTCAACAACGCGTAACTCATGATGAGGGTTCTTTGGCCACAGAAGAGTCAAATTAGAATTTTTATTGAGGCTGTCTTTTGTTCTGACTCGACTCAGTAAATAAGGCGAAGATTTCACGTCTCCTAGAATTTCTGAGGCCAATCTTCATCAATATTCATTTGACTGAAAACTTTCACAACAAACTTAAGCTGACACCCGTTAAACATAATATCTTTCTGAAAATACCCTTGAAACTTTATTCGGTTTGCAAATTGAAGTTGCAGAATGTTCGTCATTTTAATGCCATTGCCAATGGAACAGACCGCGCATGTTCCGTTGGGGCGAGCGAACTTGCTGGAGTTGTTGGCTGCATATTTGAATTTGCAATGACTCCAACAGATCATGCCACTGGGCAGCTTGAATTCGCCCATGACGACGACGCTAGTTGGTCCGATTTTCCTCTTTCACGTCAAACTGGTCAAATGGACGACGAAGAAGCACTAGCTCGGGCTTTAGCTGGACAATTTGCAGACGATGAAGCCTTAGCTCAAGCCCTCGCTGCTCAATTCGAAGAGGAGCTACACTTGGAAACAGACACGGATGCTGCATTGGCACTGCAGCTTGCACAAGAGTTTGCGCTCAACGACGAGCCAAATGATTTACCTAAAACATTTCAAGATCATGCTGATGAGAGCGACGAAGACGACGAAGATGTTCGGGATTATTTTGAAGCGTTTGAAGCTCCAACTGAAGCTTGTGATGATGAAAATGAAGTCCCACCTGATGAAGGAGCGAATGCACCGGCTGCTCGAGGGCGAAGCCGCCGCGTGAGCTGGTTTCATCAGTCTTCAAAATCTACATTGCGCAGCGGTGTCCGCATTGACATTGACTAACCACTCTGTCTATAATAAGGGTACTATTAATAGTATCAATCTTTATCTAAACTACATTTAACTTTCAATTTTTCAAACCAAATTGACTCTGATGGGGCTCATGGCCACATGGGCTCTCCACTGGAATACCATGCAAAACGAAACATGTGAGTATTAATAGATCGACGAATCTACATCGCCCCAGCATTTGTACTTGAATGCCAGCCCACTCTCAGCGTAATTCGTTTGAACATTTAACAGGCGTATCAATGAATTCTCTATCAATGAGCTTCTGTCATACTTTAGGAACTGCTATCTTGCGAGGCAGACCAAATAATCGAGTAACAGTGATGATCCCCCTCGAATATAACATTGCGGGGGACATTCTCTCGAGCCTTTCACGTCGACAATGGCTTTGATTGACGTTTGAATTTGCGCTTTTTCCGTGTCTATTGCAGAGCTAAAGTGCTTCATGGCTCGGCTTTGGGGGAAGGTGCTCGGGGAATTGGAAAATATGTCGGTTGAGGTGGCGAAGGGGTTTATAATTTGGGGTTGAAGGGGTTAATTTGTCTGTCTATACCCCCCGACAGTGCACGATGGATCGCGTCGGTGGAACCGAGAGCTCCTACTTGTTTGCTTGACGAACCGCGCCGCGTCCGTTGATGGTAATTGAGCAAGGATGTCCATGGCTTTTCTCGTGCGATGAGCAGTCCAGACAAGGCGATTTCGAGCTGGAATTGCGTGCAGATTGGTTAAAATTGTGTCATTTTTGACACAGCCATGACAGCGACACCGAATTTGGCGATTGCAGCAGCAGCAGCGTCTGCTCTTGCTGCAAGCGCCGCGGTTGCTTTTGCGTACAAACAGAAGAAATCTACACGTGATTCCCTCAACCAACTGGACGCTGCGCGTTTGGAAGCATGGGAGGAGTCGATTGAAGTCCTGCGGGAAAGCTTGCTTTATGAGGATACGAACGCGTCGCAGTGGGAAAGATCGCTCGAAGAAGCGCTTGGTGCCATCGTGAGCATTCGAATCATGCAGGTCGTGTCGTTTGACGGTGATACGCCGTCTTGTACTGTCGCGACGGGCTTTATTGTCGACAAAGAACGCGGATTGATCCTAACGAATCGCCACGTCGTCACGCCTGGACCGGTCGTCGCTGACGCGATCTTTGTCAACCACGAAGAAGTCGATCTGGTACCTATTTACCGAGACCCCGTGCACGATTTCGGCTTTTTCCGCTTTGATCCGTCGGCCGTCCGTTTCCTCGACCTCCATGAGATTCCCCTGCGGCCCGATCTCGCCCGAGTCGGAACTGACATTCGTGTGGTTGGCAACGACAATGCCGAGAAGGTCCAAATCCTTCCTGGCGTCTTGGCCAAGCTAGACCGCGCAGCTCCAAATTATGGCTCGACGGGGTACAACGACTTCAACACGTTCTACTTCGCCGCCGCTTCTTCCACCAGCGGAGGCTCGAGCGGTTCACCCGTACTCAATATTGACGGTGCCGCCGTGGCTTTGAACGCCGGTGGAGCGACGAACGCAGCGTCGTCCTATTACCTTCCTCTCGACCGTGTCAAGCGCGCTTTGTCGTTCTTGCAAGATGGAGAATTACATATTCCAAGGGGAACATGGCAGACGATCTTTCGCCATGTCGCCTTTGACGAAGGCCGCCAATTGGGACTTACGAGCGCGATTGAAAGCCGCTTTCGAGCGGCGTTTCCTCAAGGCACGGGCGTCCTCGTCGTCGATCAAGCTCTCCCTGGTGGTTCTGGCGATCTCCACGGTGTCCAAGTTGGCGATATTGTCGTCTCCATCAATGGCCAAGACGTCGCGACCTTTCTAGCCCTGGAAGAGATTTTAGATTCCAGCGTCGGCCTTCCCGTCGCTCTTGAAGTCTTGCGCGGCGGCCATTCTGTCTCTCTCTCGATCCCAGTGCAGGATCTGCATGCCATCACTCCGCGACAAAACCTCCAAGTCGGCGGCTGTATTCTCCACGACTTGTCGTACCAACAAGCGCGCAACACGGGCCTTCCCGTCGGTACATCGGGCGTCTTTGTGGCCAATGCTGGGTTTATGTTTGTCCAGGCCAATATCCGCAGTCCGTCCGTCATTGTATCGTGCGGAAACCAGCCGACGCCGACTTTAGCGTCGCTCGTCGCGATCTTGGCCGCGGTTCCTCACGGCGCGCGACTTGCCATGCAGTTTATCGTCCCCACAAACCGCCAAGTTGTCCACACGGGTGTTATTTCGTTAGACAGAGTATGGTTTCCCTTCCAGCTCATGGAGCGGAACGACCACGATGGACTTTGGCATCCAACTTACTTTGAATTGCCGTCTGCCTCCGTTCCCCCTGAAGCCCCCTCCGCTCCAGCAGCCTCGACATCTCTTCCCCCTTCCATTCCCCCACTGGAACACTCGACAGGTGCCTGGGCGACGGCGCTTTTAGCCTCCATGGTGTACGTTCGAGTGGATATCCCCTTGATGATTGACGGCGTCGTCTGGACAAGTTTTGACGGCATCGGCTACGTCGTCGACGCTGAAAAGGGCTACGTCCTGGCCGACCGCGCGACAATCCACGTCGGTGTTGGCCACGTTGTGCTCACAATCGCCGCGTCGCTCGAAGTCCGCGCTGCCATTCGCTTCCTCCATCCATATTACAACATTGCCATCGTTCAGTACAACGTCCAGGACGTTCCAGCGGGTTCTGTGGCCTCCTTGCCATTGCAGTCTTCCTCCTTGACGACAGAAACGCCATTGCAATCGTCCTCGGTACACGTTGGCGACGTCTTGGAGTTTGTCGGGCTCACAAGAACATGGTCGGTACTCTCCCAGCCATCCAAAGTCACAAAGATTGACCGCTTGGCACTTCCCGTCTTCTCGTCGCCGCATTACCGAGCGATGAATATCCAAGTGTGGAGTTTTGACCAAATTAACACAGCGCTCGGTGGCGTCTTTGCCGACAAAAGTTCTGGCACTGTCGTGGCACTCTGGCTCAAGTTTAGCCTCGGCTTTTCATCGGATCACAGCCCTCAAGTGAGTCAATACGGTCTGCCCGTGCAGTGGATCGCCGATATCGTCGCTTGGTGTCAAGACGATGCGATTCCATCGACTGTGGCGCTGCTCCCTGTTGAATTTTCAACGACAAAAGTCGCCACCGCTCGAGCTGGCCTTGGTCTTTCGGCCGAATGGACCAAAGCGCTCGAAGAACGCTACAAGGACACACGCCACGTCCTGACTGTCCAGCGATGTGTGGCTGGAACGCAAGCCAGCGACCAACTCAGCAGCGGAGACCTCGTGCTGTCAATCGACGGCCAGTTGGTCGCGAAAGACCAAGATGTCGCCGCAGTCTGTGCCGACAAAACCCAAGTCGACATGGTTGTCCTGCGCAACAAGACTCAAATGACGGTGCCGATTCAAGTGGTACGATTCAGTACGATGGGCACGACACGAGTCATTCGATGGTGTGGCCTCGTCGTGCAAGACGCGCCGCTGGCTGTGCTGCAGTGGGGATTTAGCCAGCCTGGCGTGTACATTGCGCAGATTTACGCTGGCACGCCTGCGGACAACTACGCCGTGTACCTGCAGCGTTTCCTCGTCCAAGTGAACGATACACCGACGCCAACGATGGATGCGTTTGCAGCAGCGATCCGAAGCCTCCGTCATGGCGATTCTGTCCGCATCCACACCGTCTCGCTCAACACACGCGTGCGAATGTTCACCATGAAGATGGAATTCCACTACAACCCGACGATCGAGTACGTTTGGTCTCAAGACACGACGGAATGGACACGGACGACGTGGATTCACGACTAGACTATCCTTTTTGTCTTGGAATCCGACTCCAAATACGGCAAAGTCACGAAAAAAGGATAACAAGATAACATGCCAACGATAAGCTTATTCCCCCCAACCTTTCCCCACTGTATTCAACGATGGATGCTCTCTGAAATTTCACTCCCAGCCATTACGAGAAAGCCAACAAGGAGCCGAGTCGCTTTCCCTCTCATGGCGCCGCTGAAATCCCAGGAGCCCAACGAAAATATGCCCAAGGGTGGCGCTGGGGGGGGGCTTTCCCCCCCTGAGGGCGACAGACAGAATTACAACTCCAGGAAATTACGGTCTTGAGCTTGCAACACTTATGGGGAGAAGCCGTAGAGGCCGTGTCGTCGCTTGTGCTTTCTACGACAGACATTTGGATGATCTCTCTCGCTTCCAGTTGCAAATTAAACATTGCATCGACATGTTTGAGCACAATCCACGCATTAATGTTTGGGATTGGGCATTTTGGATCCTCATGGCGTCGCTCGTCTTGTACTTTGCCAAGCGCGCAATCTCCATCTACGACTCGTGGAAGTCCAATCCTGGTTATCGCCACGAGGACTTCAAATTTGTCAACTTTTAGCTCAAGCCTTTCATGACACAAATACAAAGTTGGCATTCCCAAGTTGACAAATTCCACTGGACTGGGCGGCACGATATTTAGTTGAACGAGTAGATCGACACCTTGCTGGAGGTTTGCTTGCCGCAGCTGTCTATGTTCAACACCGACGATGAACATGCAATTTGAGTCTTCAAGTCGGCGCTGTGGCACGTGGTTGGACCCCTTGCAGATAAGCGACACATAGATGGTGCCATACGCAGCACGGATCGTCGACCGTGGACGTTGTTGCGACCGACGTTGCCAGAGATGACGCTGGCCCACCTTTTTGTGCAAGTTGATCGTCGACGAGACGTAGTTGGACGGGGTGAGGCCACTGCACGTGCCGTGCTTGTCCCATTCGTTCGACACGAACGTCCAGCCTTGCGTCTTGACATCCGGCCAGTACTTGGACACTTCGCCAACCTTGTGGATATCGGCCACCGCAGTCCGCAGGGTACAATCCCGAGTTGTAGTTGGGCCAGAGACCGTGGATGGTCAATTGGGTCGTCATGTAGTCGGAGGGGTTGTCACAGCCGGGGAAGTCGCCCGTGGTGCAAAAGTAAGGTTGCCACGACTGCGCCAAGACGTAGAAGTCAAAGCTCGCACGGGCGGCTTCGACTTGGGCGGCGGCGGATTCGACGACGGGGACATCGACGGGAGGGGCCTTCAAGTAGGTGATGTTGGTGGATTCGATGAGGCTCATGTTGGAAGATCGCAAATTGAACAGTGACAAGATTGCCAAGGGCTAAACCCGCCAAGGATGTATAGGAGCCGTCATGTTCGTGCTGGAGAAAATGTTGAATCTCCATCGATCCTACAATCTCGTCACCTCCACGTTGCAGTTTATGTGGAAAAGTTGAACGTCCATCGTGCGATTGGTGGTGCAGAGTGCACTTTGGTGATGTCCAGATTGCCGTTTTGAATCTTTTACAGCGTGGGATCTGCAGCACGGATGGCTCACTCTGTCGTGGCTGTTGATGATATTTTCCCTGGTTTGAGGCTTGCACAGGAATAAACCCTCGAGCCTTTCCACCTCTCAACGTTGACGACTGGTCTGGAAGCTAGAAACTACACGTAGAGGCACAGACATCGGCTTGTTCTCAATCATGCAAACATGCAATCAGGCCATGGTTCTTGCTACTTGGACCCCGACTCTTTGCCCTTCTGGCTACAATACCATATCCTACAGGGGGAACAACGTAGGCTGAGCCCCCTTACGGAATCATAATCACCTTGGAAGGACAAGTGAATAGCATACCGCTGTCACAGACAATGGGGGGCAGGGTATACTTGGCGTGATTTATGTGTCAAACATGTATTGTCGAGGGGTCCGAATGTATCGATCTTTCAAATCGATCTGCAAATCGATCGGCCAATGAGAATCGAGTGTTTCGCCTAATTCACGCAAAACACACCCAGACACATGTGAATTTAATTTGGGAAGTTTGCCATACTTTCCATTATACTTGACTTCAGTATGAACGAATCGATTTGGAATCGAATTCGACTTTGGAGAAAAAATACAAATTTGGGTGAAAAAGACAATACAATCGTCGTGGATTGTTTGCTAGCACGCGATCGATTTGAGGGCGGATTTTGTTCCTTGCGCTTCCTTGGCCATTTCTTTGGCAAATTTGAATCACGCCAAGTGCCTGCTTGCGCCGGACTGTATCACTTCATTGATATTATCAGCACATGCTGAAGTGTCGTCCGACGCAGTTGGTTGCGATCGCCAAGATTCAAATCCAAGATGTGAGCAGCAACGTAATTTTACTATTTTGTGTTGTCCTGTATCTACTTCTTACAAAACACAACAGCAAAACTCCTATTTTTCTCATCATGACAAGCAAACAACCAAGTCGAAAGTACTTCTTAACACTCTTGTATTTCTTCTTTTGTTAACTTTCATACGTGCTGCATTGGCGTGAAGTATTTTAACCATTTTCAAACAAAGGTCACAGTCCATCCTATGACAGTGTACCCTCAATTGCATTGGATTGAAAAGGTATTTCTTTTAGTTCTGTATCTAGAAGAATATGAAGCAATTTATTTTGGATCAAACTTTCTATCAAAAGCAAGTTAACAAACCAAGTTCAAGGTCATAGCCTTTCTACCATGAGCACTTCCACATTGATATGATGGCTACAAGGCGTAGCTCTGAAGGTACAAAAGATATTTCTTGCGGTAGTGTACAATATAATACTAAATATTTATTTATTTTATACGGCTATGTACCTCAACAGTTGCATACAAATATCAAGTGAATTAGATTTTCAGGATATAGAATCTGCTTCTTATTCAAGATTCATCCGACTCAGATGAGGTACTGTACTAAAACTTCCAAGCTTCAACGCAAATAGTTCCTTTACAGATTCAACGGACAGAGGCGTCCTCCGTCTACTTCATTCATTTTTAAATTTGCGATCTTCCAACATGAGCCTCATCGAATCCGCCGCCGCCCAAGTCGAAGCCGCCCGTGCGAGCTTTGACTTCTACGTCTTGGCGCAGTCGTGGCAACCTTACTTTTGCACCACGGGCGACTTCCCCGGCTGTGACAACCCCTCCGACTACATGACGACCCAATTGACCATCCACGGTCTCTGGCCCAACTACAACTCGGGATTGTACCCTGCGGACTGCGGTGGCCGATATCCACAAGGTTGGCGAAGTGTCCAAGTACTGGCCGGATGTCAAGACGCAAGGCTGGACGTTCGTGTCGAACGAATGGGACAAGCACGGCACGTGCAGTGGCCTCACCCCGTCCAACTACGTCTCGTCGACGATCAACTTGCACAAGAAGGTGGGCACCCCCAGCGTCATCTCTGGCAACGTCGGTCGCAACAACGTCCCCGCGTCGACGATCCGTGCTGCGTATGGCACCAACTATGTGTCGCTCATTTGCAAGGGGTCCAACCACGCGTTGAGCGAAGTGCGGACGTGCCACAGCGCCGACTTGAAGACTCAAATTGTATGCCCCTCGTCGGTGCTGAGCCAAGACAGCTGCGGCAAGCAAACCTCGAGCAAGGTGTCGATCTACTCGTTCAACTAGAGGCTCCAAGAAAGCTTTCCTACGCTCTAACTATACATTTAATATGATGTTGTTCCAATTACCCCTCAGTGGGCGATTTCTTGTCCCCCCGCCAATGAACTCGAAGTCGGCGTCTTTTCTCTCATAGCATCCTGTCGTCTTCAGTGTCTTCATGCGTTTTGAGCGGAAAAGCAGAGAACATTTTGAATCCACCAAAGTAATTCACAGATCGTTCGGTGGAATTCATGATTTTAGTTTCCTGCGACGTTTGCTGAGAAGTCGATGCTTTGAAGTTCTTGCCCAAGGGTGCACAAAATCGTTCTCGCCACGAAACTACCGTTCCGGTACTGTAGCGTGCCAAGAAAGATGGCACCGCAGATTAACTCATGAATTCGCTCCCTTTAAGGCCATGAATCTTCGTGTGCTTGATCAATTTCCTTCTTCCCCTGTCAGTGGAATCATGCCAGGGCTACGCATATCCGCGTGACGATTCCAATGACAATTTCAATGTTTGATCGACTTTTTGGAGGCTTCAGGTACACATTCTCCGATTCAAAGCATCAAAACGCGACCAACGAGCATTTTGTTAAGCTCCTCATGCTGCAGGTAGAACAATTGGTGTCGTCTGTGCATATACGAAAGACATACAATTGACAAGCATGTCACTTTACCAAGGAAGACTTTAAATACAAAAATAACCTTAAAGATCCTATGATATATCAGCAATAAGGCTGAATTTGTAATTCTATGTAAATAAAATTGATATGCTTAAAAGTGCAATTTGCCCTAAAATGAGACTTTCAATGTAGACTTTTCAAATCGATTCATCCAATTCAAAAATAACCTTAAGAAGGATATTATAAATCAGCAATAAGACTGAATTTGTAATGTTATACAAATAAAATGCAAAAAGAAGACCTTCGATGACATTTCACACGGGTGAGAATCCGTTCCAATACAAAGCTGTAATCATGACAAAGCCAATCAAATGACCACGATCGACAATCAAGTTGGCGCGACAGTCATACGCTCTATGTCCGGCCTTTGGAGTGAATCCAGTTTACATTTCGCAGTGCCAGCAACATGCTGCAGCGCTTGGCTTCTTTTCTCGCTGCTTCGGTCGCCCTGGCAGCAGCGGCGTCGTCGACTTCCGTCACATGGTATAGCTGTCCGCTTCAAACGATCGCCAAGAACGAAAAAGCATCGAGCGACAACCCGACGGTCGAGTGTGCCGATATCTCAGTGCCGCTCTGCTACGACTCGGTCTGCTCGAGCACCAAGCAGATTTCCGTCTTTGTGAAGCGTATTCCAGCCCAGTCGCCTGGCGCGACGCCGCAAGCCATGTGGATGCTTCAAGGTGGACCTGGCGAATCGTCCGTCAACAGTACGCCGACGTGAGTGCATCCATCGCCTTATGCGAGTCTATTTTTCTAGTGGAACCGCTCATGGCCGACGCTTATATTGCTGCAAAACGCACGGTGAGCATCTACACGATGGATCACCGCGGGACTGGGCGCAGCACACGTTTGAGCTGTGCCGAAGACAACGATCCATACGATGCTAAAGTCACCGTCTCGTGTCTCCAGCAGGTCAAGAAGACTTATGGTACATTCGCCTCGATCGACAAAATCTTAGGCTGTTATTCTAGGCTCGGTGGCCCCGCAAGCCTTCTCGGTGACGAGTGCGGCCAACGATTTGGCGACGGTCATCAGCACCGTGCTAGCTGACAGCGAAGTGTTTGTCTACGGCTTGAGCTACGGCACGTATCTCGTCGAGCGTCTCATGCATTTAGCCCCTCCAGCTGTCAAAGGCTACATCTTGGACAGTATTCAATCGGAACAATTCTACCCGACAAAGGATTCGCCATGGTATTCCAACTGGGATCGCGACGTTGCCGATGCAGGTACACTTTGACTTTGCCTCGAACGTCAAAGTGACGTCTGCTGCTTTTTTGTAGTAACCAACTATTTGAACTACTGCGACCAGGATTCGACCTGTGCGTCGAAAATTGGCCCAAACTCCAAGTCGTATATCCAAGGGCTCTACGCAAAGCTAGACGCCGCCACGGACAACGCATGCGCTGAAATCTTTCGCCCCGACCCGCCATATGAAGCCCATCCGTCTTGGATTGTCAACACGTTTCTCTACTCGCTCTTCACGGACTACAACCAGCGCAATTTAATCCCCGCCGTGCTCTACCGCTTGAATCGCTGCAATGCTGACGACCAAGTCGTGATGAAGAACGCCCTCAACATGCTCACGAATTCGTCGAGCAGCCAATTGCTCCAGTCGCTCGGCAAGTCCAAACTCATGATCAACAAAACCAACATGCTTGAAAAAGTGGCCTACATGACCGGCGACGGGTCGTCCCAAGTCGTCTACAACAACATTGTCCTCAGTGAAATCTGGCAATTCCCATCGCCGTCGCGCAACCAATCGACCCAATGGTTCGAGGCGGCTCTCTTTGGCGCGCAGAGTCCACTGGACCAAGACACGTTTTACCAAGATATTTGCATCTACATTGCCAACAACGACTCGGTCTGCTCGGGCTTGACGACATACGACGCGTCCTTTACCTACACCCGCGACGCCTACTGGAACAAAACAGCAACGATTCCAACAGGGGCAAGCGTCCTCATGTTCACAGGCGCATTGGACCCCGCGACGCCGCTAAAGTACTCCAAGGACGAATATGAAACCATGGTCGGGACGTCGAAACTCCGTCTCGAGTTTGCCTACGCCCCCCACGTGATTGTAAGCCAAACCCCGACGGATGCTGGCGATTGTGGCAGTACGATCTTGAACGCATTCGTCGTCAACCACGGCTCCTTGACGAATCTCCCCACGGATTGCATTCCCAAAGTCTACAAGCTCAATTTCACCACCATCTTGGATAAAGACACTGCGACACAAATCTTTGGCTCGACCAAGGATATCTATGGATCGGGTGCGGCGGGGGCAAACCCCTCTAACAGCAGCGGAAGCAGCAGCGGCGGTGGCGGTACCAGCGGCGGCTCTGCATCGTCCAGCAGCCCACGCGCTGTCATCTCATCGTTCATGCTTGTCGTGTGCTGCCTGTTTGGATTTATGCAATTCTAAATGATTTTAGCTCTACTCTAGTACTACCAGTTTATGATCCGTCAATCCAAGTGAGATTACCTTTGAGCAAGCGTCGTCAGCAGTCGTTGTGGCGATAATGGACCGCCCAAATGCGCCTCATGTGGCTACAAATTGGCGTTGGGATCACATGAAATCTATCTTGGAGTGCTTTAACGTTCAGCCACGTTCGAATGACGACGAACGCAACATCAGCTCTTTGAGAGATCTCGCTTGGATGTTGATATAAAGTGCAAAGTGCAGTTGATGGACATCATCTTTCTTCTGCAATTTGCACTTGTCATCATCATGTTGATGCTTTTTCACTTGAAGTTGAAGTCGCACTCATGTTTCTGCGCCGCGAACGGCAATTTGCAACTTGGAGTGCTTCCGAAAGGACCGACGATCGAAATGCTTGCAAAGATTGATCGGCATTCCGTTTCCTTGCGGCACTTATTGCGATATGCTTCCAACCTCATGCCGTAGCGGACAGATAGGAAGGCCAAGTGCTTCTTTGGGAGTGTCCTCGTGGTTGCATGGCTCCGTGCGTCCCTGCCGTTGAAACTATCTCCATTCGACCTCTTGTAAGTCCATTCGAGGCTCGTAACCGTCTTCTCTGTCGGCCTTTGCGTCCAAACATCGTCTGCTCCACCAAAGATTCAAGAATCCATGAGAGTTCGATGCCAAATTCCGCGCCATTTGCCTAACGATGTTGGGCTAACAGCGTGCTTTGTCCACTTGTCGACTTCCCCTGCTGCTGCGCTGTAGTTTGACGAGCTGTCTGTCGTGCGCGCTCCCTCTCAGCACCGCGATGGACTCTTGGACGGAGATTTCATTGTCAAAAATAAGTTTAAAAATGGATGGACAGGAGAGAGGGTGTGGGTATTCTACCTTGGTGCGCTGTCGAGCTGGTCGAGGTTGTAGAATTGGCTCATGTCGTAGCTCCACTGCAGCGCTTCGTCTAGATCACTCCGGAGCTTCCAGTTCTCCTTGACGGCGTTCTGTCGCGCAGCGGCTTCATGGTGGGCCAGTTGTTTCCAAATCGAGCCTCGCTGGCGTCGCTGGAGCTCTAGCAATTGCGATTCCAAGTGCCACACCTCGACGCGGAGCGTATGGAGCTCGTCCTTGAGCGGATAGCGTCGCTTTGGCTTCATCGTTCAAGATGTCAAGTGAACCTCCCGCCGACTGAGTGGATACAACTAACCAGAAGGGTAGTCATCATCCCACGATCCATTCTTGGCACTGGCTCACGTCGGAAAACTTGAGATTCGCTCAAAAGGATCTCCAAGCTCTCCTCGCTCCAACTACAGCGAGCTTATACACGATGTCCTTATCGCCTTTGGTCTTGAAAACCCCGTCGATTCATGAGCTGTTGCAGGCGCTCCAGGCGTCGCGTCCTCCATCTTTATCCAAAAGTGCAAAGTGCTCCATATGGAGCCACAGACGACCAGCATATGCCATACCACCGATGCAATCCCGCGGTTCCATTCTCCTTTGCTTGGAGTCACCACGAGGACAAAGGGCAAGGATGCGTACGTCTGAGTGTACCCCGATGCGCTAAACTTTGTGGCGACCGTCGTCTTCGTCTATAAAGTCGACATGTTGGCAGACTGTCCTGCGCATATTGGACAACATGTTGGAGTAATCCGATATCCGATGGAATGGATTTGTCAAATGCCATGGTACGGAAAGCCGTCCAGTGTGACTTTGACTGACAAAGCCACAGAAATTGACCACGAGAACGTTCTGGAGGTAAGGCAAATCATCGCCGAGTCTGAATCTGAAACTACTAAACATGGCAACGTTTACCGAACAGTTTAGAACATGGCTAGCCTTCGAGCAGAGGAGATCGACGCCTACCAAGTGAGCATTATCCGACGATACAAGTTATACTGTGGCGACACAAAAAGAGTCCCCTTGTGTCGAGGGGGGGGCTCAAGATCTCATCGAGGGGGAAATAAAATCTACTTGTATGGACGAACGATGAGGTATCTCTGGCGATTCTACGACCAGTCACTCAGCGCCTAGAATGTCTCTCTCCAAGGAACTCCGAGGGGAAACTAGAGTTGTGGCGTTATTACGTGCACTCAAACACATCGAATGGATGTGGCGATGAAAGGATGACGCCAACAGTGCAAAATGGACCGTCTGTCCTTCCTAGCGTTCGCACGGAGGTGCTCAGGTGTGTACTCGTGTTCTCTCCTATCGGGCTTTACAGTCCTGAGCCACTTGGTCCTTTCTACTACATTGTACTACGTAGTAGTACTTTGTACTTTTGAAATTTTCCACAGAAAACTTCTTCTGGATTTCTCGGAGGAGCATCCCGTCTCAAGCGTCATCCAACAACAGTTTGTGTTGATAATTTATCCACCCTGGAAGTTGCTTTGATCACCTTCTAGCCCCTCAAATACCTTGAAAGCATGCTCCTGAATGCAACGCAAGTCGCCTGAGGAATCCTGCATGAATAGTTTGCATGAGATACTGGCAATAAACGGCATCATTAAATGATATCACAACATATGCAATATCTGTTGCACGCGATGGACTAATCGAACAACTTGAAAATGTACCAATGGCATCAGGTAGATGCAATGCGAAGAGAAAGCGGCCATGGGCACGCCGCAGTGCTGGCTGAATTCTCCACGGCCTCTTTGACAAACTTTTGCTTGAAAGGTCGCATGCGGATATATTCCGGAAAACCTGACAGACTACAGCGTATGATTGTATGCTGGTAGACATCGATCCTCTAGGAGGCATGTTTCCTGTCCATGTAGTCCTTTCCATGCATGCTTTCGACTGGAAACGAGACTCGAATCACCAAATCTGTTTCAGAAAGTTGGGGGCCTCAAGTAGTCGCCATTGAAATCTCCATGTCGGTGAATTATTCCAACAACAATACACCGCCACGGATTGGAACCGATCTCTCTCCATGAATGCCAAGCAGCTTGCCGGTTCCGTGGAGGAGTTCGCATGGAGGAATTGCCGTTTTCACTTGGTGTAGCGAGGCACGATAGCATCGTAGTAGTCGTCGAGATGCCAAGTTGAAACCGAAGCGAGCAAAACGAACGACCATAATCCATGACACATCCACTCGAACCATTGACAAGAAATTGACGACGACAATAGCATCGTTGAGTCAAGACCAGGCAAATCCAACGCAAACACTGAAACCCCCCATCACCCCTTCTATCACTGGAGCACTTAGCCGCCATGTTCGTCATCATACAACAGTTCCGTCGCCGCAAGCGAAAGTTTTCTTTAACTTTATGCGAGATATCATGCATTTCCAAAGTTTCCAAGCGCCTGTGTGGCCACCATCGTTGACCGTTCCAAGCTTAAGCATCCCTTCGGCTTCTCCCAGACGACAATGATTGACCTTGGCTGCCATCAAACAGCGCCAGGCTGCATCTATTGGGCCTCTTTCGTTCAAAACTTCACGACGGCAGACGACGCCTGACGCTTCTCTCGTCGACGCATTGTAAGCAGACGAGTGTTGTTGCATGGCATGTGTCACAACGAGCACGGTGGGATTCTGTGAATATTTTGTCAATTGGACGATTGCTCGCTCGTTCTCGTTCAGCATTTGCCATGTCCCGAATGCGCCATTCGATTCAAACTGGACTTGGGCTGTCTGTCCCATTGAGTAATTTGGCCACAGCATGTCTTCCTGCGCGCCGCCGCCGACGACTGGGCCATCGCAGCGCATTTTAGTCGCAGGACCGCCGTGTCCGAATGCAGCCACATGTATCACAAACAGCTCTTGCTCCGTCGTTGAGACAGCTATGTCGTCGGACAGTCAAGTCAAGTGGACGAATGTGACGTACGTTGGCAATTTAAAGCTCTACCAGCCGCAGGATCTGTAAGTCCTCTCAGCTATACCTATCGCATTTGACTCGGGTATATATTATGCGTAGAATTATAAGTGAGAGCAACAATTTGACCCTCGACGACGTGGTGCTTCCAAATACGTTGATATCTTTGTAAGTTGATGCTATGAAAAACTGCTCATCGTTGCGTCTCTAGCTCAGTTGCAGACAGTCCAAACCTGCGCCGTCTTTCAAATAACATTTCATGGCCACGATCAATTAAACAATTGTAAGAGTGTATTCATGAGAGAAAGAGCTCATCTTGCTGCGTCGTTAGACATTTCACCGGCAATGGTTTGACTAGCCTCCCCAAGGGACTGCCAACGTGGCCACTGGACGAATTGTACGATTCCACGCATTTGTTGCCTTCAAAACTAACATCGCCCTACTGTAGCGCTGCTGGCGACAACACCATCAGTGCAATTGACGGCGCGAATTTCCCCCCAGCAGTGTCGATGTATGATAAAATATGCCGTCAACTTTTCCTGATAATTTCCATATATGATGTAGAGATTTGCGGGGAAATCTCTACGTCGCACTGGAACATGTAGATTTGACGTATATAAAATCGGGGTACAACAAAATACATTGACCGCCACAATTGCTGAATAACTCGTAGACTGTTTGGCGATTTGTTGTCGTCGATTCGGAACGTGATGTTTGGCCCGAGTTTGACCAAATTGTACGCTGCGTTGTCTTTGGAAAATGTCTAAACGCATGTCTAGCTTTTGCCAAAAGTGCACGATCACGCAATTCGATCTCTCCGAGACGTCGTTTGCGAATTTGGCCAAATTTCCCAAAGCGCAGATCCAATTTCAAAGTGTGATTTTATCGCAACGCTGTCAAGTCGGCGGCACTTTGTCGCAATTGTATAATTATTCCAGTTGTGTCTACCCAGACTCATATTTTAAGCCCCAAATGTTTGAAATGGCAACAACGCTGGCCCCAACGACAACACTAACACCAGGTAATAATTCCTGGCTGACTAATGGGCTTGAAGATATCGCTGTAGCTGTCCAAGAGTCTTCGTCGTCTTCTACAACGTATATTATTATCGGGGTCGTTGCAGGAGCTCTTGCAATATTTGCTCTCGGCTTCTTTTTCTGGCGACGGCAGCAAAATCTGCAAGACCACTACTCAAAGCCACCTGAAGAAGAAATTACAATGGATACGACGCACCCAGCTCATGCTAAACTACAAACCTCCTTTAAACGTACGTGGAGTTCTATTATCAACTTGGAATTTATCTCAATGCAGACTACGATGATTGAACACTTGGACTGGGCTGACTTGGAAGATTTTCGCGTGGAGACGACGAATATTCAGCGACATAAATTACTCGTAAGTTGTGTTTTGAAGAATAAATTTGGTAAAGTTGCAACGTTTAGGGCAAAGGCGGCTTTGGCCAAGTCTGGCTCGGCACCTACAATGGTGACTATGTTGCGATTAAACTATTGACAGACACGCCGATGAAAACTGTACATGAAGTACAAAAGTTTATCAACGAAGTTATACTTATGACGCGGTATGAAATAGTAAATGCATTGCACAATGAACAAATGTACCTCCGTAGACTGAAGAATCCATACATTGTGTCATTTCTTGGGTGCGCCTGGGCGAAATTGCCCGACATTGAGTTGATCGTCGAGTACATGAACGAAGGCGATCTGAAGGCATACTTGAACGAGACAACACCGTCGACGTTTTCATGGCCACAAAAAATCCAATGCGCTATTGATATTCTACACGGTCTGATGTATTTACACTCCAACAAAATCATCCACCGCGATTTAAAATCACGCAATATATTGCTCGATTCAGCGAAACCAACGAAATTAACCGACTTTGGCGTTTCCCGCGAAGTGCATTCCAAGACGATGACGCAAGAAGTTGGCACGTATCGTTGGGCAGCGCCCGAGATTTTAAACGGCGGGCGTTTCAGAGTCTCGGCGGATATCTACAGCTTTGGAATGCTTTTGATTGAATTTGACACGCATGAAGTCCCCTATCACGATCTACGCAATGCCGATGGCGAACCGCTGTTGGAAGTTGCCATTATGATGAAAGTACTCCAAGGAGACATCACCCCCCAAGTCACCCCCCGATGCCCCCCTTTTATTGAACAACTTATTCGAGAATGTACTCGATTCAATCCAGATCAACGCCCCACTGCTGGCCAAGTGCTTCAAAAGCTTCAAGATATTCAACTTGCCATGAATTCGACCACCGGTGGGTTCAAGTTGGGGAAAGGCAATCTTGTCACAAAAATCCCATTAGCGTGTGTTTATGCATATCAGGTTTCTTGGCGTTCTCCAAGCACAGAATGCCAGCAAGATGTGTTGGTATATGCTGTCATTGCCACGGGTCTTTCAAACTCTGTTGAAAAGAATATATTTGAAAAAGCATTGCCGAGAAGTTTTTTGTGATACAAACCGAAGAAATTACACGAAGGGGATAACTCGGGTTGAAATAATGAAATTTTCTTGGCATTTTATACCAGCTAACAATCCGCTCCTATTTTTTGAAGCTGTGCATTTCTTTTGCATTTGAAAACTATTGTAGCATCCTGGATCCAAGACGCTCGAATTTGAAAATTAACGATCCAACGACACTTTGCACTAGGATAGTAAACACAGTATACTTTAATCAAGCTGAATTTAAACACAATATTGGTCGTGGGTGGTGCACTTTTCCAGCTTAAAGTCAAATGAAAGGCTATTTTTGCAACATGTCCTTCCATACTTGGTCGTATCGTTCCTCCTATGGCCTTTTTTCTGTGCATTTTGGGCGACCGACGCCATTGCAAAATTTGCTATCTTGGAGATCATGAAGACGAACTTTATTGCCGTGACGATGGCGCTGGCGGCTGTGGGCACGGGTGCAGAGTCGACGTCTGACTGCTTTACACGTATTAAATCGACTTTGAACGCCAACTCGTCGCTCGTGGCCGAGCGAACGACGTGCTTTAAAGCCTCACTCAACACGACGTCCGAAGCGTATTTTGCCTCGGCCCAGACCGAATCGGACATTGTCATCCTGGCAACGACTGCCAATTGCACCCAGTGGTTCGCTGACCTCACGGTGGCCTATCGAGCATTCAGTCCTCCATGCACAGTCGAAAACCCCTCCGGTGTCTTTCGGTATGCGGTCACAGGTTCGTCCGCCAACTTTAATCTGACCTTTTGTCGAAAAATATGCAAAAGACCAAAGATGCCCCAAAATCATCAGCCACGTCGTTGGCTGCTGCTGCATCGGTGATCCTGCTATCCTTGGTGCCTCTAATTCTTTAAATTGTTCTTGCATTTGTTCGTCTTGTTTTCCGTTGAATTTGTTAATAAATACTTTTTGGGTGGACTCCTACACTATCTTCTCGGCGGCCAACTCGCAGTGAATACTCCTGAGAGTTTCCAAGACTTGTATGGCCGTCGGTCTGAGCTTGGCTTCATACTGAGTACATCGTTCCATGAGCGCAACGACCGAGGCTGGACAGGTTGGAGTCGGTGCGACTTTGATTTGATTTTGCATCACTTTCATCACAATCGCCATGGGGGCCATGACATCTCCAAAGTCCGTCAAGAGGCCATCAAATGGGACTTGATGGGTGTCCAATTCCGACAATAAAATGCCTACAATCCATGTCATGAGCTCCCCTGGAAAGATGGAGAAAGCACTGTACCAAAGCTGTAAATATCTGCTGCCACAGTTAATTTGCCGCCTTTTAGCACCTCAGGGGCTGCCCAGAGGAACGTGCCAACTTCATGGCTCATCGTCTGTGATACAACTTCCCTCGAAATGCCAAAGTCTGACAATTTGCAGGGCTTTCCAGTGTCCAGGAGGACATTTCTCGACTTGATATCACGGTGGACAATGTTTTGGTTGTGTAAATAAATGAGCGCTTTCAGAACATCCATGCCGCATTGAATTTTACTTGCCCATGGAAACGACGACGGCGGATGCAAGTCCAAATGATCTTTCAGATCACCCAAGTCCATGTATTCGACCACCAAGTTGATAGCATCCAAGGAATACCAGCAAGCGCCAATGAATCGGACAATGTTGGCGTGGTCCAACCTACGCCGTGGATTAATTTTAATATTCTTCCATGCATCGACCACGTACTTGGCCATAATTTTGACTTCGTCGATGAATTTCTGAACGATAGGGGCAAGCCGCAGCCTTCCCTCAGCCATCACTTTGATAGCGACGGGCTCTCCGAGGTACATCCCAAGCCAAACGGAGCCGAAACCACCCGTGGCCTAGATATTCGAATGAGTCCAATTTGATCCTGCATCATGCACCACGTACAAGCTGCCTACTGCGTTTCACATGAGAGATATCTAAACGGTACGTTTCGAGCTCTCTCCAATCCAGTGAGACACTCAGTCGTGGTTCGTCGTCGACGAAAACTTGCCGCCGGGAGAGCGGTCGGATTGGTTGCGCTGGTTCTGGCGTGACGGGTATCGCTCGGACAGACACTTGGCTCGGATCGACGATGTTGTCATGTTCTTTGTAGCCATCTCGACTTGTGCGGAGGAAGCATCGTTTGTAGTACTCGCGGAAGAAGAAGATGAGAATGAGCAGGACGATGCCTATGGGGATACCAACAAGCACACCGGGTAACGTCACAGTGCGATCTTCTTCTTCAGTCGTTGGAAGCGACGGCCGTCGAGCATTTGGGTTATCAATCGTCTTCCTGGACATAGCGCCAGTGCCATCCGACGAAAGTAGAGGAATGCTCGCTACAACCATGGGGTCGTGTACTAAACTTTCTGTGACAACTTGGGTGCAAAGTGAACTTTTCATTTGATTGGCTAAAAATCAATTTTGAATTCTTTTTAGCCAATCAAATGGTATCATTTCCTTCGAATCTGGTCGAACGAGTCAGTGCAAAGTTGACCAAAGTAGTAAGTGCACGCGACGTTGGCGACGACTTGACGACGACAAAGGACGACTTGCCGCTCGTGCGCTCAAGCTCCCTGTAGAGAATCTCGTCGCTGTCTCCGACACGTGGCCCCCGCCGCTTAAAGCGCATCGAAAGGGCGACAAATGGTTTGAACATGCGCTTCAAGCCTACTACGCGTAGGGTAGTAGCACGTGGCCCAGCCACTCCGGAGAAAACAAGTCAGAACCCACGGCCAGTAATGCTTGGAATGACGATTCAGCAGGTGGTCCTTCCGCCTGTCTCGGCTGTCCCCCATGTCGATTGGCAATTCGTAGAGAGGCAGACCGCAGCCACGGTGTCATTCAACAGTTTACACTTGAAGAGGCCGCACGACGCGAGGATGGTCTCGTCGTCTCCACGCATTGCAATGTGTAATGGGCGTTCGTCGTTGGCGCAGCCACCGTCGCTTGTAACCCGTCGGCACAAACACACAATTGCCAAAACAACAGCGTCAGGGTCATGTTTACAACGCCCAGAAGATTCATGTCGAATCAAACCGCAGCGACGGCAGATTCTGGCGACTGAAACGCTCGCCTCTGGAATCCACCACGGCGAGCAGTTGAAAGGATCTTTTCGGATGCCAGCTTGACAGCATGAACGTTGCAGGCACATCTTGTTGTCGTGGAGATTGCCCAGCGATTGTTTCATCTTCACAATCCAGCACGACCACATGCGCTCTTTCTTTCGGGGCTCGACAGGTGGTCAACATCCCAAACACAGCAATGCATACCAGCACAGAGGGGAAGTGAAGGATGCTTTAGATGCTGCGATAGTCGTTGTCCTTGACGAGAGATGTTGGATTGTTCGCAAGTTGCCTTTCTCTCGCAGAAGCGCTGTTTGAAAGCGGCGCCTCTGACTCTGTAGAGGAATTGCCACATGGCGATCAAATAAAGTTGACATTCAATCCTTGGATGCTGGATAGAGTTTATCTTTAAATATGAACACGGATATCTTCCTTCAAGTTCTTTAAAGATCCAAGGCGATATTCGCCCTGGCTTATCAAAGAAAGTGTCAATGAGCAGAAGACAGAGCTCACAGAGCTACGTTGTGTCCAGCTTATCCTTTGTCGTTTTCCTCTGCGTAAAATTTGCCCCCCCCTTTAGATACAGTAGCTCCATGCTATCTGATGTTTTCACCGCCGATAAGCTGCAGAATGACACCACGGGAGAAGTTTTATGTTGTTCCATTGCCATCCGACCCACAGAGTGAAAGTTTTCCTCCAGGATAACACAAACGTCACAGGGGAAGCAATTTCAAGTCGTCGGACAAGCGGCAACATCCTCCAGACACACGAATTGAATACACTTTGGCTGTTTACAAATTTCACACTTTTCAGATGTCCGATCCATAATAGAACGTGATCAAACGTATGCCTTCTCTTCCTTCTTCTCGTCATGAGCTACGACTTGGCCATGCATTGATCTCTTCATATCTGGCCCTTCTTCCACGCATCCACGACAGTCGTAGGATTCATTAAAATTCCCTTTGCCAACAAGATTAAAAGTCGACTTTTCATAGACGAGATACAGCCACAGAAATCCTCGGATTGTCCTTGGACATGACCTTGACAGCGTTTTGAGCAATCTGGTTGCGATCGCACTCCATTTGCATCGTAAAAGGTCAGAGCTTTCAATGGGTTTGGACGTTTATCCATTTCAAACTTCCTCGATTACTGCTGGCGATTAGAAAGCCCGTTGGCTGATGCAGTTGATCGTAGCTCGACAGAAAATTCATGGCGCATTTCCTGACAACTTCACGATACCTTTCAACCATTGCCATGTGGACTTCCTGTCTCGCTGCCATTTCATTTGAATTACGAGTCGACTGCGATGCCCCCCCAAGGTGAAACATTCCCCCAGAGGGTTCGGGTACTTACTAATTAAATCGATTCTAAACAAATGGGATAAGTTATCGTCGTTGGTGGTGCAGTTTACTCCATGGATGTAGAGCAAGTGATTCACCAACGCAATCAATCCAAGCTGTTGTAGCAAGACAAGGATATTATCTCTCAGGTTGGGCAACTTGGCAATTACAAATGAATGCAACCATCAAATTGTTTCAATAAACAGGAATACAAAATGTACACATAGTACTGTCGTGCTCATGCCTTCTCTTGCTTCTTCTGTGCTTCAGCGTGCTTTCTTGCAAAATATTCACTAATTTCTTCTCGTGTGACGCCGGCGTCGCCTTTCTTCCATGCCTCCAGCACCGTCGTGGGATTGATCGTAATGCCATATCGATTGTCTCCAACCAGAGCATGCGTTGACTTTTCGTAGACCAACACACGAGGCGCGGCAAGTGTGTTTCTTGGATTATCCTTCGTCATGATCTTGTCGGCGTTGTATGCGACCTTGCGAAGGTCTGGGCTCCACTTGAAGCGCAACACGTCAGCTCCATCAATAGGTTTGAACGCCTCGCTTTCTTCGTCATCGAGGGAAAAGTAAAGAAGACTCACGTCGTCGGCATTGTCTTTGGCAAAAGACGTCACTTGGGGCGAAATCGCATCAATACCGTATGCCCATGTCGCTCCAAAGAACAACACAATAAATTGCTTCAAAGAGTCCTCAGACACGGGATTGCCCTGGCCGTCAACAATGGTATCAAGAGGAAGGATGGGCAAAATGTCCACCGGCTCAATCTCGCCGCGCTGGGTGTCCCACCACGCATTTTCTTCTTCCTCGGTAATGTCTTGGCCATTCTTCCATTCAAAAATCACAGTTGCAGGGCGGGAGCGAATGCTAACAGCCGCATGTTGAGCAAGGACGTTGCCCGAGTCACGGTCGACCGCAAACAACGTCGGAATGCCCAAGATCGACGGGTACGCCGCCTTGAGTTGCTTGAACACTTCCAAGATCGATTCGTTCCACGAGAATCGGTTGTATGGCTTGGTGCTCAAGTTGAATTCGAACATCTTTTGGTTGTAGTCACGGCTCAAGTAGACGACCGACACTTCGTCTTTGTTGTCGTGGGCAAACTGGACCAGCGATGGCGTCAAGGCTCGGCAGGGAGGGCACCAGTAGGCTGACATTAGCACAAGCACAATGGGATTGAGGTCTTGGAGGGAAATTGGCGTTCCGTTGGCGTCGGTGAGCTGGCCAGGCTTGGCCTGGCCATTGAACAGGTCGGCCCAGAATCCACGATGTTCCGTCGTCGTCTCCACCATGAGGCAAATATCAGAATGAGCTTTTCGACCAACTTTGCTGAGGTTGGACCAGTTATGTAAGACACAAAATTGAAATAAATCAAGCACAGGATTCTTTGAACGAGAAGCATAAAGTCTGAAGGATAAAATAAATGCACTTTGCACTTACCGCAGTCTGTCCAATCGTGTGTTGCGATCAAATCATGTCATTGACGTGAAACAACTGTCGAAGCAACGCCACCCATCGACTGCATTTCGTTGGCTTGGACTTGAAAGCAGCGTCGATATAACAAGGTGGCTTCAAGCTTGAAGGGCCAAGATATCTCGAGCAAGGTTGACAATGAAATGTATCGCGGTTGTTCATTGTGACCGACGAAAAGTATATAAATTGTTCTGATTGCAATGGACAGGAACCAGCCCGGAACATCGAAGCCATAGACACAGAGTAACAATTTCTGCCCCACTCGTTCCAACGGGGGTATCAAAGTGTCTTTACCCTAAACAGTGCATGGCGATCAGGGGGCTTTACCCGTTTGGAATTGTGAGTACACCTTGGAGGGGTAGCTTTTGTGATCAAGAGGCCAAAAGTCAAAGAGTATAAAGCAGCACGTGAAAACAAATACACACAAACGGCAGCACATATCATTGGATTGTTTACTGAACGATAGTAGGCTGACGATTCCATTAGTGAGACGGCGGCACCTCTCAATCACTCTTCGGCTCAAATGAGCGACTGCATCGACCAGGTTGGAACGCGAAGGAAGCACAATCTTGTTGAAGATCGGACGTAAAACTTCCTGAGGATCCAAAGACAAAATGTTCTGTCATCACACACAACCAGGTCGCCGGGTGAAGAGTCGAGTAAAATCCGTAGATGCACTTGGAGAAAGGAAATAAATCCAAAGCAACGACCGCAAAGATACATTGGTCTTGCAAGAATCAGCTCTGGCTCAGGTTCAAGGCGACAAGTACACTCACCATATAATTTTATAAATGATTAATTCACGAAGATATCATTAGATAAACATTATCATTTATAAGAGTAATAAATCAATGAGATTAGCCTGAATTAATACCTAATCAGAGCTATTAATTTTAAAATATATAAAAGTTTACGTTGTAATATTTAACTTAAGAACCCTTATAAAATGATATATTGACAATATAATTTATATAAGGAAAATGAATTAAAGAGTATTTTGTCCGTGTTTGTCGGAGTCTCTTCCGTTGAAAGGCTCGATTTCCAGCTGAGCACCCCAGCATAAAATTGTCGTTATACCACTCAGAATCTATGTTGGAGCGAGTCTGAGGGGTTAATTGAGATAGAAATAAAAAACTTAAAGTCCCATTCGACCAAATCCCATCTAATCTGCTAGAAGCCCCCCCCTCAAAATAGAGTTGTTAGGCTGAGCCATGGAGTTGATATTATTAACAATTGAGTCACATTGTCAAGAAATATACTGGAGGGCAATACATAAATCTATAATGCTTCAAGTAGCTCGTTTCGAGGCTCTCCAACTAAGCTAATTTAGAGGTCATACAGCTGTATGGGCTGACATAACAGACAAAATGTCTCGAGGCTTGCGAGAATAAGGGCCCGTCTGGCAACCGAAAATATTGCAATAAATAGGCCTAAAATGCCATTTTGAGGCCAAATTCAATCTGTGAGGTCAAAATATGAACTAGTCTTGCTCGGAGAGTTTTGCACCAAATCCGATATTTTTGGTTGGGATGTACTCACTGGAGGCTCCCAAAATGCCATTTTACAAAAAAGAGGTTTTACCTCCATTTTGAATGTGCCATAAATCGTTGATCCCAATTTTGCTAAAAATGGCATATTGATTTTGAGATTTTGCCAGACGCACCCTTAGCCTGGGGGAAATGTTCTCGTTGGCTAAACTTTTCAAGTTCCCGTCGATTTAGCTGGAGCAAAATATCTTACCAGCTATTCATATCACAAGGTTTTTGTCGAAGCGTTTGCGGAGTGGTTTCAATTTAGGCTTCCCATGTTCATGTAATCCAAGGGGGTACGACTTGGGAAATAAATGGCCGCCACTTCAAACCACCAAGGTGATAGACAATGATTCTTCGAGAGAAAGGGGAGAAGCCTTCCGCCTGAATCCTCGTACGCATTCTTTTTTATGTTCCCCTTGGCATACCAATGCGTCAAACTCCCTGGACGAAGCCCCTCGCCATTATAAAGTCTTTTGAACGACTTGGGTCTTGTGGGGGGTGGCATAGAACAAGTTGAAATACAGTGAATGTGGCCAAATTTAATGGGGGAAAGTCGCACTCCAACGGGGGAGTTTCAGTGGACAAGTGAAAATTTTACCTGGCGCCAGTGGAAACAGCGTCCTTCGCAATAGAAACAGGTCCATACCGTACGATTTGTGTCTGCACAGCTCCACATCTGGGCGGTCCCCACGACGAGCTGATGGACTAAACACACGGGCGGGGCAAGTGAATTCACCAACGAGCCTTGTCCTGGTCGGCGAACAAGCCGTAAATACAGCATTGCTTGCCAACCACACATTTCTTCGACGATAGCATACGCTGGAACAGAGACAAGATCGTTCGTTTCTCAAAAGTATGCGTCGTAAGAGTCATTCGTCGCTTTGGCCCTTGTGTGCACATCCTCTACGGAGACACGGAGCCTATCAAAGCGTTCTCTCCACGCTTGTGAAAAGCGATATCAAACCACAAAGTGGCTGTTTATTATGTACAATGTACTGCCCCGTGGTATGTCTTTGAGCATATCTCTTCTTTTTCAACTTGCACCTAAATGTCGTCTGCACTTGCGACTTTGACCATTCCCCCCGCAGTTGCCCCCCTGCATCCCCCCTTGGCGTAGCCACCTAGATGGTCGCTGTCTTGCACACTGACGAATGCATCGATGTTGCCTTTTGAATGAAATATTTGGCCAAACGAGTTGATCCCAATGCGCATCTAGCGTTGAGAAATGTCATTGACTCGATCGAGTCTACACTGTATTTTAGATCTTACTGTACATGCAGCTGGTCGTCCCACCTTGAAGCCGACCTGCGTCCTTCGTCGGTTCCTCCACAATTCCGAAAATTGGCCACGCCAGTACGCTGTACGATAGGAAACAGGTCTGCGTCATAGATACAAAAACACAGTGCACGATGCACTTGTTGCAGTTTTTTTCACCACCTCTGGGGGGCTAGAACCGCCCACCTGCCTCTGTTAATCGTCCTCGGGTAGCGAAATTGCAGTCCAGACTTCTGGGGAAGCGAGAATTTCTCCTATAGCAACTGGCCAACTGATCCACGGACTGGTCTTCTCGTCGCCATGTTGTGCAATGCAAGCTTCATTTTCCTCGTCAATGAAAAAACTCTTATCTTGGAGCAATCCTTCTTGCTTCTCGGTGGATCGCTCACCGACCACGAAGAGGCACGGGATCCTTCGAAATGCAAAGAAACTCGACCGCCGAGAAGTTGCAAGCAGATGCGAATATAAAAAAGCAAGCGAGCGGCCCACTCTCTCTCCTCTTGCGAAGTCGATTCCGTTCGCCTTTGTCGAGACAGGCGAGGCTGAAAAGCTCACCATGAACGACCCAGTGCCACGTAGTATACAAACTTCAAGTGAAATGTTCGCTGTCCACTCCAAGGTGTGACGTTGGACCACGTTTTTCCACGCGAATTTACGTGGAGAAAAGTACCTCATGCTCTATTAGCATTCGGCGAAGGCTATACTTGTAACTGCCTCGAGAACCATCTCGCCATGTTGGTTGCGTTGGCATTGCTCACGATCTTGGCCGTGACAAAAAAGCAGGCGACCTTCTGGCGAGCTTTTTTTGGCTCTGAGTTTGCAGCTGCCTCATGGGGACTTGAATCTTAATAACTTGTGAAATATTATATTCAAGACTATATGATATTGAAGTATTGTTATGATCACCTTGAGTGGGGTCTGAAAACCTGTATAAATGAATACCCTACTCGCCTCCTTTCTCAGCAATGTGCATTTCAATGCCAAAACCTTCCTGCAGGCATCCCACAAGCTCCATTTGTGAATTCGCTCTCATGTTGTCGGACCGTGTGACTCTGGATGCGTGCAACCAGGACGGCGTATCCGTGAGGATTCGAGTGCTCACGTCGCCGTGGCGCGTCGCTGTTTTGGTCGCTCTAGGCACGGCAGTCGCGTTTGGCTCGATTGCCCTGCTGCTCAACCCGTTGGCTCTCTTTTTCGTTGGCATTGTCATTGCAATGTGCGCTAGTGTATGCGTCTTTTGCGGCGTTCAGTGGCTGCTTCATGGCTACGAACGCTATTCAACGTCGGGCTCCAAGTTTACATACGAATGGCGTGTTCCAGGTGCTGGTCTTGGCTCGATCCGGCAGTTTGAAACTGCCCAAATGGGACCGATCCATTGCACTGCGCAGAACCGCGTTGGATTCATGTACCAGAACAAGTTTATTCGCCTTGGAAAAGCCCTCCACTCCAGCCAAGAAGCACAAGAGTTTGTCGATGTCATGGCCTCCTATTTACCAGCTTCGCTTGTGTCTCAACCGGCTCCCGTCGCTGTAACCGTCTGTGACGCGTACTACCCAATGGACACCACGTCAAAGACTGCTCCAACTGCTCTGCCAGTGGCTCAAACCGCTGCTGCTGGTGATGCTCCAGTGCCGAACAACGTTCGCCCTGCTGAAGCCCACATTTAAATGTTGTCCAGACGTGTGTCCAAGAAACGTTCTCTTGGTTATTTGCTTTCCCCCCCAATTTTGTATGAACTTCCCCCTACGATGAATTGAATTGCTACGAATTTTTAACTATAAGCGCCGCCCCTCGAGCGAAAGGATAGAACTGAGCTCGACTCTTTAAAATATACTCTTTCTTTTAACTTTGCTCATATCCGACTTGGGGAGAGTTATATCATCCACGAATATTATGCAACCACTGCGTTGGCTGCTTATTGCGGTGGCCAGAGACAGCAAGAAGAGCTCCATTCAGTACTGTATACCGGTGAAACAGCTCGTGGTGAAAAGTTCAGCGACAACATTGAAAGTCGACGGAGCAGGAGACCATATATTTCACCCAGGTGGAATTCCAACGAAGGCATTTTAGCTGCTAAAGCTCCTTCGATCGCATCAAAGCTGGATGGCGTCACAATACGAAGGACAACAAATCGTCCTCGTCTGCTCTCTGTCCTTTGCACACCCGTGGCATGTGCTCTCGGACCGGGATTTGCGCATTGAAGCTGTGTGTTTCCCATTTCAACATCAAATCATAGCAATGCAAATTTTACCTTATTTTAACAACATCTACATTGTCAAGACGAAATATAAAAGTCATTAAACTAAGGTTTCTTACGCTGTAATGTCATTAAATAAAGGTATACGTGAATATTTGCTTGTTCAAAATTCTCCCAAAGTTGTGTGAAAAATGTCCGAAACACATGAAATTTCACAAATTTTGGTGCAAATTTATGGCAAAGTGCAAACTCAGGATCGGACCGACGTTGTTGCATCAACAGGCAACGAACGGCGTTGAAGAGAACGATGTGTTGTTGAACGACCAGCAAGCATTGCTGTTGATGCATTTCCCGTCTCTGGATGAACAACAAGCTGTTTTCTGCTCCTTCTGTTTTCGCAGTGGTCGTTGAAAACAAGCTGGCGACCACGAGATTGCATGGAGGGCAGGAGAGCTTCACGTTCAACGCTAGCAACAACGTGAAGCGTCTTTCTTGCCAACTTGTAAGCTTGGCACTTGGAATCTCTGCTCTCTGTACAGTGTAGAGAGCTCTTTTTGCAGCTCCAGGGCGTGCAACCTTTGCGACAGTTGGTAGCGAACAACAATGAATAACATGTCGCCGTCTCGGTCGTCGGGCGAAGAATTCTCAACCATCAAGTTTGACAACTCACTGGACTTGAACAACGGACACATTCGTCTTGCCGAGAGAGAGAATCTTCCTAGCTCGACCACAGCTTTTGGTCGCCAAGGCCATCTCGTGCCGATTGCCCACCAGCCGCCGCCGCCACTGCCGCGTGGTCTCTGCATATGACGTCAGCCTTGAGAGAATGGCGAGAAAAATATCACACAAGCACATGGAGCTTCTGTCGTCGTGGCGGCGGCGATTTCAATCTCGTGAAATCTCCGATGTATCTGGCGTTCCAATGTGCGTTGGATGATTGAAGCCGTCGGTGGGTGAAGAAAGCCGACGCACCAACTTGACCCGAGGAGAAACATGCCTGCCACCACGCTTGTTACGTCGTCCCACGCTGTTTGAATTGCATCAACCAAGTGCAGTTGAGTCGTTCGCATGGGACCACGCTCTTGTCTTGCGCTTGGCGCTTGCATTTCGAGCGCGTGGAGCGGCAAGTGGACAAAAATGGCAGTCGGTAGCCGTCAATTGCGTGGAAATTCAGTCGATGGGAGGCGCGAACGGTCGTCGCGCCGTGTCCAGATGCAATGGGTGCTTGGATGGATGGCATGCTTTAAGGCAATTCCACGCCGCCAGCCCGTCGCGACTGTCTCCTCCAGTGCTACTTTTCTCGTCATGCAACCTTCACGCTGGGAAACACCCAAGATATAGTGGCCACAGCAGGTGACACGGGCCACGACGGGCGACAGTCTGTACATGAAACCAAGTCCAAATGGCGCACGACAACGCTGGGAAGAGAGAGAGAGAGACGTCCACTGTCGAATCGGTCGAGCATGGCGCGCTGGATGGCATGCCAGCCGACATGGCGCCTGTCAAATCGAAATTGCACTTAAAAAGGACGTTTTCCCAAGTGCAAAGTGCCTTTTTGAATGATCGAGTCGCTATTTCATTGGAGTTTGGCCATAAAGATGCCATGGACGACATGGAGGAGATGATACAAAATGTCGTGGCGACGACGTAAGTCACTCCGTTTTGACTGACGAACAGCTGCACTAGTTGACCGTTGCCATTCTCAAATCCGCCTTGACTAGTTCTCGATGCATTATGTCGGAATGCGCGGGTCGACGCGTTTTCAGCTCGAGACGTTGCCGACGGGCGGCACGGCCATCACAGTCCCCGTCGTGTGCCATCAGCGCCGCGTAATTACATGGATAGTTGTGCATTTTCTGCTCATTGCGATTGTGCCCGTGATTGCCCACTTCACGGACCATCGCTGGGTTGTCCTCTTCTTTGCGATCCCGATTGGCTTTGAATTGTGGGCCTTTGGCTCGTGGCTCCTCTGGGAACTCCGTGGCCTCGAACGGTTTGTCATCTCGCCAACCACGTGGACGTATGAGCGGAAATACCGCGGCTTGGCTACGACAGATACGCAGAGCTTTGACCTCCACACAGCAGGCAAGCTACAGGTGGACGCGCCGGCCGTCCGGTTTGGCTTTGAAGGGCACATGCGCTTTGGTGTAGCGTTCAAGGACGAAGTCGAGATCATCGAGTTCCTCGACCAGATCGCGCCGTTGTTGCCCCAGAACGTTACTTACAGCCCGCCGACGAACGCGGACGTCGACCCGCCACATCTCGGCATGTCGCCCATCGTCGAAGAAAGCGAAGTATGAGGCGAGCCCAAGAGACAGCTACGTGTTTCCCATCAAGATCAGCAAGGCCATGTCATGCCAAGCGCTCGATCGCCGCCGTCCAAGACGCAACACGAGCCACTGTCGAAGACGCGGTGGTCAGTATGACCAGTATTATAGCCACGGCACTATTATAATAGAAACTATTTATCCACTCATTCTATGGCTTATAGCGTCGTCGTCGGTGGCGTTTATCCTCGTGCCGAGGCAACGTCCGTCGATGGAGAAGAGCCCCCAACTTAAGGCTTCACCTTTTGGTTTTCATAGAATATCACTTTGGAGTTCATGTAAAAATGGGGAAATGTATCGAATCGAGATACAAAATATACCAATTTTTTCATAATTTCATGAAGAGTCGGAGTCAAGATGCCGCGTTCAATGGAGCGTCCTCTCTCGCGATGCAATGCTCTAGCTGAATGTAGAGCCCAATGGATGCGTCATGGGATGAATTATACCTCGATGGTATCGCTCCATGTTAAAAAATTACAACGGTTTTGTAGATTTCCAACATGTTGTGGCTTTTAAAGTACAGAGGAAAATGTCAATGCTCGAATATCACACGATCGATTGCTCCCTTTCAAAAGATTGGAGACGTCAAGCGATGATGGCATGCTGTGGTGTGAATCAAAATCCCATTGTTGAGGGGGTTGTAGCGGTGGGGGGGGCTCTACCGTCCGCGGGGACAATGCCTACCTTGGCATTCCCCTCGATGATAACTTTATTTTGTAGCAATTCTAGCCACGATGAGCCATTCATACGAACATACTTCTGCTGGGAATGTAAGTCGAGAAATTCTCGGGGGGACGTTTTAGTCTGCTGAGGAATTCTAGTAGAAATCTAGTCGAATCGAACGCCAATGATGGACATAAATTGAATGATTGAGGGGGATGTAATGGTCAAACTCATGTTCTAGTACTTGGGGACTCGACCAGTCTTCACGATGATATAGGAACTCTTGGCGATTACTGTGATCAAACGTAGCAACCTGTCAAGTTGGCGGGCGATAGTCCAACACTCGTTAGACAGCAAGTGTTCATTACTCGCACGCCACCCGCGCGTTCGATCTTATTGCTTGTAGACAGACAAGTCAACGTGGACGATTGCTTGACGAAATCGCAACAGATGCCGTCCCAAATTGCGCCACACCGTTGTCCCTTGCTGCAGATCAGTCTTGCAATTTTCCACGATGGCTGCACCGCCCTACGGCGATCCACAGTGGTCAGTACGCCCGATCAAAGTCCAACCGTGACACATTCCGTCAAGACGACGACAGCCCCTCGTCGTTGAGTCAACGCCGCTCACACCTCGTGGCATCCAGAATTCACATTTTCAATGCAATTTTCTCTCACAGCGCGTGAAATTTAAACGTTGAAAGATTGCCCTCCTCTTTGACATCCTGCCTCGAGCCTTCCAGGCTCTCTCGCTCCTTGTAAGCCATGCAACCGCACAGATAGCGGCGAATAATCTAGGTTCGAGTACACGGTACATTGCCACCAACCCTCCTCTTGCTGGAACTTTCATGGCGAATCTCACCCGTTTGGGACGTGATTTCGACATTGCACTTTTGTGCAAAGTGCCTTTCACGGCAATCTCGCCAGCCGCAAATTTCGCAAAAAAGACGGCGAAACTCGCCAAGCTAAAGGTCATCATGCTGCTGTCGACGCTGACGCTGTCTGCCCTGGTTTCGAGGATGCGACGACACCCATCGTATCATCTTGTCTGGAAGGTTCGAATTCACAACTAAATTCTCTCATTTAAGCCAACGGCTACAAAATTAGGTGCGCCCTTTACACTTTACGCTCAACACAGACAGTGTAAAATTTTACGTAAAGAAACGTTAAGTAAATCTTACTTTACATTGAATGTAAAGCACAGTTGTTTCTTTTTAGAACGAGGTTTCCATAGATCACAAGCCACGTCAGAACGAGCGAGGAACATTCACGACTATATTCAAAGCGCAGGAACAGGTTATCCCCAGACAAGGTACAATTTAAATCAACTTGTTCAGCTGTACATGAATTCAGATGTGTCTGGGCGGCGCAGCCTTGTTGATGTTATGATGGGAAATGAAAGCGACGGTGGTTGCAGTGCTTGATAGACATATTATATCATTGAATTCATATTCATTCATTTGAGCTGTTATCTCTCTTCGAGTTGTCAAAAGTTTGTGTTCCAGAAAGGACAGAGATTTGATTGGCTGAAATATCCTTATGGAGTTTACACTTGACATTCCTTTACAATGTAAACTGTGTACAGTGAACGTACAGTAAATTCGCGCTTTACGTAAAATGGCACACTCTATACAAAATTCACAATAAAGTATAAATTAAATGAAAAATTTCAAATCCAGTGGACAGATCGAGGCGGTCACGGAGACCAGCAGGCGGCCGAACTTTCTCACGCACGGAGCCAATCGGACAAAGTTGCAAGCTCGAACAGGCCAGTCCACCTCGCCTGGCGGTGCTGGCCCCATTTCGCAAAAATGACGCCAGACGCATCTCGCCGGTATAACTTCCGGCCCCTTGCCACGGGCGGGGTCGAAGTAAATGTGCCAGCCAACGTCCGGCCGTGGCGAGCGTTGCTGTGGTCGATTTTGAACGTTCCGATCGTCGTGGCGCTGCCGCTCATGATTGCTTATGGGTTTCCAGCGCATGTCTTGCTTGTGTTTGCCGTGCCGATAGCATTTGCATTGTCCGTCTACGCTGGTTGGATGGCATGGCAGCTGTGGGGAATTGAACGGTACATCGTCACGCCAAGATCGTGGACGTACGAAGCGCGTGTCCTCGGTCGCATCAAGCTCGCGTCTGCCCAGTACGACATGGTTGGCATCCAGAAGCCGCGCTTTGTCGTCCACGAAAACCCGGCTCGCTTTGGCTTTGAAGGCCATATCGCAATGGGCCATGCGTTTGTCAACCACAGAGAAATCCAAACGTTTCTACAAGACGTCGAGCCGTACGTGATGAGTTATAGCCCACTCTCGCCCGGAGCGACGGCCACGGCCACGTCGGCCATGTCCATCGACGACAACATGCCCGTCCTGGATGACATGCTCCGAGCCATGATGCCCATGCTCGACATGTCTGCCCGCGGCCAATTCGACTACATCGACTACATATGAGCCTATTTATTCAAGACCAATCTATCAACGCTAGTGCAAAGTGCACTTTCAAGCTTGTTACTCCAACGCCACAGCGGCCGAACCGAGAGCTTCATCGATCGAAATGCTGTCGTTGCCAAGCTCTGCGCATTCCCCCAGAGACGGCAATTTCAGCTAACTTAAATCCATCAATAAACCATGGCCGGGCTGTGGCAGTCCTGAGCAGTAAAGTTCCTCCATCTATTCTGGTGATTAGGATCTTCCATAGATTGCTACCGTGAATTCATTAGGATTACTCGAGCTTTAGCCTACTGGGGGCATCCCCCGACAGTCATTTTGGAACTTTTGTCATGGGAAATGTGTCAATGTATCGTTCAACCATGTCTTCAAGGTCTTGACGCTGTTCTTTTGGGTGAAATCCAACAACGGCACGAGTTGGAATGCCCAAAGGCATCGATCTTTGGTCAATTGGGCATAGAGTGTCTTGAGTTGCTCGAGGAAATCCAGCGGCGTTTTCGTGTTCGCCTAGACGACCACCCATAAGTCCAAGCTACCGCTAGCACTTGGAGCCTTACAGGAAGGCAATCGCATTTTGTACACAAGAGCCACACGTTGGCGAGTTTGCATTTGGTTTGGAATTCATGGAGACGCTGTAATTCCAAAGCCACGGACGGGAAGCGAATCGTATCCGAGATGTCGACGCAAAAGCAAATTCCACCGACCTCCTCTTTCGGGACGGTCGAGTACCTACGAAGAGCAACTCAGCGCAGAAATAAAGCGTTGGGAGCAACCAGACGTGGCGGAATTCACGACGGCCGGGAAAATCCTGCAGCAAAACATCGCGGGAACCCAACGCGATGACTCGCACAGTGGCGGCACGACTTGGGAGTGGATTTGCCAACATCGTTAAGTCCCCACCAAGTCCACCCTTGCCAGTCAAGCCTACAAAGCACATAGCTGAGCTCGACTGTGATAGAATACGTCGCGCCTTGTACAATGCTCGTCTTGCCGCTGCCGTCTAAACCGACAAAAAGGAGATGGACACTACAAAATCCACGGTGATCGCTGTGGCAGCGGCGAGCTAGGCTTACTTTGTCGCGATGTGGCTTTTTGTTTTCGTGCGGAGAAGCGACGTAATGGAGTTTTGTCGGTGGAGAAGAAATGTGCTGGTCGGATGCACGGGCTCGACCGTGTTGCCCATGGCGAAATGTAACCGAACATGGGTGAAACCGTTTTGGCGGTTACACTTGTCAAAACGCCAATAGCAACAAAAGCACAAGTGGACAATTCAACGCATTACATTGTTGCAACAACGACAGCCACGGCGGTAGAGATCGATGCCAGTGCGTTGCCAATGGAAGCAGACGTTGGCACTGGCGATGTTGGTTTTACAGTCGTGCTCGTCGTCGTCGTCGTGGGCGGCGTTGTGATTGTATTGCTTTGGCATTGCTGGCCTGATGCAATACAAATCAAGCGCTTGTCCGTGGACTTTTCACTCGAGCAGCAGTTGCTCTGGCATTGCACACTGGCACTGCACGTGTCACCATCGAGCGCCAAGCGAATCGTTGAATTGCTTGGTTGCGTGGCGTTCATAGTCGAGTTCGTTTTCAAACCAATGTCGCCTGTGCATTTGGCGCCACCAGGCGTGCATTTGAACTTGCCATCCGACGTCGAGTATTCGTTGGAGCAGCAATTGTTGGCACATTCTGCATTCACATCGCAGAAGTCCCATTCCGGCTTTGTGCCGCTTGTGGTGTTGGTTTTATTCGACGGCGCCACAGTCGTCGTAGCAGCAGCAGCTTGGATGGCAGTCTCGTTGCCCCTGCATTTCGTTGATCCTGGCGTGCATTTGTACTTGCCATCAGATGTCGAATACTCGATCGAGCAGCAATTGTTGGCACAGTCCGAGTTGCGCACACACAACTCCCATTCGCCCCCAAGGCCATGGACGACGACAGAGAAGCCCAACCACACCAACGACTTGACTAGCATGTGGAAAATTGCAAACTGAAAAACTACTCGATAAGGCGACATTGGAACGAACAGACAATGACTGCTCAGAGGCACTAGAACGTCTTGTCGACCTGGATATCCATTTGCAACGCTGTTGAGCTTGTCGCTGGGGCCACAAGCAACGCTCCCGTCGCGTATTGAATACAATACCGAAGCATCTCTTGCATCAATGCCGTCGTAGGAACGTTCGCATTACAGTAGATGCATCGGCTTGACAATGTCCAGCTCGACTTGTCCTGCAACTTTTCAATGCAAGTTCTCACATTGCCGTTGTCGTCGACACCATCGAGAAGTCCAAAGAAACACAAGAGAATCTCTTATAATACGTACCCTTTTAATAATAATATTTAGATTATAATTTAATAGAGTTATATTGGTCTGTAAAGATTATATAAATAAATACCTTTTGAAAATGAATAAAGTTTAGAGTATAAATTATTTAGGATACTGTACATAGATCACTATCAATCCATGCATAAGAGCAACTTCGAATCGACAGTCTTTTGCTGATGGCCAGTCGACGGCTTTGTTCGCCTTGACCACTTCCTAATGCAAGCGCTGGTGATGCAGGGATGGGGCTGTATCGCTGATGAATCAAATCAAACAATGGGCAATTCGCCGTTGTGACATTTTGACGACACCATCGAGGAGTCCAAAAGTTCAATAGGTCATTGTGGACAATTGAGCAGTGTGAATTTTGCATGCGGTCATGGCAGCACTTTGCCCTTTGCCCTTGAGGAAGCAACAGATCGTCCGCTCGAGCTGCAAGATTCATGAGCATTTGCACTGTATTTTGTCTTATCATTCCGTGTTGACGACTTTGAAGCCGAATTTCTCTTGATTTTCTGGTCAACTACAATAAACAAGTCAATTTTTCGAAGATGCTCGGCCTAGCTAGTCTCCAACATGGCCGCAAGTGGATCGCCCGCGTTTTCTCGTCGTCTCCAGCGATTCAAGCCTTGTTTGAAGAAAAAATTGCACTTGGAAAGACCCTGCCCAAGCTAGAAGACAACCAGACCAAGCTGGAGATGTATGCGCTCTTCAAGCAAGCGACGGAAGGACCGTGCACACAGCCCAAACCTGGCATGTTCGACTTTGTCGTACGTCAATTCCACTAAAATTGCCGATCGATCCTTCATCTGCTACCAGGGGAAAGCGAAATGGGAAGCGTGGACCAAGTTGGGCTCGTTAAGTCAAGACGACGCCAAGAAAAAGTATTGCGACTTCATCGATGCGCTCGCTGCCAAAAGTACGACGGCGACGATAACCACTGCATTATCGACAAAGGCTGCCGCCTCCCCTCTTCAAACGACCGCTGCGTACGAATTTTTTACTCGACGTACGGCGAAAAAGCTCATCATGTTGCTAGGAATGGTGTTGTCAAGTTGTCGTGGTCCGCAGCCGGTTTGGACGCATTGACTGTCAACGAACTTTCTGCTGCTTTTCAGTCAGCAGCGTCCAAATCTGACGTGAAAGTCATCGTCCTAGAGCCTCCAACCGCTTTTTCAAGCGGTTTGACGGCTAGAACGACTAGAACAACTTTAATTTTTCATATCTAGACAATGAATCGTCAACGAAAACTCTGGTCGAGACAATGGCAGCGTTCCCAAAGCCTATTGTGACGATCGTTCCAGCCGCTGCAAGTGGCTTGACAGGTATTTTATGCTATAGTACGTAGCTGACCGATGTTTTCCAGTCGCGGTTGTAAGTCTGAGCGATTTTGTCTTTGCCCATGCGCGTGCGACGTTTGAAATTCCCCTTGGATCGGCATTTCCAACGCCAGATGCGCTTTTCAACAAGATGCGACCAATCCATGCGAATACACTGCTCTATCTGGGTGAAAAGATCACTGCTGACACTGCGCAACGCTATGGTTTGGTCTCGAGAGTCTTCACCGACGATTTCCAAGCCCAAACGACAATTTGGACCGAGTAGGGTCGACAGAACATGTGGATTTACTACCGAATGTGTAGGCGACTAGCTCAAAATGGCCATGTCAACGGTGGAGAATGGACACGCCACCGCATTTAACCATCGCATGCCGTCGAGGACGACGTAGTTGGACTACATTTGGATTACTTTTAACGTTGACCAGTCCATGCACTCTGTTTCGCTTATTCAAGGTGGGTTTTCTCAACAACCACAGCCAAGAGAGCTGGATCCAGCGCCGCGACAACCCCATTCACGTTGTCGTGGTTTGTCGCCGCGTTGTAGTCGTACAATTGACCGAATCGATCGGTCAACCGACCACCAAAGACGCTCAAAAACGCTTCGCCGACGCATGTATCCCATCGCTTCGTGCGATTGACGTAGCGGTAATACACGTCCACTTCACCGAGGACAACATCCAAGAGCAGTCTTCCCGTGGATCCTTTCGCGACGATTTGCATGTCTAGCGACGGCAATATTCGGTCGACGAATTGGCAAGGGCTCTCAGAGACACCCACGATTTGTTTGGGCCTTGAAGGCGGTTGTGGCGTTTGCAGTTGAGAAAAGTTCCATGTCGATGGAGCGTCCGAGCTCAATTGGCACTGGAATACGCCATTCACAGCGGGGCCCCCAAAGTATGTCGTGCCAAAAGGGCCAGCAAATGGCTGATGCATGACGCCTAGGATGTAAATTCACTGACGGGCCACCGGAGGATTATAATGTACCAGCAAGGGGACGGCCTTGATACGAAATGCCGACCAATACGGAGACGTCGTCGTAGACCTTTTCAGTGAATTTACGCGTGCCATCGAGTGGATCAATCCACACAACGAGGTTTTGGTTCAATTCGACGGGGGTACGAGGAAACGCGAGTAAATCCGTCGACGGATAATGCAAAATGTCCTCTGCTGCTGGTGGATCGAGCTGTCCTTCTTCGCCCACGATGACTAGCCCAGGGCCAAAATGTCGCCTGAGAGATTCTACAATGCGCTGCTGTGCTCGCGTATCGGCAATCTATTGTCAAAGGCAATGGTACATTGACGTCGATATCTTGGCGTACCGTTTGTGGATCAAACGCCACGACGCTTCCGTCGGCTTTGTTCACAATACCAAGAGATTCATTAGAAGCGACAACGTCACGAATTGCTTGGCCGGCAAAAGCGCCAAGATGGACGCAAGCTGACAACAGCGCAATCACATCAATCGTCGTCGTTGAATCCATGATTTCAAAAATGCCATTGGTTGAAATTTACATGGAACTTTTATGGCAAACTGTAAATTGCCCCATGAACCAACGACCCCTTTGCAGTGCAGAGCTTGAATTCCCGTTCGTTGTACCGACGCTGCGAGGGCTTAGCCATGAAGGAAAAGAGGGAAATTTGCCACTCTTCGCGGTTGTCATGCCTTGCCACTGATTGTAAATATGGGGGAATTTGAGCTATGCAACTGCCAATATTGCCTCTGCGTTCGTTGATGGCAATTTGGACAAGGAAGTGGAACTGAAGCCTTCCTGAGTTCTCCCTGAACCTCATTCAATTTTGCTCCAGGAAGCGCTAAGAAATGGCTGTGCTTTGATGAACAAGTGTTGGAAGATAGTCCTGGAAAGAGATGTCATGTAGTGCACAGCGCGATCATTTAATTAAATCGCATAAAGTGAGGCGACGATGGGTCCAAGAAACGAGATTCTAAGCGGATGCCAGGGCCCATCGTGCTGCTCAAGTGGCAAGCCTTGATGTATTTACCCTTGGCGCCTTCAGGCTTGGCTTCACCGATAGCCACCTGGAAAATAAATTGAGCTACAACAGCAACCATGCAATAGTATATACCATGAAGGCTCGAATGTTTTCAACCAAGGCTTCGTCTGAAAAGCTGACTTTGCCAACGCCAGCATGCACAATACCCTTCTTTTCAGCACGGAATTCCACTTGACCGCCCTTGGCCGCCTATCGTTGTGATGACGATCCCGTTCTTTCATGGTAATTTATCTGTACCTGGATGGCAGCTGTGACGTCTTGCGTGACTGTGCCGAGCTTGGGATTTGGCATCAATCCACGGGGACCCAAGACCTGGCAATAAACTTAGGACAAAACAACAACCAGCAAAAACATACTCGAGCAACACGACCAACCAAACCCATCATATCGGGCGTAGCGACGCATCGGTCAAAGTCAATCTTGCCGGCTTGGATGTCTGCAAGCAAATCTTCAGCGCCAACGATGGTTGCGCCAGCGGCCCGAGCTTCGTCTACAGCATAGCATATTAACCAGGTTCAACAATCTCAATGTACCTGCTTTATCGCCCTTGGCGAACACAGCAACACGCACAACTTTGCCCGTGCCGTTGGGAAGCATCACGACCCCTCGGACGCTCTGGTTTGGCTTGCGAGGGTCCACACCGAGTTCGACAACGATATCGACAGTCTACACACAGAAACAAGCAGTCTAGAAACCACGACAAGCTCGATAGTACTTCATCAAACTTGCGCACAGCGTGCTGTTTGCAAAGCGTCAAGGCATCAGGTAGACTCAACAAGGGCTACATTGGATCGCGAGCCTCAGTCATCAACGACAAAGCTAGGAATTTCACCTTTTTCACGTCATTCGACTTGATTTCAAATGCCGTCTCAGGAAAACGTGTCGCCAACGCAATCGACCGGACTTGCATGCCACGGCTGGCCAAAGTCGCGCGGCATCGAACGAGTAGCGCCATACCTACCTTGGACCAAAAATGACCACCAATAAGTTTTTCGAGCATTTTGATTGGTGCCAAAAATTTAGCAATTATCCGGATACATCATCCGGATATCCACATTGATAATCTTATCCGGATTAATTGATATTTATAACCGGATAGCTGTGTTATTATCCGTAGGATTCTTCTACTGTGGTACTAGTACTGTAGTCAAACGGATATGACGCCAAAATCAATTCTGCTTGCTCTCCAACGTATCTCCAGTAATTCCTGATGCTTCCTCTGCACTGGGCTACACTGATGGACAGAATTGACCAAAGAATAATTTGGTGGTGGAAGTAGCAGAATTGAAATTGATTGCGAAATGTTTCTGGTGCAAACCACAGCTTTGAGATCTTCAAAAGTTGTCCCCTGCACATTTCAATAAATCTAATATACATTACTGGTAATTTTTAGCAATCGTGCTACGCATTTGTGGCTGCTAAAATGCCAAGCAGAGTCTTGTCAAATTCGCTTAAAATTGCTTGGGCTTGGCTTGGACTCATCTTGGCTGGGTCATGCACACCTTTGGCGACGATCTTGTTGCCATTCAACTCAATTCCGATTATGTAAGTAAATTGAGATTGTTGAGATGCCTCGATCGCAGCAGTGTCAATTCCAACAGACCGAAGAAGCTCTTTGTTGCGAGTGGTGACTTGGAATTGAGGTCTTTCACTGGATGTTGAGTTCTCCATGTGTGGGAAATTCTGATAGACAAATCGAGTATCGCATAAAGTACGACCAGGCGGTGTGCCACACCAGGTTTCAATTCTCGATGTACTCGTGTGCGAATGCGCCGTGAGTTTTGCTTCCTCACGGTACAAAACCCGCAGCTGGGTCGCAATAGGCAATGAATCATCGTCAAAACGAATCCGGAAGGGCGACTCATTCATGAGAGGCCCAATAATCTTGTCAGCATCAGGTACGGGAAGAGTTCTGTTAGCCATAGTTTGAACAAAAGCAATAGCATTTCGTTTGCTATATTTTCGCCAAGTGGCAGCCCAAGCGTATTGCAGGATGATCGTCAAAGGCACACCAATCAATTTGGCAGAGCTCAAAATTGTGTCGTGGTCGACTGAGAGGACCAAGTCACCCTTAGTATCCAAAGCGTTTTGCACCTCAGGGAAGACAATTGGCTCGACGGGTTGCACGGGGGCCATATATGCTCGCCAAAACTGTTCAGCTGCCGACGCATCTACCTCCACATAGTCGACAACTGATCGGAAGGTGGGTCGCGATGGAACTGATTTATGGATGAAAGCATGCCAAAAATCTTGAATGATCATGCCGTAGGACCATCCATCGTACAAAGTGTGGTGCATGGTAAAGACAGCTGTACGCTCGCGATTGGAGCTTTCAGTAATAATTGCAAATCGCACAAAATATTTCTCGCCGAATGTAAAACCACGTGCCAAGTCATTAGCAAGGTACGTATTCAGAGTCTCAACAGTCGCCATTGATATCTCAAAATCGTCAGCATCACTTCGGATTACTTGGTACATTCCTGATCCAACTTCGGCAAATGTTGTCCGCAAGATTTCGTGGGAATTCAACATTATAAATGCACCACATACATCATTTGTTGTCATGTCTTCAGAAAGTTTCAATGTCGATTGAATCGTATACAATGACGAGGACAGTTTAGACATTTGGAGCATATCAGCTTGTGTCCCAGTGACAGGATAAACAGTAAAATCCTTCAGATGAAGCTTCGTCGACCATGATGATTCAATTTCATGCACAATTGCCTCACCCACCACAGCCTTTGGCTGGACAGCATATTTCCTAGTCTTCGATGCAATCGCAGCCACTTGCCAAAGAACTGATTCATGGAGAATTTGAGCCACAGACAGTGATATACCCGCTCGACGACACGAGCTGACAACTTTAACAATCGATACAGAGTCCCCGCCAAGTGATGTGAACGAGGTATTTCGACCAATTTCCGTCACAGGTACATTTAGCACTTCTGCCCAAATTTGAGCCATTTGTTTCTCTGCTTCAGTTTCTAACGCATCAATTTCAAGATGAATTTCCATGGCTTCAAGTGCTTTTCGGTCAATTTTACCATTCACATTTTGTGGCAATTCCTCCAACCCGACCCAGACATCGGGAATCATATATGATGGCAAAATATTTGCTACAGTTTGGCGCAGTTCAGCTGAATCCAAGGAAGAAGGCGAGTAATAACCCACCAAATGCTTCTTTGACTTGTAGATAACTGCTGCATTCTTCACTGCGGCATGAGTCACCATAGCTTCGGCTACTACATCCAACTCAATTCGATACCCCTTCAATTTCACCTGGCTGTCTTGACGACCCAAAACTTCCATTTTGCCGTTCGATATCAGGCGAGCGACATCGCCCGTTCGGAACATACGACCACCGGTACATGGATCTGGCAGAAACCTCGTCGCTGTCTCTTCTGGTAAATTAATATATGACGGCGAAACGTACACTCCACCCAAATACAATTCACCAATCACCCCGATTGGCACTGGCCGCTGAAGATCATCCAAGACGTACGAATTTACGTTGGCAAATGGGTTGCCTATTGTAATTGTATTGCCCGGGTAAATGGTTTCGTAATGCGTTCCCATACTGCCCTCAATATATGAAACGAACCTTATCAGCCCACAAGTCTCGCAGCGACGTCGGCACGGATTCACCTGCAACACCAACGCATCGGAGTCGAGGATATTTCTTGGGGTCTCCCAACAGCGACAAACCCGTTGGTGTTATTGTCACCATGTCAATAGTCGACAAGAGGTCGTCCAGATTATTGTCACTTCGAAGTACAAGGGTCGCACCCTGCGTGAGGGCAGACCACATGTCTGACTGGAAGCCATCGAAACCAATCGCAAAGAATTGAAGCATGCGAGCTCCTTCAAGATCAAATTTCACCATTCCATGTACAATCGTGTTCACTGCACCCTTGTGGAGGACAGGCACACCCTTGGGTTTACCCGTGGATCCCGACGTGTAAACAATGTACGCTTCATCCTCTGGAGAGGCGGTGCTTTCAGAAGACGGAGAATACGCGAGCGGATTCGTTGCTAAATCTTCAGAGTTGATGTACACAACAGGAATCGATAACTTCAATTCGTCTATGCAGTAGCGATACTCTTCAGTAGTAATCACAGCGGCTGCACTGGCATCTGAAAGGACGTACGAAAGTCGAGCTGCTGGAAACATGGCGTCCAACGGCATCGTTGCAGCTCCGGCTTTCAAAACGGCTAGCAACCCAATAGGAAATTCCAAACACCGCTCCATGATCACAGCCACGCGACACCCACAACGAACTCCTAAACCGACCAATCTGCTTGCCAACGTATTGGCTGTAGTGTCGAGTTCACAGTACGACAGGCTTTCGCCTTCGAACTCAATCGCAGGAAAGTCAGGGTGACTTCTTGATCTCTCCTCAAACGCATGATGCAGCAACGAAAATGGTAGCTCGGAGCGGATTCCATGTGTTACTGACTGGATAAACGACTCTTGTTCGGGAGAGAGATGCCATAAATCAGATACACACCCTGAATTTTCGACCACATTGCCTAATTGTGTAAGAGAATAGTCAAACTCCATCAAGATGTTTCGAGCATCACTCCATGTCAGTTTTATGGATTGAAGTGTGAACGAACTTTCATGATTTGTCCATGTGGTTCAACGATGAGCTCGTAATTGTTGTCAGATGCAGAGTGAATTGGCACATTTGTCGCGTCATTGCAGTCTTCAGTGGGATTTGTTGGTGAGTCAGGCAAATTTTGATACACAAAGAGGGAATCGTACAAGTTGGCTTCAACGCCAGTCCAGTGCTTTATGTCAGTCAAACTTGCATACGAATAAGTGGCCGCTAAACCATGTTGAGACTGCATGACAGAAGCCAGCTCTTTGGCCGACTTTAAAACATCGAACTGTACACGACACGGAACCGTGCTGAGAAGAGGACCAAGTATCCTACATAGTTTTCATCGTGAACACAGATACATCAGCACTGTACATACCTCTCAGCACCTTGCACGGGAATATCACGGTTCGCAAGGACTTGCCCAAACACCACATCGTTTGATCGTGTGTACTTGCGTAATGTATTAGCCCAAGCTAGCTTGACAAAAATGGCAACCGTAATTCCCAACTTTTTCGCTACTTTGATCATTGACGCAAGCGGCAAAGTCGTAACCAATGACAAAGGACGATTGTCTCCTTCAGAGCTATAAGCAATATTACTGGCTCCAGCCAAGTGGCACGGCACGACACCAGACAAGTATGTACTCCAGTAATCTTGCGTAGCAGTTTTATCTTGCGCTTCAATGTAATCGACAACTCGGCGGAACGGAGGACGATCCACCAATTCTTCCCAACGAACGAGACACAATAAGTCAGACAAAAGCATTCCTACAGTCCAACCATCGTACAATGCATGATGCAACGTCAAAATAGCAGTTCTTGAGGTGTTTGAAGTCTCTATCGTCAAACGACAGAAATACTTGTCACCGAGGCTAAAGCCATGAGCGAGATCATCTGGAGGAATTTTTCCAGTGCCAATGAAGATGTTTCGACTTCCAGACCAACAATGTCGCTTCGAATCACTTGAACAATACCAGATGCCGACGTTAAAAATGTAGTGCGCAGGATTTCATGTCTTTCCACGAGTTGTTTAAATGCAATCGCAAGCCTATCCGTCTTCGTGTTTTCTTCAAGAGCCACTGGTATTTGTGTGACATACGAGGAAGAGTTGTTCAACGTCGCATACATCATGCTCGCTTGCAATGGTGTCGCGGGATAGACAATGAAATGATCTAAATTGAGTTTCCTCGACCATGATTCTGTAACCTCATCGATCACTTCTTTTTCAAGGTTTACAGACGGCCAAATGGTACATCCAAGTTTGGTTGAGATCTCAGCAACTCTACTCAAAACGGCCCCTTTAAACAACTGAGCAGCTGAAATGGACACCCCAAGCGCATTGCATGCAGCAACCACTTTGATTGCCGAAATGGAGTCTCCGCCAAGCTCAATGAAAGATGAATTGCGACCAATGTCGTCCACACTGATATTCAACACATTGGCCCAAACTTGTGCCATTTGCTTCTCTTCTTCGGTTTCAGGTATGTCTACTTCAATCACTATATCCATTGCTTCCAAAGCTTTCTTGTCAGTCTTGCCATTTACATTTTGAGGCATGTTATCCAATCCCACCCATATACTAGGCACCATGTACATCGGAAGAACATCTGCTACAACTTGGCGTAGCTCGACCGCGGACACGTCAGCAGGGGTGAAGTACCCAATTAATTGAGTCTTGTTCTTCACAATCGCAGCAGCGGTGATCACTCGAGGATGTTGCATCATTGCTTCGGCTACTTCGTCCAACTCAATTCGATACCCCTTCAATTTCACCTGGCTGTCTTGACGACCCAAAACTTCCATTTTGCCGTTCGATAGCAGGCGAGCGACATCGCCCGTACGGAACATACGACCACCGGTAAATGGATCTGGCAAGAACCTCGTCGCTGTCTCTTCTGGTAAATTGATATAAGACGGCGAAACGCACACTCCACCCAAATACAATTCGCCGATCACGCCGATTGGTACTGGTCGCTGAAGATCATCCAAGACATACGAATTCACGTTCGCGACAGGGTTTCCGATCGAAATAGCTTCATGAGACAAAATATATTGAAAGTGTGTTCCCATGCTGCATTCACTAGGTCCATAACAATTTATGAAACGAACCTTATCAGCCCACAAGTCTCGCAGCGACGTCGGCACGGATTCACCTGCAACACCGACGCATCGGAGTCGAGGATATTTATCTGGGTCTCCCAATAGTGATAAGCCCGTTGGTGTTATTGAAACCATATCAATCGTAGGCAAGAGGTCATCCAGATTATTGTCACTTCGAAGTACAACGGTTCCACCCTCAGTAAGGGCCGACCACATATCCCATTGAAAGCCATCGAAACCAATCGCAAAGAATTGAAGCATACGGGCTCCTTCAAGATCAAATTTCACCATTCCATGTACAATCGTGTTCACTGCACCCTTGTGGAGGACAGGCACACCCTTGGGTTTACCCGTGGATCCCGACGTGTAAACAATGTACGCTTCATCCTCTGGAGAGGCGGTGCTTTCAGAAGACGGAGAATACGCGAGCGGATTCGTTGCTAAATCTTCAGAGTTGATGTACACAACAGGAATCGATAACTTCAATTCGTCTATGCGGTAGCGATACTCTTCAGTAGTAATCACAGCGGCTGCACTGGCATCTGAAAGGACGTACGAAAGTCGAGCTGCTGGAAACATGGCGTCCAACGGCATCGTTGCAGCTCCGGCTTTCAAAACGGCTAGCAACCCAATAGGAAATTCCAAACACCGCTCCATGATCACAGCCACGCGATACCCACAGCGAATTCCTAAACCGACCAATCTGCTTGCCAACGTATTGGCTGTAGTGTCGAGTTCACAGTACGACAGGCTTTCGCCTTCGAACTCAATCGCAGGAAAGTCAGGGTGACTTCTTGATCTCTCCTCAAACGCATGATGCAGCAACGAAAACGGTAAATCAGCGTGGATACCACGTGTCGCTAAGATAATTACATCATTTTGAACACTAGATAATTCCCACAACGCTGAAAGCCCACTCGAGGGTTCCATATACATAAACATTTGCTTCAAGGTGTAATCATATTCTTCCAATATCCATCGCGCATCTCTCCATGTCATGTTGGAGGGATTAAATGCACATCGGACAGTCAAAGTCGTCGAATTGGGTTCTACAATCAGTTCAAACGCATGGTCTACTGCATATTGAATGGAAGCAGAAACATCATCTTCAAGTTTTGGTTGCATTGGTGTATCTGGTAGGTTTTGATACACAAAAAGAGTATCATACAAGTCGCCTTCAACTCCACACCATTTCTTGATATCAACCAAACTGGCATGTGAATGATTAGCCACAAGTCCTTGCTGCTCCTGAACCATAAATACAAGACTAGATAATGAAGAGTTGTCATCGAACTCTATGCGACATGGAACAGTGCTTAAGAGTGGCCCTAAGATCCTACACAAGATATTATTGCCTGCCGAATATACATCCAACGCACCTGTCTGCACCTAACACTGGAATATCTCGGTTTGTCATTACTTGGCCAAACACCACGTCATTCGAACGGGTATATTTACGCAGAGTTGCAGCCCATGCCAATTTAGCCATTACTGCCACTGTCGAGCTATATTCTTTTGCGAGAGCCGTCAACTTATTCATCGACACCGATGCAATTAATGACAACGATGAGGTGCATTCTTCAGTATCCGCCTTTCCAAGAGTCAAAGCGTATGAAGTCGTGCCAGCAAGGTACGTTCGCCAGAACGACTCAGTTTCCTCCTTGTTTTGTGCTCCACTCTCGGTTACTGTTGTTTCTTCCAAATCTCTTTCCTGGTTGTAAATTTTTGAAATTGCTTCCATTTCCGAAAGTGTTGGAAACTTCATGGCGTTGGCGCTGTTCAGATTTCGGCTCACTTGCTTTTCTTTTGCAACAAGTTGATATGCTGAAATGTTGTCGCCCCCATGTGAGTAGAACGATGTCGTGGGTCGAATGCCTTTGTACTTAATTTCAAGTATATCTTCCCAAACTCTGGCCAAAAGATTTTCATTGCTCGATGACAAGTCTTCCACTTCGATAACCACATCCATGTCTCCAAGAGCCTTTCGGTCTGTCTTGCCATTTACACTTTCAGGCAGTGAATGTAATCCAACCCAAATATCGGGAACCATGTATATAGGAAAGAAATCACTTAAGAGATGTCGCAATTCATTCACCGATACATCGGCTGGGGAAAAGTACCCTACCAGGTGTGTTTTATTTTTTAGAATAGCAGCAGCTGAAACCACTCGAGGATGCTGCATCATTGCTTCTGCAACTTCATGCAGCTCGACTCGATACCCCTTCACCTTCACTTGAGTATCCAAACGTCCCGTAATTTGAAGTTTGCCATCGGGTAACGAGCGAGCGGAATCACCAGTTCGAAACATAGTCGTGCTCTCACCAGCAAAAGGATCCGGGAGAAATCGTTGCTCTGTTTGTTCAGGCAAGTTGATGTATCCTTGAGACACACACACACCACCAAGATACAATTCACCCACTACACCAATTGGGACGAGTCGCTGGTTCTCATCCAACACATACGATAAAACATTGTCTATGGGCCTTCCGATCATTACTGGGGACTCAACTGACATGATTTCATAGTGCGTGGTGATGGAGCACTCTGACGGACCATAACAATTCACGAGACGAACGTATGGACTCCACAAGTCCTTCAATGAAGTTGGCATGGACTCACCACCTGTTGCAATGCATTTTAGTTTGGGATAATTACTTGGGTGGCCCAATTGAGTCAATGCAGTGATCGTGAACATACTCATATCAACAGTCTTCACTGTACCATAGGGATCAGTGCCACGCAAGACGAGGGTTGCACCACTAGAGAGGGTTTTCCAAATCTCCCATTGACAAACATCAAAACCGATCGGCATAAATTGCATCACGCGTTGACCTGCTTCAATCGGAATCTTGGATGCACTGTTTAGCACAGCATTGACAGCACCCTTATGCTGAACAGGAACGCCTTTTGGTTTACCGGTGGAGCCAGATGTGTACACAATTTACGCCTCATCGTCAGGGGAGGAGAGCGTAGCTGGTGCAATCGTATCACTTGCCGAATTTGTCAAGCTGATGTAAATCACTGGAATAGGCAAACCTATCTCTTGTATCTGGTGCGTTTGCGATGTTGTCGTGACTATGGCTTGAACATTTGCATCTAAGAGAATAAACGATAATCTTGACGCTGGAAAGGTCGCGTCAAGAGGCATCATAGTACAACCAGCTTTCAGAACACCGAGAAGGCTGATTGGAAACTCTAAGCAGCGCTCAATAATAACAGCAACGCGGGCAGACTGCGACGTTCCAATTTTGACTAGCTGTTTTGCCACATAGTTCGCCCAGAAATTTAGCGATTCATAGGAAAGACTCGCGCCATCAAATTCCAACGCAGGCGCACTTGGACTGCGCTCTGCCCAGGTCAAAAAAGCATCGTGAAGCCGTCGATGTGGCAGCGGACTTCTAGCACCAGCCGTCACCATGTCTAGCACCTGTCGCTCGCTTTTTCCAAACGTGTCGAGGGCAATAACTGGGATAGAGGTGGCTTCCAATGATGACACACGACGAACAATCTCAATGAAACGGTCGGTAACATAGTCAAACATTCGCTGATCAACCTCTCGTACATTCCCGCCAATTTCAATCCGATAGCCTTTTTCGACTGGATATACAGCCAAGCCGAGATTCGTATCGACGTTTTCATCGGTCTCGTGATAATTAATAGAAAAGACTGTGTGATGATCTTGGGTCACCTCAGGATAACTACCGTACATCATAATTGTGTCAAAAAGGTCGAGTTTGGCCCTAGACCATTTCTTGATTTCTTCGTGACCGCAATGAGAGTGAGGCATAACTTCCAGGGACGATGAGTGAAGCGAGGTTATCAGGGAACTAACAAGAGTCTCAGAGGATAATTTAGCCATGACAGGGATAGTGTTCATCAAAATACCAACAGTGCTACAGCTAAGTGAGAAAAGTTTCAAACTGTGTGATCGTACCTTTCGATGCCTGGAATATTGGTGTCGCGACCAGATATCGCGCAACCAAATTTTACCACATCACAACGAGTATACTGATAAAGCAATATAGCCCAGGCAGCCCGGAATACACTGCTTGGGGTCACGCCAAGTTGTCGACAAAGCATGTTGATTTCTGGTAATTGAATAATTTGACGAATAAGAGTATATTTTGGTCCACTCTCGACTTTTTTTAAGGGTTTAGGGAAATGAAGTGGAGAAGCAAGATCAATGCCTTGTAAATAATTCTCCCAAAACTCCTTGCTGCAAGTATTGTCTCTCTCTGACAACCATTTGATGTGATCCTTAAAAGACACTGAGCTGGGAACGAAAGCTTCACCTCGACATATAGATCGCAACTTTTGCGCAACCAGGCTTCCGGTCCATCCATCAATTATTGAATGATGAGTTGTCCAGATTATTCGAAGGCTTCCATCTAAAGTTTTCAGGTTAAATGAAATCGCAAGATTTGTTCATACCGTTGATTTGTATTCCTGTAAATCTGTGATACGACAGATTCGACAATAAAAATCCATTTTCGCGATCTTGTAATAAAAACTGCTTTGTTTGTGCTTCCAGATTCTCTTCTCGCCATTCACCTTCCAACATTGTCCAAGTGCTGAAATCCTCTTTCGTGACGACTTGTACCATACCACTTATTGTCGACACAAACACAGTTCGCAACAGAGGCTCATGAATCGACAACTTATGCCAAGCATGTTTAAAATTCTCGAAATCCAAATCGCCTCGAATGTCAAAAATATTTTGAAGCACATACTCGGTCGGATCTTTCACCATGGCCAAAACCAGACCGGTCTGAAGTGGCGTTGCTGGATACATATCAGCAACGTCCACTGGACGCAAGTGCAACGTCGATAGTATTTCAGCTTCAGCATTTTGCAATGTTTCGTTGGACGCTAGCAGTGGCACATCAGAATGTATGCGACCACCAACGGTTTTTGTGTCAAGACAATAATCTACTATTTTTGCCATCCATTCGACCCACAAGTCAACCATGCTTTGAACTTGGGCTGCTGACAGAACATTGTCGTTCAAACTTACCTCGATCACAAGATTACTATTTTTGTGATATAGAAAAATGTTTTCAGCTGAAAAGTCCGGTTCGTCCTCTCCCAGGACGTCTTTCACGACATCCAAGACATCAAACAGACTGCTCGCCGAGTTCATTTCTTGAAACAAACCTGCATAATTAAACATGATATTGTGCCTGCGATGGCACTTGATACAACGTGTAGCATCTGTCATTGGGGCCAAGTATTTTATCGCACCATAAGAAATGCCTCCATGTGGCACGGAACGAAGTTTTTGTTTCACTTGCCGTAAAAGTCGATCAATATCCAATGTTGCCGTGAAAACGATTGGGTAAATGCTTGTAAACCATCCGATTGTACTTGATATGTCCAAATCGGCATGCCATGGCTCACGACCGTGACCCTCAAGCATCAATGGAAAGCAATAGCCTTCAATTGAACCTTTTTCTTGCTTGAGTTGTGCATAAGCGAGCGTCAACGCGGCCAAAGCCAAATCTTGGACATTTGTTCCGTATGGGTGATTGGCAGCAGATAGTTTCGAAGATACATGCTCATCAAGAATGCCTTTTGCACTGACTTTTGCAGTTCTACCACGGAAGGATTAATTTATACATCACTATCCACGTAAAATTACCTCGGTGTCGTTGGTATTACATCGTCATACATGTATTCGTCCCACAGAGCAGGATCCCACTGTGTTGACTGTATCGTTAGTTGTTCGGACCATTCCTTGAATGACATAGACTTCTCGTCGAGTTGTTTACCCTCCAGTAAGGATTGCAAATCATTAATAAGAATTCGGTACGACACGAGATCCACGAGTAAATGATGAATGGTCAAATGCAAGAGCTGGACATTTCCCTCTGTTTGGAAAACTGTTGCTGCGTACACAGGGCCGTTGATAAGATTTAAGGATTTTTCTTGGGCCAAAATCTGCACGTCCAATTCATCCACGCACTCTAAATTCAGAAAAGATACGTTAGGCGCGGTATCGTGCTCTTTTAGAATAAATTGGGACCATCCGGTTTCATTAGAATGTTGAAAACGCGCACGAAGCATGTCGTGATGGTTTCCAAAGCCCTCAGACCATCTTCTAATTCTTGTTGTTTCAGCTTCTTTCGCATCTTTACTGTGATTGATTGATTCCAGTGATGAATATTATGCCATTGGTGCGAGAAATTATAGTGTTGATGGGAGTTAATTGTACAGTGCCGGACACTTCTATTCTCTCACGCTTGGCTGACGTTTGAGTACCGATAAACTTGGCTGCTGATACCATATTCAGAAACACAGGAGTTTTCAGTACTTGGACTGTGGTGAGCACGAAACCTGCACTCTTTGCTTTCGACACCAATCGAATGGCTGATATGGAATCACCTCCCAAAGCGTAAAACGATGAGTCGCGGCCTATTTCATCGATACTGATTCCCAAAACTTCTGCCCAAACTTGAGCCATGCGAGTCTCCACGTCTGTCGCCAAGCTTTTGACTTTCAACTGAACATCGATTGCTTCCAAAGCTTTTTTGTCTACTTTACCATTGGAGTTTTGAGGCATGGAATCCAGTCCAACAAAAATTGCTGGAATCATAGAAGCAGGAAGCTGACGTGCGACGACATCACGAATGGCGTCTGCATTTACCGACGATGGAGAGTAGTATCCGACAAGGTTTTTATTCTTGACTAAAGCAACTGCGATCAACACATCTGGGTGTTGCTTCATTGCTTGCGATACTTCGTCCAGTTCGATACGATAACCTTTCACTTTGACTTGGTTGTCCACGCGTCCTGCAATATCCAGCTTTCCATTCGGAAGCAGGCGGCCCATGTCACCAGATCGAAACATAATGCCACCTTCAAATGGATCATCAACAAAGCGTTCAGCTGTTTGCTCGGGTAAATTCACGTAAAATGGAGACACACAAACTCCACCCAAATAGATTTCACCCACAGCTCCCATCGGAACAATGCGTTTCTGTTCGTCAAGCACATAACACGTCACATTTTTGAAGGGAAAACCAAGCGTTTTACGTTGACCTGGAAATACTACTTCGAAATGGGTAATCTGGCACGTTTCTGTCGGTCCATAACCCTCAATAAAGGTGACATAATTTGACCACAGTTCAGCCAAAGGTGCTGGCATGGGTTCACCACTCACCGCGACAAACTGGAGGTTGGGAAATTCCCGTGGATGGCCCACAAGAGACAATACTGTAGGAACGAGCATCACCATGTCAACCTTGGCCAAAGACTCAAAGGCATCACTGGTGCGAAGCACAAGCGTTCCGCCATAAGAGAGTGTTACCCAGGTGTCCCATTGGCACATGTCGAATCCGATAGCCAAGAACTGTAAAACACGACGACCTTCGGTGGGGAACAACAAATTACTGCACTCAGCCGTATTTACAGCACTTTTGTGTAGAACTGGGACGCCCTTTGGTTTGCCTGTTGAGCCTGACGTGTAGACAATGTAAGCTTCATCATCTGCATTGGTCGCGTGGCTTGGACGATAGGATTCAGGTTTATTTGTCAGCTCCACCAAATTCACGGTTAGGATTGGAATAGATAGACCCAAGCTCTCCATGGTGTTGTGGTAAGGTTGTGCTGTCAAGATTGCCACCGCCCCTGCATCTTTTAACATATAGGTCAATCGATTCGGCGGGAATGTGGCGTCCAAGGGCATGATAGATCCACCAGCTTTGAGAACCGCAACCATACCAAGAGTAAATTCTAACGAGCGCTCCATAATAACAGCAACGCGGCAGTTGGCTTGGACACCGATGAACGCCAGCCGATTTGCGATGGTATTGGCGTGTGCGTTCAGTTCCGCGTAAGTCAGTTGTTTCTCTTCAAATTCAACTGCACATGCTGTGGGACGAACTAAAACTTGGCGTTCAAAAGCATGGTGCAGCAAATCGAAGGGAAGAGGCTCGGTTGACCCACGACATATCAGTCGGATTGCATCTTCTTGCTCTGGTGACACCTGCCACAGACTGGAGATATCTCGAGTAGCAACAATTGTGTCCAGCAGAAGCTTCAATGTAAAATTAAATTCGTTGAGCACGAAGCTGGCTTGTTTTCGGGGCATTCGCTGTGGATCAAATTTGCAGCTCGCAACAGAATCCGCGGCAACAACACGTAACTCGAAGGCATAATCATTCGAGTGAACACGTACATCAACTCCAGACGATGGAGGCGAGACGGATTCAAATTCGAAGAGAGTATCCAATAAACCAGCTTCGACATCAAAGGAATCGTGAAAAGCGGTTCCAATCGAATGAGCATGAGATGCAAGGCTGATATGCTGATCGTGGACAGTTCGAATCATCTCGCGAATGTCGAATGACTCATCGAACTGAATGCGGCATGGAACGGTAGTAGTAAACGGTCCAAGAGCCCTACAAAAGTTATAATATTCAGTTTCAACAGCTGACCGCTCACCTGCTTGCACTTGGAATTGAAAGCGCTCGGTTTGAAACTCTTTGGTAAAACAAAGTGTCATTTGTCCGAATGTACTTGCGAATGGTTGTGGCCCACGCAAGTTTCGCCAGCACTTCTGCGGTTGTTCCAATTAATTGAGCTTGCTCTACTAGATCGGCCGCAGAGACTGATAAAGGCATGGCGAGCGGAAAGGCTCTAATATCCGATACTGCACTATCGAAATTGAATGCAGCCATTGACGGAAGTGCTTCGGCTTTGAGGTCAGCCATGTAAGTCTGCCAGAAGGCCTTGCTTGATTCGTCGTTTTGGCAAAGAATGCAATCAATGACTTGCTGGTAAGATGGGCGATCAATGAGCGGTTCTCCTCGAGCGGCATGCAGAAGGTCGGTTAAAATCCATGATGCAGATTCCGAGTCACACAGAGCCGCGTGAGTCGTGAACACAAGACATCTCTTAAGCCCATTAATCGCCCGGTCCAGCGACGACCTAACCCTACAAAATGTAAAATACATCAATCTTATTGGTTAAAATATTCGACCAATCGCCAAGTCCCAAGAGGACAAAATGATGGTCAAGCTGGGTGAAACTGGACCTCCAAGCATCCACCAGGCAATGAAACAGATGCGGTGATTTCACCGTTACGATCACCGCTTGTATCAGCGTTGATTACAAATAGATCCAACACGACTAAGCAAGCGTTGATATCAACGTCGATAGCACCGGTGATATCAACGGTGACAACATCCTTGCCACCAGCGCTGCTGTCACCGGTGATACCACCGCATATAGCAGCGGTGCAAAGAGCGCATCCGGATAATATGACGGATAAGATCATTTCAAATGATGACGTCACATGAAATATGAGTCGACTGGTCAGTGTGAATTTGACCTCGCGCGAAGACAGTCATGACATCAAGACTCGTGCGTTGCAATGTTGGAGGCTGCCACGTCCTCCTGACGGTTGGACACTACCCCGCGCATTATAGGGTGTACCACACCGATCAGGGGGCGTGGAAAAAGTCGATGCACGAAGACGGTGAAGTCTATTCTATCTTAGAAGGTGAGTACATTTTTTCTACCGACTATCTCATCATCATGTTAGGAGAAGATCTAGCTTTATTTCAGGCCATGACTCTCTCTGAGAGGAAAGCTCACAAAACCGAGCGGCATAACTTGCTTAAGAAGCGCCCTCGGAGTCGTGAGCATTCTTCATCAGAGGGAGCAAGCCAGGATTTAGTCCTAGATCTTCAGAATGATATAAAAGAACAACAAGAAATGTACATGTTGCTCAGTGAGCGTGTTGAAGACCTCGAAGCGAAAATTGAAGACCTTATCAAGACTCAAAAGAGAAGTAACGAAGTTGAAAGAACGCAGCAAGTTGAAGACTCTGAATGTTCGATCACTCGTATCGCCAATGATGAAGCACTTGCAATGGTGATAGCAAGTGAGAGGCCAAAGCGCAAGGCCAGCCGTCATCCAGAGCCATGTTTTGCAAAACCGCTGTCTTAAAGCTCAATTCAAATGCCAAAGGCAAAATTGGACCTTAGCATTTTCCCACACGCAGCGAATCGCCCGAATTTGAGCCGCGTCTTTTTCCACATGAACAAACTTTGGATTCAGTCTAAAATGATCTTTGAGCTCCTGCAACCATTGAATAATGTAGATGACACGTAAATGCTTGAGATCTAAAAGATTAATGTTATCAAATTATTATCGATTGGTACATACTGTCTTTTTTAATGAACATGTAGCTAATAGGGTAGCCCTCGCCTCGAAAAGATATCAATGCTGCATACATTTCGAAGTGACCATTAGTCATCCTGTGCGTTGAATCGATTACTGTTTCTGGGACACTACCGAGATGTGATGTTCCCTTCATATTGCATATTTTGGATGACAGTTCGTCGAGAAAAATAGCCATGGCAGGAACAGAACGAACATTGGGTGGTTCTAGAACCACGTTTGACACACGTATATTATCCTGTAAAGACGTCATTGCCGATAGGAAAGGATCTTCGTGTTTTTGTATCTTGTCTCGTAGAGTCTACAATATAAACTTAGAATATTGGCATTGTCACAAAGAAAGTTGATTTCATCCCGAGTTTCAAGGTTAAACTCAGCGCCAATAGCAGCTGTAATGTAACTGTAACCGTTTCTAGAAACGTTGATAATAACGTTGATTCTAGAGTTGCTATCAGCGTTGATACTGGTGTTTATATCAACGCTGATACTAAGGTTAACCTTAACGTTGATACTAAGGATGATACCAACGCTGCTACAGGCGTTGATTTCACAGTGTTTTGGAGACCAAAAATCATCTGTGAAATGACAGGTAGCAAATAAATCTAGAACTTACGCATCTCCAACAGTATGAAACTTGAGCAATGGATGCGATTTCTGAAGTTCCCAAGGACTCTGCATTAAGGAGGAAATAATCGCGCAATTTTGAAGGTGTCATGAAGAAGGCATTCTTCTCAATGAATTCTAAAACACCCTCCGATAACTGCACTGCTTGGTTCGAATCGCCAGGATGCGCTATCTCATGGTATGATGACACAAATATTCCATCCCTTGTTGTTGCAATCGACAGCATTCCTAAAATGTGTTAATCTTTATAAAGAATTCGATCTACCTCAAAGACATCACCCCCTGATGTATTTCGCCTCTTATCATCGGATAAGTGGCTTGACGAGCTATAATACGATATATTCTTTTTGCTCTTGTAATCTACACGCTGCTTGCATCTAAATGTGCTTTGCTTCATGGGATATGCATATTTCAAAACCGCTCCATTTTTTTCTCTCCTACATGTGTAAGTTTCAATAACAGTATATTAGTTTACCAATAGCTGTATCCAATGGCTTCTTTCAGGAAGTCGAGAACTTTTTGCACACAAGGGTCGTGTGAGTCAATATCCTGTGATGATTCCACACGGATAAATACTTGAATGCGCTGATGGCTATGCTGCGAAAATATGTCTGCGATTTCATCATGAAAGTCTGTAATAGAGGGGAAATTGAAGGTTGCATATTTCGTTTCGGAAGCACCGCCATCAATGGTGCATTCCGCTGTTCTTCCTGAACTATACTTGTATCTACATATAAGACATGTCTTGAAGGGCACATTGGTTGTTTCGTCCACAAATAACTCCCATTGGGAGCTTTTCAAACATCGAGTACACCGCAGAACACATTTCCAATCTTGCTCTGTGAGTCCTGTCATAACAAAACAAAAATGAGAGGTTTGAATGGCTGGTGATGTGGATGGAAATGATTGGCTATTGTCATGCTCTAGTTATAGCGCATAATTCAGCGGCAATAGCAATGAACATATCATGCCTGCTATATGCGGTGGTATCACCGGTGACAGCAGCGCTGGTGGCAAGGATGTTGTCACCGTTGATATCACCGGTGCTATCGACGTTGATATCAACGCTTGTTTAGTCGTGTTGGATCTATTTGTAATCAACGCTGATACAAGCGGTGATCGTAACGGTGAAATCACCGCATCTGTTTCATTGCCTGGTGGATGCTTGGAGGTCCAGTTTCACCCAGCTTGACCATCATTTTGTCCTCTTGGGACTTGGCGATTGGTCGAATATTTTAACCAATAAGATTGATGTATTTTACATTTTGTAGGGTTAGGTCGTCGCTGGACCGGGCGATTAATGGGCTTAAGACGTCTCTTTTCTTGAGGAGGAATGACAACCGTCAGGCGAGAATAATATTCATCTCCAAGTTTGAATCCATTCGTCTGATCAATTTCGAGAAATTGGTCAATGGACGACACCACTACGGACATGCCTTGACCAAGTCGTGGCGTTTTCTCCACCCTGACAACCTGAACGACCCCACCAGGCGTTTGAAGAAAAGTTGTACGAAGTATATCTCGTAGTTTGGCAACCTCTTGAAAAGCACCAGCGATCGCATCAAGTGAAATATCTTCATCGATCGTGGCAACCTGCTGCTGCGCTTCTGACGTTGGGGAGAGGATGCTGGAGGATTGCGAGTGCGATACGTAGTATACCGAATAGGAAGTATGGGTTTGAGGATGTCCTCCTCGCCAATGAGAAATAATGTCCATTGCTGTATCCGAATCGAGGGCTGCGGATGGCTTGCTTCTTAGCATCAGGGAATCCACTACTCTTGTCGCGGTGGGTGCTGCGAAAGGATCCATTGTAGTTGTCAGTTGTCGCAAACCCAAATGATGTTTTTCCTGATGTGGTGAAGAGATTGCGGTACTGTACTACAGTACTACTGTACCATTACACTTCAGAGTGTCAATTGATTTTATGAGATAGTAATTTCAAAATTCTCATTATGGAAGGGAGGGAAAAATTCCTTATATTTTGTTCCAGAGTAGTAGTAATTATCAAAACTCTTACCAATATCGAATGGAAATGAGCTCGCCAAGCAGCTTCCACAAGCGGTGAGGTCTTACATTCTATACTTTCTGTTCATGGTTATAAATTTTGCATCTGGCACGATTCGAGAAAGGCCTCGTCGACTGTGGATTCCTCATTGTTAGGTCCATTCTGGTATCAACGCAATTCAGCTTGTCAACGAATAAAGTTTTCATGGCATGGCGAAGGCATACAAATTTACTATCTGTTCGAATGACTGAAGCTGCTTGATGGGGCTACGAGTTGTAGCCTACAACATGTAGCCTGCCAACTGGCTACTTTTTACCGTTACTGTCCTTACCAAATCAGCATCTTGCTGCAAGAATTATTTGATGGATGGAAAGTTGAGATTGTAGGGAGTGAAGCTCTGCACCGATAAAACTCTCTGCTGTGACCTGGTGTTGAGCAGTCGCTTAGGATACATAACGTGGTCAATCAAAGTAGAATATTGCCACGCAGAAGTACAGAAGCGAGTCACCCGCATTTCTGCATACCGTAAGGATGGATCCACCAAATGTCCCGCGGAAAGGAATACAGCATCATGGGCGGGGTTACGAAAACATAAAGAGGTGGACTCTAGCATTGTTGAGATGCAAAACTCATCAAAGGACCCCCCGCAAATGAAATTTGCCAGCCGAGGTAAGCAGATATGCCTAACGTTACTTGGAAGATGAATAGATGCTTAATGCTTCGAGGTCGATTTTCCTGAATTTTGAATTAACCATCGTCGCAGAGCTTTCCACGGTTGCTTTGGGCTCTTGAGATATTCGTGCAGCTACAACTGTTTTGATCCACTTACGCAAAGTACATTAACGAAGAAATTTCGTGAAAAACAATACTTGTACGTATTAATACAACAAATGAAATCATTCCTGTCTTGGGTCTAAGATATCTTTTTTGCGTTTGAGCATGGTAATTCTTCTACTCCAAGATTTTGGACTATTGTTTTCATTACATGCCATGTCGTGCCTTGCCATGCGACCACAAAGAAACTATCAGTAGCCATTTGTCAAGTCCCTCAAACCTCTTCCAAGGTTCATTCGGTTAGCTGCAATTCGTATAACTCGATATCCTACTACATCAAATATTTTTCCCGCAAGTATTTAGGGTGCGTTTGGTTGCACTTTTTTTCAGTGTTTTGGGTGAAATTCAGAATTAATTATTTTACGGCTCTTGGTGTACAGTGTAGATGGTGGAGTGAATGAATGAAGAAATCTGATTGGTTAAAACTCGAAGCATTTTAATTAGCTAAAAATGGAAAGGTCGTTGATTCGCTAAAAATATTCAAACAATATTATTGGCTAAAAACATGAAAAAAACCTGAATGGCGGCTAAATGCCCCCATTCAGGGGCTCAGGGGCATTTTGGAACACCTCGTCAGTTTGGGACACCTGATGCGCTCCCGAGAACACGACGAAGTCTGCCAAATTCGGTGCACACTCTGTGGACTTTTGCGACACTGGTCGTCATTCATGGATGAAACAACGACCATTCCTTACAAATCCTGTTTACTGTGCAGGATCAAGCGAGGACGACCAGCTCATGGTTCCTCATTGTACATTCCTAGCATACACTTCGTTCCTCGTGATTTCGAGAGTTTCCAAGAATTCGATACAAACCTGAAGCGATTTGTTCTGGACCACAGCGGCTACACCATTTTTCTCATGTGCGTACACATCGCAGAACTCGCAATGAGGTCATCCGAAGAGCGACAACGTGTATTTGACCGCGTACGGAAAGCTTTTGCAGACGCATTTGACTACAAGTTCAGGTATAGAGTTACATATACCAGAGTATAAGCCATGACTAGCAAACGCAGAAAAGAGGAGAAGAGGTATTTTCACAATTCCCACAATGCATTTGTTATGCGCTATCAGTGTTCTCAGCGCAGCGACACAAGAGACGACTTATCCAAAGCCAGGAACGTTTTTGACTTGACTGCCAGGCCGGCAAAACGTAACAAGCTTTCTCTTCAGACGTATGACTGTAACGGTGAGAGCTCAATATTGTGCTGTTTGAAAAATGGATTTTTGTGCGTTTCCGTCACGATGAGAACCACGATGGAATTGAACACGCTTCACTCCTCATTCCTCAAGAGGTAATGATCTACATTTGCATATGTGTTTTGGTATTGGTACAGTGCGGTCGCAAAGTATGGACGCATGCATGAAATCGATCGTCACGTGCAGACTTTTCGTGGCCATGCGATGTCCTTTTGACAAGACCTATAGACTTGAACGGCACATTGAATGAGCTAGAAGTGGTTTGCGTTGGGCTTTATTGGAGGAAGATATCCTCACTTTTTGAAAATGACACTGTACACAAAGTATGGACGCATTGCCTATAATAAGGGTTTTGATACCCTAAATATTCTCTCATCGGGCTGAAAATAGGATAATCTTAAAGTGCATTCATTGGTGGATAGAACAAAGTGCCTGGATGGACCAGAGGCGAATTTGAGCATGCCAACGGGACCTAGATTGACGGAGCGCGAGCTTGGGGCAGTATATGCCCTTCATGATGAAGCGAAATCCAACCGGGCTATTGCAAAGTCGCTCAATCGAAGCGAACAGGCGGTACGAACAGCTCTCCGCAATCGATACGTCGTGAAGACAAACGAAAACATCGGATGACCCACCATTTTGGATGACGCAATCGTGCGTCGGATCTTTCGGCTTGCCTGTGTGAAGCACCTCTCAAGTCGAAAGGTCGTTGAAGACTTGAAATTCAAAGTCAAAAGAACAACGGTCATTAAGGTGCTCCGTGCGACGAAATATGCGAAGTACATCAAGAGAAAACCCACTCCGCATTTGACCAAAGTCCACAAGAAAACTCGTATCGATTTTGCGAAGCGTTACCTTTCAAAACCAACGTTTTGGAAGCAAGTCATCTTCTCGGACGAGAAAATGGTCAATTTGGACGGTCCAGACGGTTGTCAGTATTACTGGCATGACATCCGTCGGGAGCCCGAGAAGTTCTCCAAGCGCGTCCTCGGCGGTGGATCTGTGGTGGTTTGGGCTGCTGTGGCTGCCAATGGGAAATCCAAGATTGCCATCCTGGAGGGGAAGCAAGATTCTTCAAAGTACATTGAGACTTTGAAAGAGTTCTTGCTTCCCTTTGTGGAAGAAGTTCGTCCAAAAATGGCCCCTATGATGCCCGTTTTTCAACAAGATGGCGCCAGCATTCATACTACTGGAGTAACCAAGGCCTTCCTGCAAGATCAGCGGTTGTCAGTCATGGAATGGCCTGCTAAAAGCCCCGATTTGAACATTATTGAAAATGTCTGGGGGCTTTTGGCGAGGTCTGTCTATGAAGACGGGCGTCAATTTGACTCGCGAGCAAGTTTGATCCAACAAATACAAAAATGTTGGGATCAAATTGGCATGTCATACCTCCAACGTCTTGTTGATGACATGCCAACACGTATTGCTGAAGTTATCCTTAAGAAAGGTGCTAGGATTGATCGCTAAGACTTGATAATTCATGTGCGTCCATGCTTTGTGTACAGTGTCATTTTTAAAAAGTCAGCATATCTTTCTCCAATAAGCCCCGACGCAAACCACGCATTGCGCATATAATGTGTCGTCTAAGTTTATTTGGCCTGTGAAGAGGTCATTGCGTGGACATGAAACGTCTGCACGCGACGATCGATTTCATGTATGCGTCCATACTTTGCGACCGCACTGTACACGTGTATCAGTGGGTTGTCAACGGTACTCAAGTATCAGTGTGTGTGCATTGTATGTATTCTATATATACGTTTGCTCATGTTACATGGTATTCATACTGCTGTAGGTGCATGATGTCATTAAACGAACAGCAAAGACTCACACTCCATCACATGTGTCGCGACTCGTCAGAGCAAAATTAAAAGGAAGTGCCCATTCTGTCCCTTCGTATCATCAGATAGCACATATCTGCCGAAAGGTGAAACACCGTCTTTGCCTGTGTCACTTGTGTTTAGGTTCTCCATGGTGAATTCAAGACCGACAGTGATCCCTACCTTTCAGCAATATCTTTTTGCTCAAATTTTTCTGACATGTCATTCGGAAAGATTGTGTCTCCAGCTGAAACGACAAACAAGGCAGTTGAATGTTTTTATGTCATGCTGGATGGAATACTTAACGATTTCAATACTCGATTCGCGGCAATTGATCTGAAGTTCATGAAGGAGGTCTGCATTGACAGCACGCATTCGACAAATACGAGTTCTATGGAGCTTTTCGCTCTCTTGATCGATTTCCGCGGAGAAGGGTATCCTTTATCTTACATATTCATTCAACAAAGCGGTGTGTTGTGCAAGTACCAGTGTATATGTGTTTAACGTAAACTCATGTATTTAGGTACCAGTGGTGTCAAGCCCATCTATATTGCTGAGTGGTTGAAATGTGTGTCTGAGCAAACCAACTTGCAACCTCAATGGACGCATATCGACAAGGATGCTTCGGAAATATCCGCAGTGAAGTCGACTTGGCCATCCAGTAAGATTCAGTTGTGCCTGTGGCATTTGGATAGAGCAATTTCGCAACGCTTTTCAGACCAAAGACGTCTCCCAAACTGGAGCCAGTACAATCCAAGCCACCACGTGTCCTCCTTGCCATCGTATAGTCAGACGTTTCCTCTACTACAATCAGCAACAGGCGAGTTTGGACAACGAGCCGATCACTTGGCAAATATTCGAAAGCTCATGAAAAAGCATTTTAAGTGGCATCCCCTTACATGGCCTCATGTACGTATGTATATGTAATGAACATATACGTAGGAAGGTTTAGGGTCACTAGTACAAGAGCACCTGTGCATGAACTGATGTACTGGAATTGTAGAAACGAAACTCCTCGCTTGAAGAGCGTGCACAGCACATATACTTAGTCGAACTGGAAGAAGCATACGTATACTGCCTCCATAGTCAGATTCATCACGTGTGGGTTTATTTGTACAACAATTGGTATTCGTTGGAGATGTGGCCGCTGTGGGCCCAGTCCTCTAAAGTTGACGCTCTGTCCTGTTTTCGAACATCTATGATTGCTGAAGCTCACTTTCACTGTCTCAAAGACTTTCACTTCAACGTAAGTGTAAATTCAGGTTTATCTATGTACCCAATTAGACACATGGAAAAACCCGGCTTGATCACATCTGCTACAAGTTAGCGACAGATGTACAAGAGCATTTTCAGGAAAGATTTCGACGGGCAACGACTCACAAAGGAAAAGCTCCACTGAACTAAAAACTCATGTGGTTCTGTAGGATACTATCCAACCCCTTCATGGGAGAAGAGTTACAACAAAGCTTGGAGAATGCACGCTGATAAACCTTTTGAGTTGAAACCGGAATATTCAACAAGTATCACGACATGGACATGTTGGTGTCCTGACAATGCTCATGACGAATTCTTGACTTATAAGCGTTTGGTTGTTATGTACATTCTTCTCAACAAAGAAGCCGGAAATCGACACGAGGTACTAATCACTTGACAGTCAGTCAATTGTATATCTGCACATGTCTTGAATATGTGTTCATGCACAAACCTAATGGTACATTTGTTTTACTACTACTGTTTCGTAGAAGTTTGCCCCATACTGGAAAGTCAGAAGATACGACCCACCCTTCTATGTGTTTCCACCGACCTGCAAGGACATGATACGCATGGAATTGTCTAAATCAGCCACAAGCCCAAGTCTAGTTGACGAGCGCCACTCAATTTCCTCCCGGTGTCTGGAAGAAGACACATTCAACCTAGATTACAACATGCTTGAAGAGATTGACTTGGCAGCTCGTCAGACTCAAGACGAAACGATGACGCACTTCATCGATATCTTACAGGCTATGCAAGCGCATCTTGACAAAGCTAGGTCAAGTGAACATCAATTTCAAGTGTGTACCAAACTGCTGCGCCCCTTGGAATTATATCTAGAGAACATCAAGATGTGTGACAACAGGAGAAAGCGCAAAGTCACTACCTCCAACGACAATCCTCAGACGAGATACTATGATTAGAGGTTTAGAATATACATGTTCATGGATACAATAGTGTTAATACAATTGCTATATATACAAATGCATCAATAATAATGTTAATGATACAAAGTATCAGTGCAAATGTTCATTGAAACATAGTATCGATACCATTGTTATATATACAATAGATTCAATACTGATGTTCACTTATACAATTGTATCAAAATAAAAGTTCATGTAAAGTAGTATCAATGCAAAAGTTCAGATACAATACTGTCAATGTGATAGGTACAAATTCACTATCGTTGAAAAAGACTTTACTTGTGGTGACTAAATGTCATTCGAAGAATTGTTATTTATAACATTAATTAGATAAAAATATTCAATTAGAATATTACATGTAAAACTATATAGACACTGTGGTATTTACGCGCTTGCGTTTAGCACGGGGGGCTACATTGTTTTCTTCATCATCAAGTTCGGCAGCAACCGCTGCATTGACATTTTCTTGTTCAAGACCCATGGCTTCAAGATGTCCAACCGGTAGGGCGTGGCAAATTGCCATAAGCATGGACATAACAAGCTCATCTAGTTTTTTCTTCGGTTGTCGACGCAAAAATGCGAGAGTTGCCACGCGCTTTTCTTGCGAGCGATTGGGGAACGACGGAAAGCTGGTTTCATCAAGTTCATGGTCGCTGCCGTCATCGCTACCGTTACTTGAGTTGTCGTCGTACGCAGAAGCCATCCCATTCTCGGGAAAGGGATGTTCGGCAGAAGAGTCTTTCACCTTCTTGGTGAAGTGTCGGCGTACAAGGGGGCCCCAAGGAAGATTCTTGTGCTGGCCGTCGAAGTGTCCCTTGATGTATGTTGAAGAAATGGCGCTCTTGTTTGAACAGCCAGGGACGCAGCAAAAGAACCGAGGTCGCACCATTGTCAATCTTGAAATGAAAGAAATCGATTACTTTAAAACTGGCATAATTTTTTAACAATTCACATACAATTGTATCGTATAATTTGTACAAGAATGAACGCTCTGTCAGCCTCTCACAGCCACACATTGTCACTTGTTCTTTGGCGTTCATAAATAAAATTTGTATTATTTCAACCAATTAAAATTCTTTTTTTATATCCAATCACAAACGCGGATTCTTGGGCCGAGCCATCTACACTGTACACCAAGTGCGTAGTTTAACGGAGTCTGGTGAAATTCCACTGGAATTTTTTTTAGCCATTCACTGAAATAAAAACAAGTTTTGCGTTCGGTTGGGTGAAACGTGTTTTGAGAAAAACACTGTTTTGGGCAGGCAAAACGTGTTTTCGAAAAAGAGGTTCAGAGGTATTTTTGAATAGGGCGAGGGTTGTTTTACAGGTTTGGTCAGACCAGTCACAAGATGTCTTCATTCTTTTCGATAAGTGACAATCGAGTTTTTAGCAGCGGTCACAGACCATTGACTCATATACCTCTTCGCAAAATAATGGAGAAGGAGCGCCCTCTAATCGTTTGTCTAGCACGCTAACGCAGTTACAATCCGATGTCATGGCTCCACGACGAATGCTATGTACATAAACCTTTTCATTGGTAGAAAAAGTCGTGCTCGGTTGTCAACCAAACGCGTTGACTTCTTGTGAAAACACTGTACTGACAAATCCTAAATCCAATTTTTTCACACACAGGATTCTCGCTTCAAGTGAATCCATGCAGTGTTTCATCCAAACGCACCCTTATTGTCTTTATGAGAGCTCGAAGTTCGTGTGACAAGGTGAGGTTCAAGCAGGACCTTGAACCTCCTGTTGCCCATGGTAGACAGTAACAGCGTGCAGCAGAGTTGGTGTTAGAGAACGGAGTAACCACAAAGTATACTTCACAATAACTATGAGATTAAGCCACAGACAGCAATCGATATATTATATCGATTGCTGTCTGTTGCTTAATCTCATATCTGCAACTTTGTGAATTTACAGTCAGAGACAGTTATTACGACTTCAGGCTACATTGTACACTAAACTCAATGAGGAATGTCTCGGCGTTAACAATGAAATTGGAGATGTGGCGTTTCCCTATCAGAGGCACCGGCACACTCGATGAATCATCTCAGCGATTTCACTTCAAAACAGAAACCCCTGTGATGATGGCTCTAAATAGGAAGTACCGGGTAACCATAGCAGTTTCTGTTGTGATGCTTAGTCGCCAAGATGACTTATCGATTGATTTCTCAGCTAATCCTCACTTGGAGTGCTATTGTACTAACAGAAACGGCTATTTTACTATTAGTGAAGGTGGGGCCTTGCAGCGACTCCTCCAGCTCAATCCATGTCGTGATATCAAGAGTTATTGATGGAGATTGAACAGAACAATTAAGAGTTCACAAGGTCAACCTCATTTCAGGGACAAAGTACAGTGTACATCTTACTTTGGGAATGGAACACGAAGAATTCGGGTTCAATCAATGTAGCAGTACGCGGTCAGCATCACAATTTACAAACGCAAGTCATGAAAATATTTAGGTTAGTACAGTTTGTGTACAAGTATGGTATGCACCCTCCCATGAGGATTCATTGTCCTGTAGCGCACTTTCCAGCTGGTTGTATAAAACAGCAGTCTTTGCATGTGTCGCCATTGATCTGCTGTGAAGATCAGTGAACACTTTGAAGGATGTCGAGTAAATCAAGTTGAACCTCATGGATTGAGACTTGATGCGCAGGTCAACAGGAACTACAGTTCTGGCTCAAAGTGTAAAATCAATGCATGCATGTTGTCCAACGTGTTAATATCTCTTTAACATCTTGAGGCTTCTCTGCTCAGTGCTATACTGACGACATAATTAATACTACTTGGTACTACGTAGTAAAAGAGTAATTTGGTGATGGTACCAGAATGATTGAAATTGAGCGCGAAAAAGTTTTTGGTATCATTGCAAATCCTAGCTTTGAGATCTTCAAGCTCGGGTCAATTTCAGTAAATCTAATATACATTATTAGTGTGTTTTATCAATCGTGTTACGCCTTTGTGGCTGCTAAAATGTCAAGCAGAGTCTTGTCAAATTCGCTTAAAATTACTTCGGCTTGGATTGAACTCATCTTGGCTGGGTCATGCACACCTTTGGCTACGATATTGTTGCCATTCAATTCAATTCCAATCATGTAAGTAAATTGAGATTGTTGGGAAGCCTCGATCGCAGCAGTATCAATTCCGACAGACTGAAGAAGCTCTTTGTTGCGAGTGGTGACTTGGAATTGAGGTCTTCCACTGGATGTTGAGTTCTCCATGTGTGGGAAATTCTGATAGACAAATCGAGTATCGCATAAAGTACGACCAGGCGGTGTGCCACACCAGGTTTCAATTCTCGATGTGCTCGTGTGCGAATGCGCCGTGAGTTTTGCTTCCTCACGGTACAAAACACGCAGCTGGGTCGCTATAGGCATTGAATCATCGTCAAAACGAATACGGAAGGGCGACTCATTCATGAGAGGCCCAATAATCTTGTCAGCATCAGGTACGGGAAGAGTTCTGTTAGCCATGGTTTGAACAAAAGCAATAGCATTTCGTTTGCTATATTTTCGCCACGTGGCAGCCCAAGCGTATTGCAGGATGATCGTCAAGGGCACACCAATCAATTTGGCAGAGCTCAAAATTGTGTCGTGGTCGACTGAAAGGACCAAGTCACCCTTAGTATCCAAAGCGTTTTGCACCTCAGGGAAGACAATTGGCTCGACGGGTTGCACGGGGGCCATATATGCTCGCCAAAACTGTTCAGCTGCCGACGCATCTACCTCCACATAGTCGACAACTGATCGGAAGGTGGGTCGCGATGGAACTGATTTATGGATGAAAGCATGCCAAAAATCTTGAATGATCATGCCGTAGGACCATCCATCGTACAAAGTGTGGTGCATGGTAAAGACAGCTGTACGCTCGCGATTGGAGCTTTCAGTAATAATTGCAAATCGCACAAAATATTTCTCGCCGAATGTAAAACCACGTGCCAAGTCATTAGCAAGGTACGTATTCAGAGTCTCAACAGTCGCCATTGATATCTCAAAATCGTCAGCATCACTTCGGATTACTTGGTACATTCCTGATCCAACTTCGGCAAATGTTGTCCGCAAGATTTCGTGGGAATTCAACATTATAAATGCACCACATACATCATTTGTTGTCATGTCTTCAGAAAGTTTCAATGTCGATTGAATCGTATACAATGACGAGGACAGTTTAGACATTTGGAGCATATCAGCTTGTGTCCCAGTGACAGGATAAACAGTAAAATCCTTCAGATGAAGCTTCGTCGACCATGATGATTCAATTTCATGCACAATTGCCTCACCCACCACAGCCTTTGGCTGGACAGCATATTTCCTAGTCTTCGATGCAATCGCAGCCACTTGCCAAAGAACTGATTCATGGAGAATTTGAGCCACAGACAGTGATATACCCGCTCGACGACACGAGCTGACAACTTTAACAATCGATACAGAGTCCCCGCCAAGTGATGTGAACGAGGTATTTCGACCAATTTCCGTCACAGGTACATTTAGCACTTCTGCCCATATTTCTGCCATTTGCTTTTCTGCTTCAGTTTCTAACGCATCAATTTCAAGATGAATTTCCATGGCTTCAAGAGTTTTTCGGTCAATTTTACCATTCACGTTTTGAGGTATATCTTCCAACCCGATCCACACATCGGGAACCATATAAGATGGCAGAATATTTGCTACAGTTTGGCGCAATTCAGCTGAATCAACGGAAGAAGGCGAGTAATAACCCACCAAATGCTTCTTTGATTTGTAGATGACTGCTGCATTTTTCACTCGAGGATGTTGCATAATAGCTTCGGCTACTTCATCCAACTCAATTCGATACCCCTTCAATTTCACCTGGCTGTCTTGACGACCCAAAACTTCCATTTTACCATTCGACAACAGGCGACCAACATCTCCCGTACGGAACATACGACCACCAGTAAATGGATCTGCCAAAAATCTCGTTGCTGTCTCTTCTGGTAAATTGACATAAGATGGCACAACACCAACACCACCCAAATACAACTCACCAATCACCCCAATTGGCACTGGTCGCTGACGATCATCCAAGACATACGAATTCACGTTTGCGAATGGGTTACCAATTGTAATGGCTTGACCTGGAGAAATATATTCAAGGTGTGTTCCCATGCTGCATTCACTAGGTCCATAGCAATTTATCAAAAGAACCTTATCAGCCCACAAGTCTCGCAACGACGCCGGCACTGATTCTCCTGCAACACCAACGCATCGGAGTCGGGGATATTTGTTGGGGTCTCCCAATAATGATAAGCCCGTTGGTGTTATTGCTACCACATCAATAGTTGACAAGAGATCATCCAGATTGTTGTCGCTTCGGAGTACAAGGGTAGCACCCTGCGTGAGGGCCGACCACATATCCGACTGAAAACCATCGAAACCAATCGCAAAGAATTGAAGCATGCGAGCTCCTTCAAGATCAAATTTCACCATTCCATGTACAATCGTGTTCACTGCACCCTTGTGGAGGACAGGCACTCCCTTGGGTTTACCCGTGGATCCCGACGTATTTACAATGTACGCTTCATCCTCTGGAGAGGCAATGTTTTCAGAAGACGGGGAATAAACGAGCGGATTCGTTGCCAAATCTTCAGAGTTGATATACACAACAGGAATCGATAACTTCAATTCGTCGATGCGGTAGCGATACTCTTCTGTAGTAATCACAGCGGCTGCACTTGCATCTGAAAGTACATACGAAAGTCGGGTAGCTGGAAACATGGCGTCCAACGGCATCATGGCAGCTCCGGCTTTCAAGACGGCCAACAACCCAATAGGAAATTCCAAACACCGCTCCATGATCACAGCCACGCGACACCCACAGCGAATTCCTAAACTGACCAATTTGCTTGCCAACGTGTTGGCTGTAGAATCCAGTTCACGGTACGACAGGCTTTGGCCTTCAAACTCAATCGCAGGAAAGTCAGGGTGATGTCTTGATCTTTCCTCAAACGCATGATGTAGCAACGAGAACGGTAGCTCGGAGCGGATACCACGTGTTGCTGACTGGATGAACGACTCTTGTTCCGGAGAAAGATGCCATAAATCACATACACACCCTGAATTTTCAGCCGCTTTGTGTAATTGGGTGAGAGAGAAATCAAACTCAATCAAGATGTTTCGAGCATCACTCCATGTCAATTTCGAAGGATTGAAGAGTGAACGAACTTTCATGATCTGTCCATTCGGTTCAACGATGAGCTCGTAATTGTTGTCAGATGCAGAGTGAATTGGCGCTTCCGACGCGTCATTGTCGTCTTCATTTGGATTTGTTGGTGCGTCAGGCAAATTTTGATACACAAAGAGGGAGTCGTACAAGTTGGCTTCAACGCCACTCCAGTGCTTTATGTCAGTCAGACTTGCATACGAATAAGTGGCTGCTAAACCATGCTGAGACTGCACGACAGAAGCCAGCTCTTTGGCCGACTTTGAATCATCGAACTGTACACGACACGGAACCGTGCTGAGGAGAGGACCAAGTATCCTACATTGTTTTTATCGTGAGCATAGACATATCAGCACAAAACATACCTCTCAGCACCTTGCACGGGAATATCGCGGTTCGCAAGGACTTGCCCAAACACTACATCGTTTGATCGTGTGTACTTGCGTAATGTAATAGCCCAAGCTAGCTTTACAAAAACGGCAACCGTAATTCCCAACTTTTTTGCTATTCCCATCATTGACGCAAGCGGCAAAGTCGTAACCAACGACAAAGGACGACTGTCTCCCTCAGAGCTATAAGCTGTATTACTGGCTCCAGACAAGTGACTCGGCACAACACCAGACAAGTATGTACTCCAGTAATCTTGCGTGGCAATTTTATCCTGCGCTTCAATGTAATCGACAACTCGGCGGAATGGAGGACGATCCACCAATTCCCCCCCACGAATGAGACACAATAAGTCAGACAAAAGCATTCCTGCAGTCCAACCATCGTATAATGCATGATGCAATGTCAAAATACCAGTCCTTTGGCTGTTTGAAGTCACTACTGTTAAACGACAGAAATACGTGTCGCCAAGGCTAAAGCCACGGGCGAGATCATCTGAGAGGAAATTTTCCAGTTTCAACGAAGACGTTTCGACTTCCAGACCAACGATGTCGCTTCGAATGACTTGAACAATACCAGAACTGGACGTTGCAAATGTAGTGCGCAGGATTTCATGTCTTTCCACGAGTTGTTTAAATGCAGTGATAAGTATATCAGTCGTCGTGTTTTCTTCAAGCGCCACTGGCATTTGCGAGATATACGAGGAAGAGTTGTTCAACGTCGCATACACCATGCCCGCTTGCAATGGCGTCGCAGGATAGACGATGAAATTATGCAAATTGAGTTTCTTCGACCATGATTCTGTTATCTCATCGACAACTTCTTTGTCAAGATAGACAGACGGCCAAATAGTACATCCAAATTTGGTTGAGATCTCAGCAACTCTACTCAAAACGGCCCCTTTAAACAACTGAGCAGCTGAAATGGACACCCCAAGCGCATTGCATGCAGCAACCACTTTGATCGCTGAAATAGAGTCTCCACCAAGCTCAATGAATGATGTATTGCGACCAATTTCGTCCACACGGACATTCAATACATTGGCCCAAACTTGTGCCATTTGCTTCTCTTCTTCGGTTTCAGGTATGTCTACTTCAATCACTATATCCATTGCTTCCAAAGCTTTCTTGTCAGTCTTGCCATTTACATTTTGAGGCATGTTATCCAATCCAACCCATATACTAGGCACCATGTACGTCGGAAGAATGTCTGCGACAGTTTGGCGTAGCTCCACCGTGGACACGTCAGCAGGGGTGAAGTACCCAATTAATTGAGTCTTGTTCTTCACAATTACAGCAGCGGTGATCACTCGAGGATGTTGCATCATAGCTTCGGCTACTTCATCCAACTCAATTCGATACCCCTTCAATTTCACCTGGCTGTCTTGACGACCCAAAACTTCCATTTTACCATTCGATAACAGGCGAGCGACATCGCCTGTACGGAACATACGACCACCAGTAAATGGATCTGCCAAAAATCTCGTCGCTGTCTCTTCTGGTAAATTGATATAAGACGGCGAAACGCACACTCCACCCAAATACAATTCACCAATCACCCCGATTGGTACTGGTCGCTGAAGATCATCCAAGACATATGCATTTACGTTTGCAAATGGGTTGCCTATGGTAATTGCATTGCCCGGGTAAATGGTTTCGTAATGCGTTCCCATGCTGCCTTCACTAGGCCCATAACAATTTATTAAATGAACCTTGTCAGCCCACAAGTCTCGCAACGACGCCGGCACTGATTCTCCTGCAACACCGACGCATCGGAGTTGAGGATATTTATCTGGGTCTCCCAATAGTGATAAGCCCGTTGGTGTTATTGTTACCATGTCAATCGTTGACAAGAGATCATCCAGATTGTTGTCGCTTCGGAGTACAAGGGTAGCACCCTGCGTGAGGGCCGACCACATATCCGACTGAAAACCATCGAAACCAATCGCAAAGAATTGAAGCATGCGAGCTCCTTCAAGATCAAATTTGATCGTGCCATGCATCATCGTATTCACTGCACCCTTGTGGAGGACAGGCACTCCCTTGGGTTTACCCGTGGATCCTGACGTATATACAATGTACGCTTCATCCTCTGGAGAGGCAATGTTTTCAGAAGACGGGGAATAAACGAGCGGATTCGTTGCCAAATCTTCAGAGTTGATATACACAACAGGAATCGATAACTTCAATTCGTCGATGCGGTAGCGATACTCTTCTGTAGTAATCACAGCGGCTGCACTTGCATCTGAAAGTACATACGAAAGTCGGGTAGCTGGAAACATGGCATCCAACGGCATCATGGCAGCTCCGGCTTTCAAGACGGCCAACAACCCAATAGGAAATTCCAAACACCGCTCCATGATCACAGCCACGCGACACCCACAGCGAATTCCTAAACTGACCAATTTGCTTGCCAACGTGTTGGCTGTAGAATCCAGTTCACGGTACGACAGGCTTTGGCCTTCAAACTCAATCGCAGGAAAGTCAGGGTGATGTCTTGATCTTTCCTCAAACGCATGATGTAGCAACGAGAACGGTAGCTCGGAGCGGATACCACGTGTTGCTGACTGGATGAACGACTCTTGTTCCGGAGAAAGATGCCATAAATCACATACACACCCTGAATTTTCAGCCGCTTTGTGTAATTGGGTGAGAGAGAAATCAAACTCAATCAAGATGTTTCGAGCATCACTCCATGTCAATTTCGAAGGATTGAAGAGTGAACGAACTTTCATGATCTGTCCATTCGGTTCAACGATGAGCTCGTAATTGTTGTCAGATGCAGAGTGAATTGGCGCTTCCGACGCGTCATTGTCGTCTTCATTTGGATTTGTTGGTGCGTCAGGCAAATTTTGATACACAAAGAGGGAGTCGTACAAGTTGGCTTCAACGCCACTCCAGTGCTTTATGTCAGTCAGACTTGCATACGAATAAGTGGCTGCTAAACCATGCTGAGACTGCACGACAGAAGCCAGCTCTTTGGCCGACTTTGAATCATCGAACTGTACACGACACGGAACCGTGCTGAGGAGAGGACCAAGTATCCTACATTGTTTTTATCGTGAGCATAGACATATCAGCACAAAACATACCTCTCAGCACCTTGCACGGGAATATCGCGGTTCGCAAGGACTTGCCCAAACACTACATCGTTTGATCGTGTGTACTTGCGTAATGTAATAGCCCAAGCTAGCTTTACAAAAACGGCAACCGTAATTCCCAACTTTTTTGCTATTCCCATCATTGACGCAAGCGGCAAAGTCGTAACCAACGACAAAGGACGACTGTCTCCCTCAGAGCTATAAGCTGTATTACTGGCTCCAGACAAGTGACTCGGCACAACACCAGACAAGTATGTACTCCAGTAATCTTGCGTGGCAATTTTATCCTGCGCTTCAATGTAATCGACAACTCGGCGGAATGGAGGACGATCCACCAATTCCCCCCACGAATGAGACACAATAAGTCAGACAAAAGCATTCCTGCAGTCCAACCATCGTATAATGCATGATGCAATGTCAAAATACCAGTCCTTTGGCTGTTTGAAGTCACTACTGTTAAACGACAGAAATACGTGTCGCCAAGGCTAAAGCCACGGGCGAGATCATCTGAGAGGAAATTTTCCAGTTTCAACGAAGACGTTTCGACTTCCAGACCAACGATGTCGCTTCGAATGACTTGAACAATACCAGAACTGGACGTTGCAAATGTAGTGCGCAGGATTTCATGTCTTTCCACGAGTTGTTTAAATGCAGTGATAAGTATATCAGTCGTCGTGTTTTCTTCAAGCGCCACTGGCATTTGCGAGATATACGAGGAAGAGTTGTTCAACGTCGCATACACCATGCCCGCTTGCAATGGCGTCGCAGGATAGACGATGAAATTATGCAAATTGAGTTTCTTCGACCATGATTCTGTTATCTCATCGACAACTTCTTTGTCAAGATAGACAGACGGCCAAATAGTACATCCAAATTTGGTTGAGATCTCAGCAACTCTACTCAAAACGGCCCCTTTAAACAACTGAGCAGCTGAAATGGACACCCCAAGCGCATTGCATGCAGCAACCACTTTGATCGCTGAAATAGAGTCTCCACCAAGCTCAATGAATGATGTATTGCGACCAATTTCGTCCACACGGACATTCAATACATTGGCCCAAACTTGTGCCATTTGCTTCTCTTCTTCGGTTTCAGGTATGTCTACTTCAATCACTATATCCATTGCTTCCAAAGCTTTCTTGTCAGTCTTGCCATTTACATTTTGAGGCATGTTATCCAATCCAACCCATATACTAGGCACCATGTACGTCGGAAGAATGTCTGCGACAGTTTGGCGTAGCTCCACCGTGGACACGTCAGCAGGGGTGAAGTACCCAATTAATTGAGTCTTGTTCTTCACAATTACAGCAGCGGTGATCACTCGAGGATGTTGCATCATAGCTTCGGCTACTTCATCCAACTCAATTCGATACCCCTTCAATTTCACCTGGCTGTCTTGACGACCCAAAACTTCCATTTTACCATTCGATAACAGGCGAGCGACATCGCCTGTACGGAACATACGACCACCAGTAAATGGATCTGCCAAAAATCTCGTCGCTGTCTCTTCTGGTAAATTGATATAAGACGGCGAAACGCACACTCCACCCAAATACAATTCACCAATCACCCCGATTGGTACTGGTCGCTGAAGATCATCCAAGACATATGCATTTACGTTTGCAAATGGGTTGCCTATGGTAATTGCATTGCCCGGGTAAATGGTTTCGTAATGCGTTCCCATGCTGCCTTCACTAGGCCCATAACAATTTATTAAATGAACCTTGTCAGCCCACAAGTCTCGCAACGACGCCGGCACTGATTCTCCTGCAACACCGACGCATCGGAGTTGAGGATATTTATCTGGGTCTCCCAATAGTGATAAGCCCGTTGGTGTTATTGTTACCATGTCAATCGTTGACAAGAGATCATCCAGATTGTTGTCGCTTCGGAGTACAAGGGTAGCACCCTGCGTGAGGGCCGACCACATATCCGACTGAAAACCATCGAAACCAATCGCAAAGAATTGAAGCATGCGAGCTCCTTCAAGATCAAATTTGATCGTGCCATGCATCATCGTATTCACTGCACCCTTGTGGAGGACAGGCACTCCCTTGGGTTTACCCGTGGATCCTGACGTATATACAATGTACGCTTCATCCTCTGGAGAGGCAATGTTTTCAGAAGACGGGGAATAAACGAGCGGATTCGTTGCCAAATCTTCAGAGTTGATATACACAACAGGAATCGATAACTTCAATTCGTCGATGCGGTAGCGATACTCTTCTGTAGTAATCACAGCGGCTGCACTTGCATCTGAAAGTACATACGAAAGTCGGGTAGCTGGAAACATGGCATCCAACGGCATCATGGCAGCTCCGGCTTTCAAGACGGCCAACAACCCAATAGGAAATTCCAAACACCGCTCCATGATCACAGCCACGCGACACCCACAGCGAATTCCTAAACTGACCAATTTGCTTGCCAACGTGTTGGCTGTAGAATCCAGTTCACGGTACGACAGGCTTTGGCCTTCGAACTCAATCGCAGGAAAGTCAGGGTGATGTCTTGATCTTTCCTCAAACGCATGATGTAGCAACGAGAACGGTAGCTCGGAGCGGATACCACGTGTTGCTAAGATTATCGCGTCAGTTTGGAGACTTGATAAGTCCCACAGCGCTGAAAGCTCACTCGAGGGTTCTATGAGGGCAAATATTTGTTTCAGGGTGTAATCATACTCTTCCAATATCCATCGAGCGTCTCTCCATGTCATGTTGGAGGGATTAAATGCGCACCGGACAGTCAAATTTGTCGAAGTGGGTTCTACAATCAACTCAAACGCGTGATCCACTGCGTACTGGATGGAAGCATTATCATCATCTTCATATTCTGGTTCCATGGGTGTATCTGGTAGATTCTGAAACACAAATAGAGTATCATACAAGTCGCCTTCAACTCCACACCATTTCTTGATGTCAACCAAACTTGCATGTGAATGATTGGCCACAAGTCCTTGCTGCTCCTGAACCATCGATACAAGACTAGATAGTGAAGATTTGTCGTTGAACTCTACGCGGCATGGAACAGTGCTCAAAAGTGGCCCTAAGATCCTACACAAGATATTATTGCCTGCCAAATATACCTCCGACGCACCTTTCTGCACCTGACACTGGAATATCTCGGTTTGCCATTACTTGGCCAAACACCACATCATTCGAACGGGTATATTTGCGCAGTGTCGCAGCCCATGCCAATTTAGCCAAAACTGCCACTGTCGAGCTATATTCTTTTGCGAGAGCCGTCAAGTCATTCATCGACACCGATGAAATTAATGACAACGATGAGGCGCATTCCTCAGTATCCGCCTTTCCAAGAGTCAAAGGGTGTGAAGTCGTGCCATCAAGGTATGTTCGCCAGAATGACTCAGTTTCTTCCTTGTTCTGTGCTTCAATATAGTCAATCACACTGCGGAACGGTGGTCGATCTGTCACATCTTGGCCGTCAAGAAGGCTCAGAAAATCAGATACAATCATACTCGTTGACCAGCCATCATACAACGCATGATGCATTGTCACTAGGGCATAACGTTCTGAAGGGGTCGTCAAAATTGTTAAACGGCAAAAGTACTGATCGCCAATAGCAAAGCCACGACAATATCTTGATTCCAAGAAGTCATCCAAGGAAGGAACCGCAACTTGATTCACCTCAAGGAATTCCGTATCCTGCCGAATGATTTGAAAAATTCCCTTCGTTGTCGTCACAAAAGTCGTACGGAGAATTTCGTTTCGCCCAACGAGTTCCAGGAAAGCATTTATGACGTTGTTGGCATCAACATCGTCTGACAATGCAATCGGCAAATGAAGCACATACGCTGTCGACATCTGAATAGTTTGATACACCATTCCCGCTTGGAGTGGAGTGACGGGATAGATTACAAAATCAGTTAGCCCGAGGGCCGCAGACCAGGTGGAGACTATTTCGTCGATTACATCTTGAGCCACAAAAACAGGAGGCCAACACCAATCAGCTCGACTGCTTGTACTGGCAGTAAATCGACACAACGTGGAAACTTTAAACAATTCTGCAACTGTTGAAGCTATGCCATGACGAGCACATTCTGCAATCACTCGCAGAGCTGAAATAGAATCTCCACCAAGTGCGAAAAAGGACGAATTGCGACCAATCTCAGCAATATTTACATCCAGCACGGATGCCCATATCTCAGCCATACGTCTTTCGGGCTCGGATTCTAGCTCGTCCACAAAAATGTCGATTTCCAAAGCTTCCAATGCCTTTCTGTCAATCTTGTCGTTCGTACTGATTGGCATTTCATCCAAACCTACCCACACGCTTGGTACCATGTAGACAGGAAGCATGCCGGCTACAAACGTTTCCAATTCAACAATATCCACGTTTGCAGGTGTAAAATATCCCACAAGATGTACTTTATCCTTCACTATAGCGGCTGCTTCCTTCACTAACGGATGTTGCGTTATTACTTCTGCGACTTCATCCAGCTCAACACGATAGCCTTTTAATTTCACTTGAGTGTCGAGTCGGCCGAGAATCTGTATGCTTCCTTCTGGGGTCACCCTGGCGCTGTCACCAGTGCGATACATCAATCCACCATCTGCCACAAAAGGATTTGGGATAAAACGCTTTTCTGTTTGGTCAGGCAAATTGATATACCCAGGCGATACACAAATACCACCCAAATATAGTTCACCAACCACTCCGACAGGAACAACACGTTGGTTCTCATCCAGAACATACGACCAGACGTTGTCAATTGGCCGACCAATACTCACAGGTGCATCAATTGACATCACTTCACAATGGGTAGCAATACAACACTCAGAGGGACCATAGCAATTTATCAAACGAACATGTGGACTCCATAAATCCTTCAGCGTCGACGGTATGGACTCCCCCCCAATTGTAATGACCTTGATATTTGGATACTTCATTGGGTCACCCAGTTTTTGCACCCCTGATACTGTAAATAGTAGTACATTTACTGTTTGAAGTGTTTTATACGGGTCAGACCCTCTGAAAACAAGGGTGGCCCCATTTGACAATGCCTTCCATATTTCCCACTGACAAACATCAAATCCAATTGCCATGAACTGAATAACACGGTCTCCAACATCAACTGGGACGTGAGATCCGGTCACAAACACAGCATTCACGACACTGCGGTGCAAGACAGGGACACCTTTTGGTTTACCTGTTGAGCCCGAAGTATAAACCACATACACCTCGTCGTTTGGCGTCGCCTTGTGACACATTGACGTTTGAAGCTCGACTGGATTTTCATCCAATTCTTTTACGCTGGTATACACCACAGGTACACTCAACTGCATTTCCTCGATTTTTTCTTTGTGCTCTTTCATTGTGACCACTGCGATTGCGTTTGAATCTTCCAGCATGTACAATATTCGATTCGCAGGAAATGAAGCGTCAATAGGCATCATAGAAGCCCCGGTTTTTAGTACTGCCAATAAACCGACGATGAGCTCAAGAGATCTATCCATGACCACAGCAACACGGCGGCCAGTTTGGGCACCGATCGATATCAACTTACTCGCCAACGTGTTGGCGTGAGAATTCAATTGACTGTAAGACAACCAGGATTCTTCGTATTCCACAGCTCTCAAATCGGGGAACTCCAGAGCTCGTGATTCAAATGCATGGTGCAAAAGGTCGTAAGGGAGTTCGACATTGTTGGCAAATGTTGATGATTGTATGACGCCAAGTTCACGTTGCGATGGTCGGTTGAGGCTCGCAATGTTTTCACTTAGATTTGACACTGTGGCCATCCGCTTCACTACACTCGTGTATCTCTCAAGCATAGTTTCAACCACAAAACGATCGACTTCACTTGTTTGATAGGTGATAGTCACAGAATAATCCGACCCTGCTGGCTCAGCAATGACGCTGATCATTGAGTCTGCGAACTCTTCTGCGACTTGAAACTCAAGTGAAAAGGGGCGTGGTGTGTTTGCCTCCAATTCACTTACAGGAAAATTTTGATATCCCATAATAGAATCAAAGAAATTCTTGCGTGCGGTCATTCCACTCCATTGTTTGATATCAAGAAGGCTGTGATGAGCGTGCTGAACGGTTGCTGCAGAGTAGGCATGCATGTCTTCAATTGCGTCTTGTATCGTGGATGTTGATTTTGTTTGAGACAATATTGGAATTGCATTTATAGACACTCCAACCAACCTAAAAAAATACTTAGTATCAATATACAGAGCATTTCTTACCGCTCCACTCCATCAATGTTACTGTCACGACCAGAAGCGATGGAGCCAAACATTACCAAATCGCTCCTTGTGTAATGCTTCAAGAGGACTGCCCAACCTGCACGAAACACGGAGCTTACAGTGACTCCAAGGTGCCGGCAAACATTTGTCGCGTCAGGAAGGCTCAAGAGAGTTTCCACCTTTTGATATTTGATGCGTGCATCAGAGGGTAATACATGCGGCTTGGCAAGCGATAATGAAGAAGCGTTGTTCACATCAGCTAATGCCTTTGACCAAAACAATTGTCCCATGTCTTGTGACTGATTAGAAAGCCATTGAATGTAGCTCTTAAATTGAATAAAATTCGCCCGTTCATGCTTGTTGAAACAAATTTGAAGCAGTCTATCGCGCATCAAAGACAATGTCCACCCATCAACCAAAGAGTGATGTTGCGTCCACAGGACACGAGTTCGACCATCTAAATTGCACTCATGACCTGAAGTTACTATATATTACCGTACCTGATACACGAATTCCAGTAAAGCGCTGAAATGACTTCGATTCCAGTGTAAACCCACGAAGACGATCGTTAACCATCAATTCTTTCGTTCTCGACTCGAGATCATCCATAGACCATGTCTCATCCAACCATTGCCATTCACTGAAATCGTCCTTCGTCACCGCTTGGTAAATCCCGTGCGAAGTTGACACAAACACTGTTCGAAGCACTTGGATATCAAGCGATAACTTCTTCCAGCTAGAGTGCAATCGCTCAAAGTCAAAGTCACCAATGATATCAAACACAGACTGCAACACATACTCGCTCGGGTTACGCATCATTGCTGATAAAAGACCCGCCTGCATTCCTGTCACCGGGTAAATATCTTCAATATCCAACGGACGCAAGTTCAAAGTCTCCAAAAGACCTTCTTCGACGTCCCTTAAGACTTTGGACGAGCCAAGCAATGGGACGTCGGCAAGTACGCGACCACCTATCGTCGACTCGTCTAGACAATGATCAATAATACAGTGCATCCATTCTACCCATAACTTGGACCAACTCTCAATCTCAGCTTGCGAAAACATCCACTCAGGAATCGCTAAATCCAACACTAGCGACGATCCATCATGACCCAAGTTTAGAGAGCCTGGTGTATAGTCAATGTCGTCAATATGCTTTTGCCGTGTGTGGATATTGTTCTCCATGCGGAACATACTTTTGTTGGACCCAACTTCTTGAAATTTACCTGAGTAATTAAACAATAGATTATGCCCCTTGTGATTTTTGATGCCTTGAACATGTTCTGAATCGGGCACCAGGTATTTTATGGCTCCATACGATAAACCCTTTTCAGGTAATCCACGCAATTTTTGTTTCACTTGACACAGCAAATATGAAATGTCAGAGCTTGAGGAGAATACAGTAGGAAACATGCATGTGAACCAACCCACGGTACATGATAAATCCAAGTCAGAAGTCCATGGTTCACGACCATGACCTTCCATCATCAGACGCAACGGACAATCACCACCTCGAAGTTCCCCCAAAGCACCAGTCAGAGCAGCCAGTGCAATTTCTTGAATATTTGTCCCATACGTCACATTTGCTGCGTCCAGCTTCAAAGCTACTTCAGCTTCCAGTACACCTCTTGTATTGATATTCGAAAAACTACACAAAACTACAGTCAGATGAATGTCACAAAATAGAACGTACCTTGAAGCGTTATCAGGCGCCACTGTATCTTCATCCATATATTCCAACCACTTGGTTGGATCCCAATGCAACGCCTGTTGAGTCAATTTCTCCGACCATTCTTTGAACGAGGTCGACTTGACCATCAATGGCTTCTTTGACAAACACGTTTGCAAATCATCCATCAAAATGCGCCACGATACCAAATCTGTAATCGTATGATGCAAAGTAAAATGAACATATTGGGTGTTTTCTGGAACAACAAACAAGGTCACACGATACACAGGTCCATCCACCAAATTCAAAGACGTTTCTCTCGCCAAAATAGCGTTTTCCAGCTCCTCAAATCTTGATACATCGATTCTTTCGACCTTCGACAAGACAAAATTATCCATTTCCAAGGTGTGTTGGGTCCATCCTGACGAAGCGGAGTACGAGAATCGAGTTCTTAACACATCGTGATGCGCCACAAGCTTTGTCACGGCTTCTTGTAAATCGGAGAAATCAAGTGGTTCGCGTGGTTGTATTGTGAATGACAAGTTCCAGAAATTCACGTTCTTCCAGGGTAGACAGAAATTGAAGTGTTGAATTGGTGTTAAAGGGACGTTGCCTGTCGCAGGTGCATGAACAGTTACCGATTTATCTTGTTGCTTTGCTACAATAGCCATTTCCGCAATGGTTGGGAAATTTATGACATTAGCGGTAGTTAGTGTCAGTCCAACTTGTTTCGCCTTTGCAACAAGTCGAATGGCTGAAATGGAGTCACCACCAAGGGCAAAAAATGATGTGTGGCGACCAATCTCACTGGCATCGACATTTAATACCTCTGCCCAAACTTGGGCAAGACTCTTTTCTGTGTCTGTTTCGAGAGCATCCAAAGATATTTCAATCTCCAACGATTGCAAAGCCAATCTGTCGACTTTGTTGTTTGTGTTGAGTGGCATTATTTCTAAGCCAATCCAAACAGCTGGAATCATGTACACTGGTAACAGACTGGCTACAACGGATCGTAACTCGCTCACGTTGACATTCGCAGGTGTGAAGTAGCCCACTAAATGTGTTTTATCCTTCACAATTGCTGCAGCCAAAGTGACGTCAGGATGTTTCATCATTGCCTCTGATACTTCATCCAACTCGATTCGGTAGCCTTTTAGTTTGACTTGATTGTCTTTTCTACCTAGAATCTCGAACTTTCCATTCGGTAGTAAGCGGGCGATATCTCCAGAGCGATACATTGTTCCTCCAGCTAATGGATCATCCATAAATCTGGCTGCAGTTTCGTTGGGCAAGTTGATATATGATGGCGAAACACAAATTCCGCCCAAGTACATCTCACCAATGACCCCTATTGGTACAGGCCGCTGTTCGGTGTCAAGAACGTATGAATTCACGTTTGCGATGGGTTTACCAATAGTAATAGGGCTGTCAGGAGTTAATACTTCAAAATGAGTACAAATGCAAGTTTCGCAAGGACCATAACCATTGACGTACCGAACGTGTTTGCTCCACAGTGCAGCCAGAGGAGCAGGCAAAGCTTCACCTGCTGTGGCAACGCATCGGAGACGTGGGTATTGCTTAGGGTCACCAAGAAGAGACAGTCCAGTTGGCGTAAGAGTCACCATGTCAATAGTTTGCAACAAGTCATCCAAATTTTCGTCGTTCCGGAGGACTAACGTACCGCCATGAGTTAAGGTAGTCCAAACATCCCATTGACACATATCAAATCCAATAGCCAAAAATTGCAAAATGCGAGCTCCTTTAAAGTCAAACTTTTCAGCTCCATGAGTCACGGTATTGACCATACTCTTGTGCATTACAGGAACGCCCTTTGGTTTACCAGTCGATCCTGAAGTATACACAACAAACGCAATGTCATCCCTTGACGCAGGGTTTTGATTCCTGCCGTCGAGTGGGTGGAAATTGTCTGCAAGATCATTCGAGTTGATATAAATCACTGGAATCTCCAAGGCTAACTCGACCATGCGTTCCCGGTATGCTTCAGTTGTCACAATAGCCTTAACATTTGCATCAATAAGCATGTGGGTAATCCGATTTGCTGGGAAAGTGGCATCTATCGGAACCTGTGCACCACCAGCCTTGAGAACGCCCAATAGACCAATGACAAATTCTAACGACCTCTCCATGATAACAGCAACATTTGCTCCGACATGAACACCTGCAGAACACAGCAAATATGCTAAAGTATTGGCTTGGTCATTCAGTTCTCTATAAGAAAGCCAGGTGTCTTTGAATTCCACAGCTCGGACATCTGGTTCTAATATCGCCCGGGTTTCAAACCCATCATGCAATAGCTCAAATGGTAATTCCTTATGTGATCCACCACGTGCTGCTGACTCGATAAAGGACTCCTGTTCCGGAGAAAGATGCCATAAATCACATACACACCCTGAATTTTCAGCCACTTTGTGTAATTGGGTGAGAGAGAAATCAAACTCAATCAAGATGTTTCGAGCATCACTCCATGTCAATTTCGAAGGATTGAAGAGTGAACGAACTTTCATGATCTGTCCATTCGGTTCAACGATGAGCTCGTAATTATTGTCAGATCCAGAGTGAATTGGCGCTTCCGACGCGTCATTGTCGTCTTCATTTGGATTTGTTGGTGCGTCAGGCAAATTTTGATACACAAAGAGGGAGTCGTACAAGTTGGCTTCAACGCCACTCCAGTGCTTTATGTCAGTCAGACTTGCATACGAATAAGTGGCTGCTAAACCATGCTGAGACTGCACGACAGAAGCCAGCTCTTTGGCCGACTTTGAATCATCGAACTGTACACGACACGGAACCGTGCTGAGGAGAGGACCAAGTATCCTACATTGTTTTTATCGTGAGCATAGACATATCAGCACAAAACATACCTCTCAGCACCTTGCACGGGAATATCGCGGTTCGCAAGGACTTGCCCAAACACTACATCGTTTGATCGTGTGTACTTGCGTAATGTAATAGCCCAAGCTAGCTTTACAAAAACGGCAACCGTAATTCCCAACTTTTTTGCTATTCCCATCATTGACGCAAGCGGCAAAGTCGTAACCAACGACAAAGGACGACTGTCTCCCTCAGAGCTATAAGCTGTATTACTGGCTCCAGACAAGTGACTCGGCACAACACCAGACAAGTATGTACTCCAGTAATCTTGCGTGGCAATTTTATCCTGCGCTTCAATGTAATCGACAACTCGGCGGAATGGAGGACGATCCACCAATTCCCCCCCACGAATGAGACACAATAAGTCAGACAAAAGCATTCCTGCAGTCCAACCATCGTATAATGCATGATGCAATGTCAAAATACCAGTCCTTTGGCTGTTTGAAGTCACTACTGTTAAACGACAGAAATACGTGTCGCCAAGGCTAAAGCCACGGGCGAGATCATCTGAGAGGAAATTTTCCAGTTTCAACGAAGACGTTTCGACTTCCAGACCAACGATGTCGCTTCGAATGACTTGAACAATACCAGAACTGGACGTTGCAAATGTAGTGCGCAGGATTTCATGTCTTTCCACGAGTTGTTTAAATGCAGTGATAAGTATATCAGTCGTCGTGTTTTCTTCAAGCGCCACTGGCATTTGCGAGATATACGAGGAAGAGTTGTTCAACGTCGCATACACCATGCCCGCTTGCAATGGCGTCGCAGGATAGACGATGAAATTATGCAAATTGAGTTTCTTCGACCATGATTCTGTTATCTCATCGACAACTTCTTTGTCAAGATAGACAGACGGCCAAATAGTACATCCAAATTTGGTTGAGATCTCAGCAACTCTACTCAAAACGGCCCCTTTAAACAACTGAGCAGCTGAAATGGACACCCCAAGCGCATTGCATGCAGCAACCACTTTGATCGCTGAAATAGAGTCTCCACCAAGCTCAATGAATGATGTATTGCGACCAATTTCGTCCACACGGACATTCAATACATTGGCCCAAACTTGTGCCATTTGCTTCTCTTCTTCGGTTTCAGGTATGTCTACTTCAATCACTATATCCATTGCTTCCAAAGCTTTCTTGTCAGTCTTGCCATTTACATTTTGAGGCATGTTATCCAATCCAACCCATATACTAGGCACCATGTACGTCGGAAGAATGTCTGCGACAGTTTGGCGTAGCTCCACCGTGGACACGTCAGCAGGGGTGAAGTACCCAATTAATTGAGTCTTGTTCTTCACAATTGCAGCAGCGGTGATCACTCGAGGATGTTGCATCATAGCTTCGGCTACTTCATCCAACTCAATTCGATACCCCTTCAATTTCACCTGGCTGTCTTGACGACCCAAAACTTCCATTTTACCATTCGATAACAGGCGAGCGACATCGCCTGTACGGAACATACGACCACCAGTAAATGGATCTGCCAAAAATCTCGTCGCTGTCTCTTCTGGTAAATTGATATAAGACGGCGAAACGCACACTCCACCCAAATACAATTCACCAATCACCCCGATTGGTACTGGTCGCTGAAGATCATCCAAGACATACGCATTTACGTTTGCAAATGGGTTGCCTATGGTAATTGCATTGCCCGGGTTAATCAATTCAAGGTGTGTTCCCATGCTGCATTCACTAGGTCCATAGCAGTTTATCAAGCGGACCTTATCAGCCCACAAGTTCCGCAGTGACATCGGCACTGATTCTCCTCCAACACCAACGCATCGGAGTCGGGGATATTTGTTGGGGTCTCCCAATAGCGACAAGCCCGTTGGTGTTATTGACACCATGTCAATCGTTGACAAGAGGTCGTCCAGATTGTTGTTGCTTCGGAGTACAAGGGTAGCACCTTGCGTGAGGGCCGACCACATATCCCATTGAAAACCATCGAAACCAATCGCAAAGAATTGAAGCATGCGAGCTCCTTCAAGATCAAATTTGATCGTGCCATGCATCATCGTGTTCACTGCACCCTTGTGGAGGACAGGCACACCCTTGGGTTTACCCGTGGATCCTGACGTATATACAATGTACGCTTCATCCTCTGGAGAGGCAATGTTTTCAGAAGACGGGGAATAAACGAGCGAATTCGTTGCTAAATCTTCAGAGTTGATGTACACAACAGGAATCGATAACTTCAATTCGTCTATACGGTAGCGATACTCTTCAGTAGTAATCACAGCGGCTGCACTTGCGTCTGAAAGGAGATATGTAAGCCGAGTAGCTGGAAACATGGCGTCCAACGGCATCATGGCAGCTCCGGCTTTCAAGACGGCCAACAACCCAATAGGAAATTCCAAACACCGCTCCATGATCACAGCCACGCGACACCCACAGCGAATTCCTAAACTGACCAATTTGCTTGCCAACGTGTTGGCTGTAGAATCCAGTTCACGGTACGACAGGCTTTGGCCTTCGAACTCAATCGCAGGAAAGTCAGGGTGATGTCTTGATCTTTCCTCAAACGCATGATGTAGCAACGAGAACGGTAGCTCGGAGCGGATACCACGTGTTGCTAAGATTATCGCGTCAGTTTGGAGACTTGATAAGTCCCACAGCGCTGAAAGCTCACTCGAGGGTTCTATGAGGGCAAATATTTGTTTCAGGGTGTAATCATACTCTTCCAATATCCATCGAGCGTCTCTCCATGTCATGTTGGAGGGATTAAATGCGCACCGGACAGTCAAATTTGTCGAAGTGGGTTCTACAATCAACTCAAACGCGTGATCCACTGCGTACTGGATGGAAGCATTATCATCATCTTCATATTCTGGTTCCATAGGTGTATCTGGTAGATTCTGAAACACAAATAGAGTATCATACAAGTCGCCTTCAACTCCACACCATTTCTTGATGTCAACCAAACTTGCATGTGAATGATTGGCCACAAGTCCTTGCTGCTCCTGAACCATCGATACAAGACTAGATAGTGAAGATTTGTCGTTGAACTCTACGCGGCATGGAACAGTGCTCAAAAGTGGCCCTAAGATCCTACACAAGATATTATTGCCTGCCAAATATACCTCCGACGCACCTTTCTGCACCTGACACTGGAATATCTCGGTTTGCCATTACTTGGCCAAACACCACATCATTCGAACGGGTATATTTGCGCAGTGTCGCAGCCCATGCCAATTTAGCCAAAACTGCCACTGTCGAGCTATATTCTTTTGCGAGAGCCGTCAAGTCATTCATCGACACCGATGAAATTAATGACAACGATGAGGCGCATTCCTCAGTATCCGCCTTTCCAAGAGTCAAAGGGTGTGAAGTCGTGCCATCAAGGTATGTTCGCCAGAATGACTCAGTTTCTTCCTTGTTCTGTGCTTCAATATAGTCAATCACATTGCGGAACGGTGGTCGATCTGTCACATCTTGGCCGTCAAGAAGGCTCAGAAAATCAGATACAATCATACTCGTTGACCAGCCATCATACAACGCATGATGCATTGTCACTAGGGCATAACGTTCTGAAGGGGTCGTCAAAATTGTTAAACGGCAAAAGCACTGATCGCCAATAGCAAAGCCGCGACAATATGTTGACTCCAAGAAGTCATCCAAGGAAGGAACCGCAACTTGATTCACCTCAAGGAATTCCGTATCCTGCCGAATGATTTGAAAAATTCCCTTCGTTGTCGTCACAAAAGTCGTACGGAGAATTTCGTTTCGCCCAACGAGTTCCAGGAAAGCATTTATGACGTTGTTGGCATCAACATCGTCTGACAATGCAATCGGCAAATGAAGCACATACGCTGTCGACATCTGAATAGTTTGATACACCATTCCCGCTTGGAGTGGAGTGACGGGATAGATTACAAAATCAGTTAGCCCGAGGGCCGCAGACCAGGTGGAGACTATTTCGTCGATTACATCTTGAGCCACAAAAACAGGAGGCCAACACCAATCAGCTCGACTGCTTGTACTGGCAGTAAATCGACACAACGTGGAAACTTTAAACAATTCTGCAACTGTTGAAGCTATGCCATGACGAGCACATTCTGCAATCACTCGCAGAGCTGAAATAGAATCTCCACCAAGTGCGAAAAAGGACGAATTGCGACCAATCTCAGCAATATTTACATCCAGCACGGATGCCCATATCTCAGCCATACGTCTTTCGGGCTCGGATTCTAGCTCGTCCACAAAAATGTCGATTTCCAAAGCTTCCAATGCCTTTCTGTCAATCTTGTCGTTTGTACTGATTGGCATTTCATCCAAACCTACCCACACGCTTGGTACCATGTAGACAGGAAGCATGCCGGCTACAAACGTTTCCAATTCAACAATATCCACGTTTGCAGGTGTAAAATATCCCACAAGATGTACTTTATCCTTCACTATAGCGGCTGCTTCCTTCACTAACGGATGTTGCGTTATTACTTCTGCGACTTCATCCAGCTCAACACGATAGCCTTTTAATTTCACTTGAGTGTCGAGTCGGCCGAGAATCTGTATGCTTCCTTCTGGGGTCACCCTGGCGCTGTCACCAGTGCGATACATCAATCCACCATCTGCCACAAAAGGATTTGGGATAAAACGCTTTTCTGTTTGGTCAGGCAAATTGATATACCCAGGCGATACACAAATACCACCCAAATATAGTTCACCAACCACTCCGACAGGAACAACACGTTGGTTCTCATCCAGAACATACGACCAGACGTTGTCAATTGGCCGACCAATACTCACAGGTGCATCAATTGACATCACTTCACAATGGGTAGCAATACAACACTCAGAGGGACCATAGCAATTTATCAAACGAACATGTGGACTCCATAAATCCTTCAGCGTCGACGGTATGGACTCCCCCCCAATTGTAATGACCTTGATATTTGGATACTTCATTGGGTCACCCAGTTTTTGCACCCCTGATACTGTAAATAGTAGTACATTTACTGTTTGAAGTGTTTTATACGGGTCAGACCCTCTGAAAACAAGGGTGGCCCCATTTGACAATGCCTTCCATATTTCCCACTGACAAACATCAAATCCAATTGCCATGAACTGAATAACACGGTCTCCAACATCAACTGGGACGTGAGATCCGGTCACAAACACAGCATTCACGACACTGCGGTGCAAGACAGGGACACCTTTTGGTTTACCTGTTGAGCCCGAAGTATAAACCACATACACCTCGTCGTTTGGCGTCGCCTTGTGACACATTGACGTTTGAAGCTCGACTGGATTTTCATCCAATTCTTTTACGCTGGTATACACCACAGGTACACTCAACTGCATTTCCTCGATTTTTTCTTTGTGCTCTTTCATTGTGACCACTGCGATTGCGTTTGAATCTTCCAGCATGTACAATATTCGATTCGCAGGAAATGAAGCGTCAATAGGCATCATAGAAGCCCCGGTTTTTAGTACTGCCAATAAACCGACGATGAGCTCAAGAGATCTATCCATGACCACAGCAACACGGCGGCCAGTTTGGGCACCGATCGATATCAACTTACTCGCCAACGTGTTGGCGTGAGAATTCAATTGACTGTAAGACAACCAGGATTCTTCGTATTCCACAGCTCTCAAATCGGGGAACTCCAGAGCTCGTGATTCAAATGCATGGTGCAAAAGGTCGTAAGGGAGTTCGACATTGTTGGCAAATGTTGATGATTGTATGACGCCAAGTTCACGTTGCGATGGTCGGTTGAGGCTCGCAATGTTTTCACTTAGATTTGACACTGTGGCCATCCGCTTCACTACACTCGTGTATCTCTCAAGCATAGTTTCAACCACAAAACGATCGACTTCACTTGTTTGATAGGTGATAGTCACAGAATAATCCGACCCTGCTGGCTCAGCAATGACGCTGATCATTGAGTCTGCGAACTCTTCTGCGACTTGAAACTCAAGTGAAAAGGGGCGTGGTGTGTTTGCCTCCAATTCACTTACAGGAAAATTTTGATATCCCATAATAGAATCAAAGAAATTCTTGCGTGCGGTCATTCCACTCCATTGTTTGATATCAAGAAGGCTGTGATGAGCGTGCTGAACGGTTGCTGCAGAGTAGGCATGCATGTCTTCAATTGCGTCTTGTATCGTGGATGTTGATTTTGTTTGAGACAATATTGGAATTGCATTTATAGACACTCCAACCAACCTAAAAAAATACTTAGTATCAATATACAGAGCATTTCTTACCGCTCCACTCCAGCAATGTTACTGTCACGACCAGAAGCGATGGAGCCAAACATTACCAAATCGCTCCTTGTGTAATGCTTCAAGAGGACTGCCCAACCTGCACGAAACACGGAGCTTACAGTGACTCCAAGGTGCCGGCAAACATTTGTCGCGTCAGGAAGGCTCAAGAGAGTTTCCACCTTTTGATATTTGATGCGTGCATCAGAGGGTAATACATGCGGCTTGGCAAGCGATAATGAAGAAGCGTTGTTCACATCAGCTAATGCCTTTGACCAAAACAATTGTCCCATGTCTTGTGACTGATTAGAAAGCCATTGAATGTAGCTCTTAAATTGAATAAAATTCGCCCGTTCATGCTTGTTGAAACAAATTTGAAGCAGTCTATCGCGCATCAAAGACAATGTCCACCCATCAACCAAAGAGTGATGTTGCGTCCACAGGACACGAGTTCGACCATCTAAATTGCACTCATGACCTGAAGTTACTATATATTACCGTACCTGATACACGAATTCCAGTAAAGCGCTGAAATGACTTCGATTCCAGTGTAAACCCACGAAGACGATCGTTAACCATCAATTCTTTCGTTCTCGACTCGAGATCATCCATAGACCATGTCTCATCCAACCATTGCCATTCACTGAAATCGTCCTTCGTCACCGCTTGGTAAATCCCGTGCGAAGTTGACACAAACACTGTTCGAAGCACTTGGATATCAAGCGATAACTTCTTCCAGCTAGAGTGCAATCGCTCAAAGTCAAAGTCACCAATGATATCAAACACAGACTGCAACACATACTCGCTCGGGTTACGCATCATTGCTGATAAAAGACCCGCCTGCATTCCTGTCACCGGGTAAATATCTTCAATATCCAACGGACGCAAGTTCAAAGTCTCCAAAAGACCTTCTTCGACGTCCTTAAGACTTTGGACGAGCCAAGCAATGGGACGTCGGCAAGTACGCGACCACCTATCGTCGACTCGTCTAGACAATGATCAATAATACGGTGCATCCATTCTACCCATAACTTGGACCAACTCTCAATCTCAGCTTGCGAAAACATCCACTCAGGAGCACTTATGTCAAGCACCAAGTTGGAACTGTCATGTCGCAAACTTGCCAATCCTGGGCTAAAAGATACTTCATCTGACGCCATTTGTGGTAAATCAATACCCTTTGCAATCGAAAACATGCTCTTACTTGCCCCAACTTCCTGAAATTTACCCATGTAGTTGAACGATAAATTATGTCGACGATGCCCTTGATGACTTCGACCTCGTCCGAATCGGGCACAAGATATTTTATGGCTCCATACGATAAACCCTTTTCAGGTAATCCACGCAATTTTTGTTTCACTTGACGCAGCATATCTGCCAAGTTTGGCGACGATGAAAATGAAATTGGATACTCGGTAGTGAACCAACCACGGTACTTGATAAATCCAAGTCAGAAGTCCATGGTTCACGACATGACCTTCCTCATCAGACGCAACGGACAATCACCACCTCGAAGTTCCCCCAAAGCACCAGTCAGAGCAGCCAGTGCAATTTCTTGAATATTTGTCCCATACGTCACATTTGCTGCGTCCAGCTTCAAAGCTACTTCAGCTTCAGTACACCTCTTGTATTGATATTCGAAAAACTACACAAAACTACAGTCAGATGAATGTCACAAAATAGAACGTACCTTGAAGCGTTATCAGGCGCCACTGTATCTTCATCCATATATTCCAACCACTTGGTTGGATCCCAATGCAACGCCTGTTGAGTC